>CM049856.1:22706612-23214112 GCA_027422415.1 Schizothorax lantsangensis | reverse complement strand
ATAATTTAAAAATATTAATAATGAAAAAAGCATATATATATATAAATGAGGTCATAAAATTGTTAATTAAAAATAGTTTTAGCTATTATGTTGTCACACCGCAGTAGGGTAACAATCAACTAATCAACTGTGAATCAACATCGCACTAATTTTCTAAACATGACAACAACAGCAGTGTAAAACAAATTGTCAAACCATAATTATTATTTATGCCTCGATGCATGCTGGGAAGATGAATGGGACTGAACCTTAAAACCATTGGATTCACTCAATAATCTCATTATTAAGAATTGTTCAGACAGAATGATTATACCCTTTGTAAAAGAGTGCAGATATTATTCCAAATTTGTTTGTATTATTTATATTATATTAACACAAATATGGCCACAGAATATATTATTATTGAAAATAAAATAATAAAAATAAATGAAACTCAACAGGTGGTCAGTGGAGAATTAAACAGAAATCCAATCAGTTTAAACGTCTGTACAAGTCTTCTGCGTTCTAGCTCTAGAGTTTGGGGCTCTACAAAGACAAATAAAAAATGTAATGAGTTTTGAGTCACTTTATATAAAAGTTTCACTAAATAACTAATCATTTGTGAATGTTCTCGCTTATAACCTAATGCTGTCCAGCTGAATTATGGTTTATGACACTTCAGTGTGCATCACAGTGCCTCATAGAAGACGTTTTGAATGATGTGTAATTGGAGAGCATGTGTCTTTCGGGGATATGATCTCTCTATGATCAGATAATGATGATAAAACTGAATTATGCATGAGGATTTGAGGATTAAAGTGAAACAGTATTCTCAAAGATGTGCCAGGTTGAGTTCACAGACAAAACCAAGCCTGCTGAGAAGTCAAATGCTTGATCTGACCCTATGCTGTCACATCTGAAGCCACAGCAATGCTAAATGACTGATGGATAACTGTTATGTATATTATATAGTGAAATGAGAGGAGCTGCTTGTAACCGCATACGTGGTGTAATCTGAGCATCATTTTTGAATCTCTGGTTATTCAGCTATTAACATATGAAATAATGTGAGATTTTTTGAGGCTCTACTGAAATGTTGAGTTTTGTGACTTTTTCCACTCTCATACAATGCAATGTAAGGGAAAAAAGCAGTGCATTGGGCTGTATTTCTACATTGTGTTATACACCTTTATCACCATGTTCATGCACCATCATTCTCTTCTTCACTGTAATTTGATGCCACTTTCTCTTGCTGCTTTCTTTCTCTGAAGGGCAATAACAAACCATCCTGCTAATGTGCCACAGAAATAACATCTCCAAATTCAGGTTAAAGCTTCAACAGGTCAAAGACACAGAAAGGCACACAGTTATCTAAATGAGGACATAGCATAGACTTAAACTCTTTTTATATAAAGTTAATTATATTTACAACAAACTAAAACTAACTTAAGCCTTAACCCTACATCTACAAATGCAAATAAAACAATGAACACTGCTCACACACTTGGGTGGTCAAACTTTGCATTTACTCACAAATCATTTACGGTCTCGCGCAAGATTTGTGCTTTCCCCCCAAAACACTTGCATTCTCTCGCAAAATTGCATCCCCCCAAAAACTTTGCATTTACTCACAATAAGTTTTGTGTTGGAAATAGCTTATATCTCAGTTCTTTTGCGAATGCAATAAAATGTTTTGCAAGTGAATGCAGAGCTTCTCAGGGGAACACTATATAGTTTTGTAAGAGAATGCAAAACATTTTTATCACCATGCCCTTTAGGCTCCGTATGAAGTACAAAATAATAGAAAGAAAAGTTGTAGCTTGCAAATTTTTATTAATAGCAATGTTTCTGGCTGGAGCATAATTTGTACTTTAAACGCTAAATTATTTATATAATTTTTAGCTTCAAGGTCATTCTGGATTTGTCGGATTTAGCTGACTTCTGGAGACATTTTTGCCTCTGAAGTACAGTAAACAGTTAACACTCACTCACTCTACCATTCCTTATATGCGGTATTAGTGAGGATGCAATGATTTTCATATAAGAAGTTGAGATTTACTAAACCAATACCCTAAACCCAACCCTCAAACCTGTTGGCATTATTAGATTTAAAGCAAAACATGACTTGACCCAT
The DNA here is from genome assembly GCA_027422415.1 of Schizothorax lantsangensis. Taxonomy (NCBI): domain Eukaryota; kingdom Metazoa; phylum Chordata; class Actinopteri; order Cypriniformes; family Cyprinidae; genus Schizothorax; species Schizothorax lantsangensis. The sequence continues at coordinate 23,211,999 of CM049856.1, read as the reverse complement.
TTATTAGCATTGAAATTGCAAGACAAATAGCCAATAGCACAAATAGCAACACTTCAAATGTCGATTTTCAATGTTTCACTATATCTGTGAGCACATTTTGAAAAAATTATAGCCCAAGCTGAATACACAAGCACACAGAATCTCTTCATCACTCTGTGCCTGAGCTGGAATAAAACAAACCATGAATTAAATGAAAGTCAATTAGTTTAATTTGTATGTGAAGAGAAGGGCACTTATCTGAAAAAGCATTTATAAAGAGCTGAGAGAGTGTGTTTACTGCACTTTCCAAAGCCCATTCAGCAGTGTCATTATAATCAGTACAATTTTGATCAATCATTATTAATGTAATACAGGTAACAGAAATCACATTGTTACCAGAAAGCCTTTTTTGAGAGCTACACCTGATAACGTCACAAGATGCCTACGTTTTTTTCTTACAGTCAGAAACTCAAGATTCAGTATGGCCAGGAACCAGGTTGAATCGGTCCCAGTTATGACACTTCTGCTCTGTTTCAAGCACCTCCCAGGCATTATTAGTCTTTGGCTTGTAAATGTCACGCAGTCATTTTGTCACAACCCCTCAATGTAAGACCTGCGCAAAAGTTAAAAGTATGCACGTTTCTTGAAGGAACATTCAGCCGTGACTGACGTGACACGCGATTGCGATGTCGTACAACATGTTCGCACACGCATGATGAGCTCGGCTCGCATCCAGAAAACCCTGCATCTTAATGCGAACGGAAACGCTTCCTCATAGTGGATTGATATTCCTCAAATGCAGTGTTTCATATTTCCTTATGTAACATCAAGGCCTGCATACAATCCCTACAGAAATCATTCTCCGCCAGCAGGCGCTAAATATAGCAGCTCAAGACCTGATTAGAGAGGAGAGGGGAAAGCTGTCTTTTGTGCTGGAGTGAAAAAATTCAAATCCATTAGCTACCTGACACGTGGGGTTTGAAACGGTGAAACTGAAGTGTGGATTCGAGCATAGCTCATCACCTTGTACATATACTCGACACATCTGTTTGCACATTAGTTTTAAAATGATCATCAGTGTTTGACTGATTGATAAGTGTGATTTTAATTTTATAATCAATCAGTGCTTTAAATATGCAAGCAGTGTGTTATATATAGCTACTCTTAAAAGAAGGTTTAAGGTTTAGTTCAGATTCATATCTTCTTAAAGAACACTTTAGATGCTGAAATGGGGAATGAATGATGAAATTATGGCTAAAGTAATGCAATGAATCACTTCAGCATGAAAAAGTTTCTTTAGGTAGATATGGCACTAAATAAAAAATTGAAAGGAACCTGAAAGGAAGTTTTATTTCTTAAAGTGTACATTCCTAATGAAATCCAAATGAGCTTAATTTAGCACCCTGAAATGGTTCTGCTATTGCCAAAAAAACTCTATATCTGAAGAATTTAAAAAACAATACATTTACAGAAATCATGAAAAACAGCACTAACAAATACAAAAATAAAAAGATTTTATTTAAAAATGCACATATTTCTTCAGCTTTCAAACTTCACACATGCACTCATTTCTAAAGAACAAACTTCAGCTTTATATACGTTCACAAATCAGTCTAAAAGGGTCAAAAAACTGTAATTTTGTTCTGTTAAGAACCACTTTTTAATTTTTTTAAGCATTTTAAAAAAATTAGGAAAAAAGAAACATGGGATCCTAAAATAGGAACTTTTATTATGGAATAAACAAAGAATAAGTTTGAAATCTATAAACATGTTTTACAAAACCACCCCATTAAAGGTACTACACTTCTGCAAGAGGGTACGAACCCATAATGCTTTGCAACATAAGCAGCCAATCAGAACTATTTACACAGTTACACTGGGATGCTTGAAAAAATTACATTAAACAAAACATATATAAAAGTCAGTGCAACTCAAAAATGCTAGAAATGTGGAGAAAAATAATAATATAAAATTAAACGGGGTAAATCAGGAAATGGTTGTAAAAAATTTAACATTATTTATTAAATATAACTATAAAATATAACCAAAAGTTTTCTTCACATTTAATATAGTTGACTTTTTAGAAAGGTTGAATATTTTAAATCAATACCATCACAGATATAACTTAATGAATTGTAGAATTATAGTTTAAAGTAAAATAGGAAAATAGGTTTATGGCTGTCAGACTAAAATGTCACTACACCTGTATTATTGTATTATTATTATAAACATATTATTTCATTATAAACGTATTATTTCAATACAGACTCTATGACTTACAATATTCACTTTTGTATTAGAAAAGAATGCAATTTGTTTTTCAACAGGTATGTTTACATGCACTAATTTCCTCAATTGGAACGAATCCAATCCCATTTCAGATTCGGAAAGTTCTGTTTATATAAACCCTAAACATCCCATCTGAATCACATATTCATATATATTCCATACAAAACTTCAGCGCATGCACAGTTCAGTTGCTGCGTTCAGGACAGAGAAAGCCATAATGTCACTGGAGCTGCCATGAGTATTATTGCCATTTTTCCTTTGATGACATACCTAAAAAGAAATCTGACTTTCACATCATATGAGTTTTTTATTATTATTATTAGTAGTAGTAGTAAACATTCAGTCCACTGACCAGGGGCCTGTTCCATAAAACAAGTTTACCAAATAAGCCAGGCTTATTTCAGTTAGTCTGACTTATTTTGAACCAAATCAACTGACAATAAATTAAACTAACTGAAATAACCCTGGCTTATTTAGTGAACTTGTTTTATGAAACAGACCCCAGCTCATAGGACGTGAGACATAAATAAATATATGTTATATATGACATAAAACACAAACAGATCATGGCATTGCACATATGCCCAAGGTATTATGAATCCAATTGAGAAAATACTTGATTCCTTCCTGTTGATCAGATTATTTCAGGTCTACACCACTCTTTCCAAATCGATCAAAACTTCTTAAGATTGAAGTGTTACATGCAGACTCGTTAGTCCGATTGAGCCATCAATCCAATTATAAACCGATTATTTGGATGCATGCAAAACTGAAATCCTTTAAACAATTTACTGAATTAGCATGAGCAGATGTTTTAAACTACAAGCATATCATTCCACAACATCTCCATCTGGTCAGTTTCCTTGTCGGATTCTTTTCAGCCGCTGTGTGTCGCAGAAGTCTTGTGCTTTGCTCACTATCTTCTTCTTACTCTCTCTCTTTCTCTTGAGGCAGAAGAGATTAATATCCTAACTGTGGCATCACTTGACCTGACTTACATTCACTAACAACGAATTATGCCACTAACCCGCTTTTGGAGATGTGCTGCGTACATCAAAAGCACAATTTTGTGCATCATTGTTTTCACGGTGAGATTTCAGATCAATGCCTTTGCTCTGCCAGCAGGGGCTGCCCGTCTCAGGCTCTCTGGCTCTGGCAGAGACACACAGCTACTTCTGACAAAATGACATTCTGTCACTCTTTGTCAAGTCGCTCGCATCCTTCCTCCCTGCTGGTGCCAAACTGGGATGGATGGATGGATGCAGGAGATGGAGGTGCAAGGAGGAAGGAAAAGGAGAAGCGTGAGAGACCTTTATGTATTATGTAAGAAATATACAACACTCAGTGTTCAGAATCAGGTGATGCAGAACCACTTTAGCTCTGCCTCTCACTCACTTGGCTCCATTTGTGCTCATTCTTTGGGCTTTTTCTGGAGCATTCAGTCGCTCCCACCCTCCCTCTCCAGCCCACTTGGGTCACACCGACCTTGCAAAGGGTCTGAGGAGGGGAGAGATAGAGAACAAGAGGGAGGGCGGAAAGCAAACGGAGGGACAGCTGAAAGAACCGGGCTTAAATAGAAGAGCAAAAAGAGGATATGTGAATACAGGCTGTGTCGTAAATTCCACGTCATTTCTGTCTTCCATACAATTTCAAAGTCTTGTGATATTTATAGAAGCCAATGTGTGTGTGTTTTTTATTCACCCATGGATTGCAGGGGAGGAAATGCAGAATTTCTAAGCCTTTCTCAGTCTGCGTAATCGAGAGAGAGAGAGAGAATAGACCTTGAAATTCCATCTTCGGCACATCCCAGAGGAACATTGTTATTGCTTTGAGCTTGATCTTTCATAGCTCAAGAGACTTTATCGACTTCTCACTTATGTTTCATTCCTCAGGAGAAATAAAAAAGGTGATTCTCACAATATGCAGGTCACATTTCACTCCAAAAATAGGAAGAAAAAAATGTAATATATAAAATATAATAAAAAATATTATCAAATATATAAATATTTTTATACAAAAATATATATTAAAAAAACTGAAAATATAAAGGTGCTTAAAAGGTTCTTCACAGCAATGCCATAGTAGAAACATTTTTGGTTCCACAAAGAACCATTCAGTCAAAGTTTCTTTAAAGAACCGTCTCTTTCTTACCTTTTTATAATCTGAAGAACCTTCTTTCACTACAAAGAACCTTTTGTGAAACTGAAAGGTTCTTCAGATGTTAAAGGTTCTTTATGGAACCATTTAGACAAAAAGGTTCTTCTATGGCATCGTGAAGCACCTTTATTTTTAAGGATGTAGAATTAAGTATATGTATAAGTAGAATTGAGTATTGAGCATATGCAAAATTATGTGGATAGCAGTTCAGATCATTTGAACTGACAAAAATTCAAAAAGAAAACATGAAATCAATTAAAAATCTAAAATTAAATATACAATGTATGACAAACATTTTAATGTCACAAAATGTTAATGCTCCAAAAATACAGCTTGATTTTCATGCAACGTTTATTTATTTTTATTTTTATGTTCTTGACACATTTTGCAAGATTCACTGCAAAATAAACACAAATTATGCAATTGTCGACATATAAGTATAGAGCATATGCAAAAATTATGTGGATAGCAGCTTATTCAGATCATTTGAATTTGCAAAAATTCATATTGAAATAACATTGTTAGATGTCTTCTGTAATCCAGAATTGGCACGCGTGCTGTCAAGCTGCAAAAATGACAATGAATCGCACAGAAGTCATTTGATTTTATAGTGTTTTTGTCACACTTTTTTCATTTTTGTCCCTATTCACTGGTATTGCATGGAAAAGAGCCATTTAGCTAAATTTCTTCTTTGGTGTTTTATGAGTTTGGAAAAAGCAAATGGTGACAGAATTTTCACTTAACCAAAAGGCTCCATTTGCTCTCCATTTAATCTATGTCAAATTCTTGCAATATTAAAGAGATTCCATTTGCGATTTTTCTTTCATACGACATGTATTCAGGTGCTTTTGAACAAGCATTCATAAAAATTTTACTAAGAGCATCTATGTGTTTAGCACAAGTCTTCATAACACCAAAACAAAGCGGCACCCGAGGCGAGTGCTTGACACTCGGGTTCAGCAGGTGAGTGTGAAGGGTCGAGCGCAGAGGAAGACGGAGTGAAACCAGAGCTAATGAAGCGTTCAGATGGGGAAAAAACAACAATTCTGAAGAGCTGTTACATTTTTGATGCTCTTAGAAGAACATGAATCAGTATTTTAAGAGAAATGTCTAATTCTGAGTGTAAATCCAGCTCCCCTCTGAGAAACCAACATGAAATGTGTATTAAAGCGAATAACCTATTCAATACTTCCCAACAGATCAGTGCTCACATTTCCTTCAGAGACTGTAATAATCTACCGTTCATTATATATTTTTAAAGCTTATCTTTTCCTGTAAATGTTCCCAAGGTCAGGGATGTTTCTTTGATCTTTGATCTCGGAGGACGGCTCCTGTCCAAGCGTGTGTGTGATTTTGTAAGACGAAGCAGGAAGCTCAAATGCAGTCAGCACGCTCGAGATGAACATGAACCTCTCTGCTCGTCTTCCTGTCTCTCTGGCTGCCTGTCGCCATGTCCAACAGGATTATCCATGACCTCACATCTTCGTTAAAATGAAGAAGTACTTATTAACATTGCTGTCAGAATGATCCGTTTTGTGTGTGTGTGGCTCAAACGCTCGAGTTCCTGGAGCTCAAATGCAGAAGCGTGACGCCAGCAGCTTCAAGGTCATGGGGTTTGTTTCTCTTACTGATCTGCTAAATGAAGGAAGAGAGAGTACATGCCATTCAACAACATGTGCATTATTTCACTGAACAGATATTTAGCTGAAGAAACAAATGACATACAAGTAATTAATCATAGGAAGTCGACAAGATTGCAATATATTCTAAGATACATTTACTTAAGAAGCAATGACATTTAAGTATTCAGAAAAATGTATCAAAATGAATAGTTTCTGCTTAAAACAAGAAAAATATCTGCTAATGGGGTAAGACAACTAATCTTGTTTTCTTACCCTAAATATATATATTTGTACTGGAAAACTACAGAAAAATAATAAATAGTGTAAAAAAGTAATTTTTTGCAGTGGCTAAAATATGTTTATCTGAGACATCACACCTGTTTATGCATTAAAACATCATAGCACTTTTCTTCCTGTCAATGATTTTACGGCTGTGTACTGACTGAAATACTAGCATACTGCACAGTATGTATTGTGTACTGCAAACTACTTTTAAAAATATGGTAAAAATTTGTGTAAAATATAGTATACATGTATCGATCAACAATAAACAATAAATAACCATGTTAGAGATATGTTAAAATAACGGTTGAATGTGATTATTAGTATTAAAACTATTAAAAACATTTGTCAAAAAGCTGAAATAAAATAAAGTAAAATGTAAATAGTTGATGAAAACATAAACTAAACAAAAATTAGAAATGTTGGCAATTAACTGAAATTTCAGTTTAAGTTGAAGCATGAAAATTACTAATGAAATAAATAAAAACTAAAGCTGAACTAAAAATAGCTATTAAAAAAACTAATAAAAATACTTATTACAAAATTACTATAAATTAAATGAAAATTAAAATGAAAACTGAAAATATTCAAATTAAAGTTATTTCCAAATATTAATAAAAACTATAGAAGTAAATAATACTAAAATAGATACAGCATCTTGATACTCTTTGAGGTGTTTAATTACCACAGGTGTGGATTTTATGCAGATGTGACTAATAAAATGCAGTTATGATGACATTAAACACATAACAATTGTTTTATCTCAGCATTTAGGGGCAAGTCGATTGTATCAGATTGACACACTGTGATTCTGTCTATTGTATGTTTAATGCATGCAAAGCAGCTCTACAAAAAAAATATTTGTGATTGGCTGAAACAGATTATGTCACTGAAATGTACACGTAAAGTAACACCAGCTAAACAGGTTGTGATGAACCCAGATTACTAAATCAGAACTGTTTATTTAACCTCGACACACTCCTGTAAGCATTACAGTAGTGGAAAGATGACTTAAATCACCATGTGTGGATGATTTATGCGTACATGCACGCACAGTTATTGGTCTGAGCATGTATGGATATATGCGAGTGTGTGTGCATGTGTGCGAGTGTGTTTCTGCGCTGCTGGTGCGTGTGCTCTTGCTGAGTTGACGTTATGAGAGCGGACGGCGCCTGGCTCTGATTTCTGATGTGTTCTGAAGTTCACAATGAGCCTCCGGTGAAGAGGCTAGCTTCAGCTATATGAATCATCCTCACCGACAGAGAGAGAAAGAGAGAGAGATCAGCCATACATGAGTAAACCCAATAGAATGGCTGAGAATTAATCAGGGAGGTTAAATGTGCTTACAACAGAGATATTGATTATGCAGAGGAAAATTTATGTCTTCAGAGGTTGCTTTTTCATAGCTCAAGAGTTCTCATCGAACTGGTGCTTCTGGTGGAGAAATTAGATTAGAAACAAATGAAACAAATATTGACATACAGAGATATAAAATGAATGGGTAATCGAATTACATAAATAATTTAGTCTGTAGGGAGGTTGAAGATAATTTTTTTATGCATTTACTTGATATGTTCAATAACAATCACTTGCATACTCACTAACCACCCAGCATACAGCTTAACTAGTTGCTAAATACATCTAAATATTAGTGCTTATTATATAAATTTTAGTTATTTTGAGTGTGAATATTAGGTTTGTTATAGATTGCACCTTATTTACAAAACACAATTAATATTGTGCAATTGTATCCTGCAGAAAGGGGGCAGTAGTGATCCCAGCCTTGGTGATTCATCAAATAATGATTGCATGATGGATAGGAGCATTTTTTTTATTGCTGAAAACACAATTACAATAAGGCAATATATATAAAAAAGGGAATCCAAAGAACTGAAGACTGTAAAAAAATTAAAATAAGATTTACATAAAATAAGGAACAAAAACATAATCTTAATATCATATCTTTTTAAATCAAATTTAAATCAACTTAAAATAAAAAATAACACTCTCCTTCACTTTTCATTTTGTAAAACTAAAAAATTTACAATGGGTTAACAAAGGCACTTACATTTATCATTTTTTTCTTTAAAAATATAAATAAATGAGTAAATAAATAAAAACTGCATATGTACATCTTCAAGTAGTATACCAAATGTTATGTCATAAACTCAGATGCCAAATTATCTGAATTTTTAAGCCAATCATACATATTAGATGAAAAAACACTGCTAAGAAGAGCATTAGAACAAGGCATATATCTAGATTTTGAAGATTTTAAAGAGCCAGATCACCTGCTTGTGTTTCAATAGTGAGTGTGTTTGTGCTCTTACCTGATTTGCATAAATAATTTGCTATTATGCTAAAACAATGCATGTAACATATCTAAATAAACATCACTATCATTTTTATTGAAATCCCCTCTCAGAGTTTGATGTGGGATACACACTTTGGCCGATAACCGATAACTGGGTTAATTTTATGAAGCCGATAATGATATATTGGCTAATATTAAATATAAGTCTTGATTTCTAGAGGATGATGCTTCAAATGTCATCAAACATCCAGTCCAGCGGAAAACTATTGGGACAATTTTTTTTTATAATAATTATACATGCTAGCTTTCGTGTAGGCTATTTATGATCTTGTCGTTTTGGCCAAAAGTCTCCATTTGCTCTCTAATTCATATCACTGTTGTCTAGGAAATACATTCAAGATGTTAAAGGGATAGTTAAAAGACAATTCTGTCATCATGTATAACCTGTGTGACTTCCTTTCTTCTATAGAAAATAAAGAATTTGGAAGAATTGCTGGAAACCCAACAGCTTTGGTGACCATTGACTTCCATTGCATGGTCAAAAAACACTAAGACATTTCTGAAAGTAACTTCTATGTTCCACAGAAAAAAGTTCATACAGATTGACATAGAGGTGAATAAATAATGCCAAAATAAATACATTTTTGAGTGAGCTATCCCTTTCTAGAACTATGTTTTTTTTGTTTCTTATAACTATAATGAGATGATAAAAACAGACAGAGTGAGGTGAGAGCGGCCTAAACTGGAAACGAATGGGCTCAGTGGGCAAGTGCCAGCTCAGCAGGTGAATTCTGGGAAGGGCTTCCTGTCCTCCCCTAATAACCTGCCGTGGCCTTCGAACGGTGCGCTGTGATTTGGCAGCCTTGGCGCATCCGTGCCCGGTGCGGCCCAACCTCACCTTTTCACATGCGCCTTGTGTGTTTCGCCGGCCGGTGTTTGATCTTGAATGCTGGCCCTCATAGCTGGGCGGCACGACTACACGCCAAGTGTGTGTATTTTTAGCTCCATAGCCCCACATCCGTATGTGTGTAATCGACTGTGTTCGTACACGCGTGCTCGCCAGTGTGTGTGTTTTTGGATTAGTGTCTTCAGCATCTTGCTCGGGGGAAGGTGATACGCTCGTCCGCGCGAGCCTCTTTGTCTGTTTTCGCCTTGTTTGGATGGACGACTTTAAAACTGAGCAGCTGAGAGTGAGGGAGAGAGAGAAAGAGGGAGGGAAGTGAGTGAAAGAGAGAGTGGGGAAAACGAAGGGAGGGTGAAAGGGAGAGAGAGAGAGAGTGCAAGCAAATGAACAAGCAATCTTGGCTTTTCTCTTCTGAGCAACCCTTCACACTGAGACACATGTCTCTGTATCCTGATCCCTCCATCCACTTCTTCACTCCTCCCTTCCTGTCACCCTGACATCCTGCATCGCCACCCCTGGATCATCTACATCCTTCCTGTAAAATCCATCTTTCCTAGAAGATAAGCCTGCAGACCTCATCTCACCATCCGTAATCCATGCATGGAGACATGTGGACGCTCGCACACGCGCACAAGCGGCCGCATTGACTCTCAAGTGTGTATAATTAGCAGAAGGGACTTTACTATGGGAAACTGCATTAAATCGCCGCTTAAGAATTTCTCCAAGAAGGTAAGATGCTCTTTCTGATAGCTGAGAGTGTGTGTTTGGCATACAGACTCAACCCGGACTGTGTTGCATTGACTGTCAGAGACGAGTTTAATAGCCATGCTCTGAATTCCTCTACACAACTGTATACCGTATCATCATGGTAATTCTCAAAGAACACTCTGGACTGAGTGAACCTCATCAAATTGTTGAATTTAGAGTTTGTGCATGCTAGTGTAGACAACTAGCTGTTGTATTTTGCTTGAAAACCTAATGAAACCAAGCAAAAACATTAGTATAAACGGACTTGTCCTGCATCAGGATGTTGGGTGTTTGGTTGCTATCTTTGACCTTGGAAATGGTGTACGTTAATACGTTTAATGTTATCCTAGATCACACTGCTTTAATGTACTTGCATTTAATGAGAGTAAACCGTAAAGTTCTTGACAATGACGTTTGAAGTAGCTTTTGAAAGTTCTGAAAGTCCTCCGAAGTTCTTCTCAATCGTCTCTAGATGACTTGAGATGTATGCGCTCAAGGATTATCGCTGGTGCCTGCTAAGAGCTTCTCTCCCAATGTGCCCAATGGCACAGGTTTCTTCGGAAGAACGGACGAGCTGGCACCTTACAGCCTTGGCAACAGATGGAGTGTGAAGGTCATGTGCAAATAGAGAGGGGATGTTTGCAAAGACACATATGTTCATGCATCATGCTGCCATTACATTATAAAGGCTTTACCAATAATAGCATAGAAGATTAGGCTCATGGCAAGATTCAGTATATGAGGCCAAATGAAACCGCTAGTGTGTGTTTGTAAGTGTATACCTCAATTTTACCCACCAGTCGGATGCAGATTACTTTAGCTGCATGTGGTAGGACAGGATAACGGGAATGGAAGAGAGGGGGAAAAGAAGATCTAATGCAAGAATATGATACTTTAAGTCAATAAAATCAATTTGATGTCAACGTAAAAAACAGTTTTACTTACGTAATCTGTATTTGCATGTAAAACAGGATATTCAGTTAGAAAAAAGTGGGACTATGGTTATTTAGAAACTGATTGGATCGTAAAAAGTGAGCAAGTCAGATGGCTGGAGGAGAGGAGTTGAACAAATAAGGGATATGTGAAAGGAAAGTTGTTTCAGAGGCAGAGCAAATTTTTATATTTTGATGAAAGATTACAATTGCTGCATCCCAATTTGCCCTATATATGGCTTAAAAGTATGTATTCTCACTTTGTGAAAGAAAAGTTTACACCTTTGATTGTGTAGCAGAAGAGAGGCAAGTATATTTTCTTTATCTATATTTATTATCTATATTTTCTTTTATTTCAGCTTCATTTATTATTTTAGTTAACAGTAATATATTACTCAACAACTTGGAGAGAAACATATTGGAGAGAAAAGAAGTGGCACATATTATTGCATAATGATGAATTTATAAGTTAATGGCCAAACATCTTTATGAAAGTTCACAATGCAGTTGCAGATGACATAAGTATTTTTCATCAGATTAGATGCTGTTTATTAATCACTCAAACTCCTTTATTTAAAGCTCTCTACACTCTCAGAAATAAAGGTACAAAAGCTGTTTTCAAAAGGTACACTTTTGTACCTATTAGGTTCAAATATGTACAGTTTAAGTACTAATATGTACCTTTAAGGTACCAAAATGGACCCTTTAGGTACAAACATGTACCTTTTGAAAAGGTACCGCCCCAGTGACAGCTTTTGTACCTTTATTTCTGAGAGCGTACTGTATGGCTCGGACATCCAACATGTTTGTAGTTTTTTTATTACTTTTTATTTGTGTTTGTAGTTCTGAACCGCATCCTTCTCCAAAGCGCAATGGGTTGTGGGCAATATTAGCCATTAGAGTGTGGATGGATCTGCACTTCAGATTTTCAACGGAAATTGTAAAATATGCAGTACCTTTGGGATACTCATTTCAATATACTAAAATTTGGGGCAAATTTGAATAGTATAGGATGAATAGTATGCAAACTGGGACACAGCAAAATATATTTTTTTCTCCATTGGAATAAGAAAATCTTTGATTTCATTAGTTTTAATTTCATTATTTATATTTTCATTTTTTTTTTGAAGATTTATTTTTAGCATTTTTTGCCTTTATTTTGATTGGACAGTTAGTTGACAGGAAGTGAATTGAGAGAGAGAGGGGTATGGGATCAGGAAACGTCCACAAGCCAGGATTCGAACTCGGGACGCCCGAAATGCAATTGCATTACATGTCAGCATGCTGCCTACGAGGGTATTGGCGCCGGAGATTTTGATTTCATGTTGACTTAAAGGTCATATGCTGAATTGGTTTAGGATTTACTTTTTCAATTTTCACTCAGAAATTGCAAGTAAATTTCACTAATAATTAGAAAGAAATGGCAAGAAACGTTGAATTAAACATAAAAAAAAAAAATTGTAGAGAGAGTGAAATAGTGTTTTATTGTAAAACATACTCAAGTAATCTTCTAATAATCATTTACAGTGTACTACTATCTTACTGGAATAGGCTACCTAAATAATTTAAATAATTTGAGTCATAATTTATAACTATAAATGCAAATGTTTATGGTTTCAGAACATTTCAGTATATATATATATATATATATATATATATATATCATATCTGTTTAGTTGACGTCAGTCTTCTCTTTAATTAACCCATGGGTCTGTGTTTATTTGGAGAGATGCTCTTTATGTGTTTGTGAGTTATATTCTGCATGCTCTTCACCTTCTCTGTCTGTCTGCTAATTGGTCATTATAATGTGCTGGCTGACTGGTTTCATTCTTATCCTGATTAGCCCTCTGATAAACATGAGCAGTTTTACGTTCTCAAAACATTCTAGCCTTTTAGGTTATTTGAGGATCTACTCTCATAATGACGTTGGTTAACCCTCATCTTCACCCTTCGATGTCAAAGATAGTGAGTTTCATTTGTGAGAACAAGCCGACAACCACTTGGATTTGCTTTTAAAACCGTTTTAAGCACAGCGTGATCATTTGTTTTCATGGCAGCAATCAAATGGCATAGTATTGCGGCAGTGCGCCGCGGGTATGAAAGTGGATGAATTATTCAGTTTGAATGATATCTGATCTTAAAGGTTCTGAGAGGGAAGAGAAAATAGAGGACAAAGTATGGCTCGATGTGATTTACCCAAGTAGGACATTTTACTGGCTCAACGGTCCTTGTTGGACTCGGAACAATGTTCCTGTCAAACAACCATCGCCCCAATGGTACATTTCATACAAACTCGGATGTGGGATATTGTGACCCGATATCTCTGGCTTCCGAATATATAGCATGCAGTTGTCTGGTGCTTGAGATTAGAACCAGAAAAATTTAGGTACATTTAAGGAACTTTGACTCATTGATGCATTTTATTTGTTTAAAAGTAAAAGTTGATTACTAACTCTTTGGGTGCCACTATGTTCACGTCATACAATCTTAAAAATATGATTAAATTAATGTTGTGGCGTAATTTTGTTTTTTACACATTTTGTGCACTAGATGATAAAGCTTTTCAGAAAATACTAATTTAGCGAGTTTATGAGGAGACAGTCTTGTGCGACCAAACTACATTTACCATCATCCTGCTCGGCAGCACAAGAACGCTAATGGTGTGTTTACGAGTTAGGAAGTCATAATTATGCCATCAGATGTGTTGAAATCACTTTGGGTGGAGCAAGATGATCATCACCTTTTCTAGAAAAAATACAACAAGAATTTTGAACTATACTTCTACTAAATGATGAATAAAGAATTTGTTTTTGCTTTATGTTTTTATTCAATTTATGAAGGTGCTGTAAATTGAATCATTACATATTCTATCATAATTGTACAGTACTATTGTATTTTGTACATGCAACTTAGCTTGTCTTATTGTAAATAAGAAAACAATTCATTTCAACAAATTCACCAGACACTGTATTTATTGCGTCCACCATATTTTCTCAATGACACACCACTAATTTGGAAACTCAGGGCTTAAAGAAAGTAAAGTTTCTGTAATTATGACTTTGTGGTGGCGTTCAACTCATAAAAATGATCTTTCCAACATGATTTGAAAGCACCATTAAAAACATCAAACACTGATTACACACCTACTGTGCTTCCTCTTTTTCCTTTATGTTGCATCGGTGCTAAATAAACCTTCCTGTGTTATTCAGGAAGTGAAAAGGAGAGAGAATGAAACATGAAACTGTCAAGAGAATCAATTTTATTCCAACTATAATCACTTGTAAATAGGACCTTCCCAGGAGGACCTGAACGGAAGAATGCTGATCCAGAAACATTTTGTACTCGGGTAAATTACATTAAGCACAAAGTCTGAAGGTAGAGCTCAGCTTTGCTTTCTCACTGTCTGATGTAGAAGCACGTAACAGAAAGAGCCAATCAATTGACCTGACGGCTGACTGAATTGACTGACTGACCCGCCCATCCAATGTGTCCAGTAGACGTCCGAGTAGTTTCTAATTGTGTCTTTACCCCACGTTCCCTCTTCACTTACTTGTTTGGGACTGCTGGGACATGACGGCCACACTCAGGACCGGAAGCGCAGCTACAAAGCAGTGCAGTCATGTGATGAAGGGGTGACATCTGCAGAGGCCCTCGCGGCCTTGGCTCAGAACTCAACATACATGCACAATGTGCTCGGGCCTGCCTGCATCTTCCTCCGCAAGGGCCTCGCTGAGAGCCGGAAGGCTGTACGTAAGTCTGGACATGCACATCTACACACACATGCCAATGCAAAAACAAGCTCTGGCTTATCTTGTGAGTGGAAATTTCAGAATTCAGGGCAACAAACTATATGCATTGAATATTATATTATGCAGGGGATAAAGTTCAGTCATCTTCACTGAATAAAGTCTTGTATTATCCCGAAAGAGTTTATTTTGCAGCATTGACTGGCTGACTTTACATTTTCAAACAAAAAAAAATAGACATTTAATTATTGATTTAAATTGAAATTTATAGGAAATTTGGTATAAAGTTTCTACATACAGTTTCTACAAAAATATTACAGTATTTGACATTGCTTTTCTTGTGGTGTGACATTCTATGCTATCTATTTTAAACAGTATTTTTTTATGCAAACAGCTTTTATGAGCTCACTGAGAGATTTCATGTACTTAAATTGTAGATATTTGTCACTCCACAGGACAGTTTAAAATGGACTAATAAAGGCAAAAAGTGTTTAAAATTATGACAAATATGACTTAATGAATCTTGCACTGCATTTCAGCAGCAGCGTTTCTCTGCTGTTGAATCTTGAGCGGTGCAGCAAAAGAAATAATTTTTACCTGAGCAGTGAATGTGATGCAATATCACATAGTCTGTACTGAATGTGATGAATATGTACTTACAGATAATGGCAAAAAAGAAATCTCTCTTTATTGATTTGTCTTCACGGGATGCAGGCATAAACAAACATACAATACCTACAACTTGACCATTGTAGTACAATTCATAAATGAATTAAACAAATGGTTCTTTTTAGTGAATCAAAAAAAGTGTAGTCTGGTTCACAAACGAGTGACTCTAATTATGAGCCGGTTACTTTTTAATGAATCAAAAACATACAGCACGATCAATGTAGTCTGATTCCTGAACAAGTGACTCTGATTAGCTGGTTCTTTTTCACAAATCAAACATATATAGTGCAGCCAATGTGGTCAATGTAGTCTGAATCCTGAACCAGTGACTCTTATGAGCCGGTTCTTTTTAATGAATTAAAAACATAGAGCGCAACCAATGTAGTCTGATTCACATTCGAGTGACTGTTATGAGCTGGTTCTTTTTAATGAATCAAAAACATTTAGCACAGCCAATGTAGTCTGATTCTTGAACGAGTGACTCTTATGAAACGGTTATTTTTATTGAATCAAAAATATACAATGTGATCACTGTTTTTAATGAATTAAAAATTCAGCATGACCAGTGTAATATACTTTATACTGAAGCACTGATACACTTTCAAGGCTGTTCTTCTCAAATGCAGACATTTTGCAGACGGTCATTAAGAAGCAGTGCTACGTGCTTGGGTTTATATATGAACTGCAGGGATCTGTCTTTATTAGCCTCTGCAGGGGTCTTGGGTCAGGCTCACGTGATTGAGTTCTTCTGCAGGAGCTCAGAGAGTGTTTGGAGGTGAGCCCTGCATGCGCTCGTGTTCGAGGAGATGTGTGAGCAGGGAATGCTGGGATCAAAGAAACTAGCGGCTTGAGCTGATTATGAGAGATCAATCCTGAGTTTATATGTGCTGTTCCAAATGACTTAATCCAAATGGGAAGATCGAATTAAAAACCAGACATTAATTCCTTTAGAGGCATGAGGAAAAAACCCTGAAAAGGTTGGGTGTATTAGTTTACACGTGCCATTGTGATCCTAATGCTGTAATGAGTTTCTCTCTAGCAGGAAATAGTGCTTAGAATTAAATGACTGTATTCTTCAGAGGAGGAGGAGAACGCCAGCTGACTTGTGTCATTAATGGAACAAAATTGCACAAATTAGCATGGATTGTGGGTGATTACTTTGTTTATTTTGTTGCAGAACAGAGAACTAAGACCAGAGGAAATGGATGGTAAGTTCTACTTCATTGCTAAATAATCACGGTTTCCACAAAAATATTAAACAACTTTTTCCAACATTAACAGCAATCAGATTTGTTTCTGAGCAGCAAATTAGAATGATTTCTGAAGGATCATGTGACACTGAAGACTGGCGTAATGATGCTGAAAATTCAAATGTCTTATAAACAGAAGCCATTCATAGTAAACATGCAGTGTTT
The DNA here is from genome assembly GCA_027422415.1 of Schizothorax lantsangensis. Lineage (NCBI taxonomy): Eukaryota > Metazoa > Chordata > Actinopteri > Cypriniformes > Cyprinidae > Schizothorax > Schizothorax lantsangensis. Next base: position 23,194,943 of record CM049856.1, on the reverse strand, counting down.
CTGATATCAAACTAAACTGAACTAGAGTCTGCAGAATGCTTAAGTGTTTTGATCACATGTAATTTCTGACATTTCGAAGTGTGCAAATTCTCACTCTGAAATTTCCCAGCACACTCCAATATAATGTGTCAATTGTTCCATTTTAATTTGAAGAGCTTTTATTTCATTGTGAATAGAAAAGGTTTGGGATGAAGTATTCAGTTACAAGTGTTTTGGTCATTCAGAGATGCATTGTTGTGCTTTGTAAGTGTTTTGTAATTGTCTTCAAAATTGTTTTGAAAGCAGAGCGCATGAGAGAAACATAATTGTACTATAAAATAGTCTCTTTTCATTATCTCTAACTCGCTCTGTCCTCTGTTTTTCCTGACCTGATTTCTATCTTCACAGAGCTACGAGAAGCCTTCAAAGAGTTTGATAAAGACAAAGACGGCATCATTGGCTGCAAAGACCTGGGGAACTGCATGAGAACCATGGGATACATGCCCACTGAGATGGAGCTCATCGAACTGAGTCAGCAGATCAACATGAACTGTATGTAACAACAAAACATTTTTTTTGTTCAACATTTATTTAGAAATGTAGGTTATATATGGCTCTGTTTAGTGCTGCCTACATACACTCTTAAAAATAAGGAGGTTTTCACATTGATGCCATAGAAGAACATGGAAGAAAATTTGATTAGCCTAAAGAACCTTTTGTGCAATGGAACGGTTCCATATATGTTGAAGGTTCATCATGGAACCAATTTTGCCAATAAAGAACCTTTGTGGAAGTTCACTAACAGCTTGTGTCCTTTGTCTTATAGTGGGAGGACATGTGGACTTTGAGGACTTTGTGGAGTTGATGGGCCCCAAACTTCTGGCTGAGACGGCAGATATGATCGGAGTAAAGGAATTGAGAGACGCTTTCAAAGAGGTAGGCCTGCACAATTTGTGGAAAAAAACTAATTGTGTTGTTTTCTGATATATTGTTCTTGCAATTTAAAATGCAATTTAAAAAAATATATTGTAATTTTTTAAAATGCAATTAAAAAAGAAAATAATAATAATTATTATAAAAATGACTAAAAAACAAAAGAAAAATATTACAATTGTACTATTTTACTGTAGAGTACAATTTTGAGAATTTAAGAAAAATAATATCACCATAATTTTATTTTACGTCACAACTATAAAATTACAATACTAATAAAACACACAGCACATACATTTATTTAATATAATCACAGCCTTTACGATTAGGTAATTGCACTAAGCCATATTGTCATTTTGATTTTATTTCAATTAATAGCAGTGCTTTTAAAAAGGTGAGGTGCAGTTTTTCTGATAATGTAAAATGTACTTTAAAAAAATCTGATTTTTAAAAAGAATCTAGGTTTGGTGTGCTTGTTTGTAGGCCCACACAATTTGGCCAAAGTATTATAATAATAATAATAATGTTATTATTTTATTATTATTACTAAATAAAATATAAAAATAGTAAAAAACAAAGCAAGAAATATTACAACTGAAATATTTCACTGTAAAATTATTAATAATAATAATAATTGTAACATTACAATACTGATAAAACATGCAGTGCATATATTTATGTATATATATTTATTTAACACACAACCTTTGGGATTTGATAATTGTACTACGAAATCTAAGCCATATCACAAATTTGATTTTATTTAAATTAACAATGCAGCGCTAGAGTGAGAGGTGCCAGGTGACGCCACACAGAACAAAAACAGCACACAAATAAAACGGCAAAAAATAAGCTGTAAATATGGATGAAGAAGTAACATTAGACACAGAACAGTTGCTCTCAGCTTAAATGCACATTTCACTTCGTGTTCCTTGTAAAACAGTAAAATTGCCCAAAATTGTCATGAAGAGCAGGAAAGTATGCTCGAATACATTTAAACCTCTTACCGCTCTTCTTTTGTTCCCTTTCTCTCAGTTCGACACCAACGGAGACGGTCAGATCAGTACAGCAGAACTAAGAGAGGCCATGAAGAAACTGCTGGGCCAGCAGGTGCTGTTATTTACTTTGCTGAAAAGCTTTTATAGCTCTCATCCAATTCTCCTTTCATCCTTCTATTGATTCTTATTCCCTCAGGTGGGTCACAGAGATCTGGAGGACATTCTGCGGGACATCGATTTAAATGGAGACGGGCACGTGGACTTTGAAGGTGAGCCACCTTGTGTTTGCTATGCTAATCAGTAATGCTAATTTCACTGCCGCAGTGTTTTTATTGCTGTGCTAGGTGTAGAGAATCGGTTTATTTGGCATGGGAGAAAATGATCGTAGTGATCTGTCTACAATAATCCAAAAAAAATTACATTCACGTTCCCTTCCGTGTCTCTTGTCCATATTTTGGAATGCGCAGTAAAAATTAATTATGGAAAGCAATAATTCCAAGGTTTAATCCCAAATTTAATTAGTTTTTTGTTCTCATTTTGATCTCAAAGTTATTAAAGTAGCAATCAACCTTTTGAAAAGTACATTTCTTGAGGGAAAACAGATTTTCTTGGCTCTTTTGGAGGGAAAAATACATAGACGTACTCTAGTGTTCACAGCACAAGCTCTTCAGTCTAACCAGAATATTTATTGAAACTAATTGCAAAAATGGTTCTGTCAGAAAAAGTGGAAAATTACTTTTATGGAATAAACCTTGACTAACAAAATAATGCAATGCAAAATACAGAATCTGAAAAAAAGGACTGAGACAAATGATCCCTATTTTTGGATCCATTATGATTTCTTTTGCTCCCTCTTGCTGTGTCACACAGTTTAGCTGCTATTGAATCTCATCCTCGTGAAGGTGGTAAAGTGACAGTAGTAGAGCTGTCAACCAGATTATCTCTTAACCACGGGATTATTTCACCTCTCAGATTAACCACGCTCAAAAAGAGCATGAAAACGGCAAGGACAAAAATAGCTAGCACTGTTATTCTCTCTGATGACTGGAGGTGTGACAGTTGAACGTCCTCTTGTTGTATTTGGAGCTCAGGATAACTTTGACTCATCCGAGGTCAATAGTACATTTGTTTTTTTTTTCATGTTTTTTTATTCGTTATTTATAAAGCAAGAATTTATAGAGCAGCGGTTCCCAAATGATGGGCTGCAACCCAAAACTGGGTCACAGACAGCAGAGAAAAACAATGACAAATGCAAAAATAATAACACTAATAATATAATTATGCAGAGATTGGATAGCAAATGATATGCTCTAAAAGGGAGAAAAATGTGTTGTTGTTCATGGCAAAACCACACACACACACACACACACACACACATAGAATCGTGCAGCTCTAGTGTTGGGTCACCACTTGATGTCCAATGTAAAATCTGGATCCTTAAGCAGTGGGGAACCACTGTTATACAGTTTTATTGATTTATTTATGTAATAAAATTTTGGACATGGACATCACAATTACATTGGACAAACCATATGCATTTGCTTAAGTTTTTTTAGCATGCATGCTAATTTTCAACACCTGTCCATGGGAGGCTTTAGATAAAAAAACAGTATTAATAATAATACACAAAAAATGTATAATAACAATGCTAACAATAAAAGTAATAAAGGAAAAAATAAAATATACCATGAAATTACAAAAGAAAAAAAAACATATATTCAGAATTATTTATATGCATAAGCAATAGAGCAAAGGCAACATGATCAGACAATAACCCAGTGGCCACCGCTGTTTTGTTTTTACCCATCGTTTAAGTCCTCTCTTAAAAACATTGCCATCAGTCTCTAATTTTAAATTAGTAAAGCATTCCAGAGTTTGGGCCCCTTTGCAGAGAAAGCAGACTGACCAAAAGAGGTCTTATACTCTGGGACCAGACAGTCACCACTAATAATGGCCTATGAGAGCTCTGGCACACACAGGCTAATTTAGATAACTGACTGTTTAAATAAAACCATTTCTGCTCTTTCTTCTATCAGAGTTTGTGCGAATGATGTCCCGCTAGAGGAAAGCCGGACAAACCACGTCATAAACTGGATCTCCTGTGCTCCGGCATAGATGGAGGAGGATGGAGGAGAGGAAAGATCAGGAGGAAACGGAAGGAGCCTCACAAGAGGAGCTTCTGGAACATGACCTCTGACCTCAAAGCACATTAGAAAGAACTGCACCATAACAGCGTTCATGAAGCCCAGAAGCCAACAGCGGGAACGAGAGGACGACTCTGATTCTAATACTGTGATCTCTGAAATATATTTGTGTAACAGGGTTATTTACCCAATATAAAGCCTGCGAAGGGTCTGATGCAAAAAATATGCCCCGAGAGCGACCAATCAAAACAGCAACTGATCAAACTACTCAAAAAAATCACTACTTTAATTTACTGGCATCTCACACCTACTTTGTTACAGTAGGGAGCATCAGATCAATTGCAATAACATTGCCGTTTCATATTTAAGCTATTTATTAATATTTGTAAAATATAGAAAGATGAGTGTTTATAGTTTCCCTTTAAAAGACTCTGGCTGTTTTACAGTAGCCCTATGATAGATTATTACTCACAAAGATTTTATTTTATATATCAATGTACTGGGAAATGCTGGAAACTTTGCTATCAATCATTTGCTATTATTGTACAATACATCAGACCTATGCACTATGCACATATTTTTGAAATGTAGAGAAAGATTTGCCATTAAAAAAAACACATTAAATTGCCCTCGTTTGCACACTGTCTTGCATGAATGCTAGTGCTGATACAATTGAGTCAACACAGCCGAGTAGCCTACACTTGTGTAGTTCTGTCATGTATTTAAATGTAAGTTTAGTTAACAGTCCAACGAGCATCTTTGACCTTAATACACTATTTGAGACGTACTTTGTGTGAGTGAATGTGTGAGAGAGAGTATCTTATTTGTGTGATTTCAAGTTTGTCTTACCTGAGTTATTCTATGCATGCCAAAACAACTTTTTGTAGAGTGTAGATTTCATTAAAGAGTTGTGCAATCAAACTGTGTCTGATTTGATCTTGTATTCTTAAAACACCAAGACTAATTTGTCAATTATAAAGCAATTGTATTATTGAGCCACATATACCTTATCTAAGATAAGAACGACTTCTGGTGTCATTTGCGTTCAGTTATTTTAGCTCTAGCCTACAAAAACAGTCCGTTATGCTGCTTGATTTGCAAACTGGTTTTTAATATAATTTTAATGTATTATCACATTCATAAACACTGGTTTGTAGAGCAAACAGTTTTACCGTTTACTGCACTTTGGTATTGTTCTAGTAGCTAATTTGACCTATAGTGTCTAATGAAATGGAAGTTTCACACATTTACAGAAAAAGGCTCATGTTCTGTCAAAACAAGGTGGAAATATTTTTGCTGTTATAAAAACTATTTGATTTGATTACCTGCATGACACACAGTAGAGTTCCAGCTCCAGCATCTGGACACAGATGGTTCTGCATGTGAGGCACGTACATTTCAACCATTGGACTTAGTGAAGCATTTCATTTATAAATGTTAAATCATTTAATCATTATGTAAAAGCATTTCATTTATAAAGGTTTTAAATCACTCTCTGTGATAGGAACAAAACTAATGTTTATTTGGGGCTAAATTGTTAGTTGTAGAGGAAATTACACCACGTCTGAAGGGTAGTGATAATTAAAATAAATCAAATTAAATAATAAAAAATGGATAGATAGATAGATAGATAGATAGATAGATAGATAAATTTGACATGTAATAATTTATTTTTATTTATAATGGACTGATGAATTGGATAATGGCTTTTTAGAGTTCTGGGACAGAGTAAATTAGTATTTAAAAAATGCATTTGAAAAGTAGCAAATGCAAAGTATGGTTCACAAGAACACTTTAGTGTGATGTTCATGTAACAAAAAGAAAAAAGTGAACCTCTGGATTTAGTAAAAAATAAATAAATACATTTGTATTAAATGTATGTAAAATCTAAGCAAAATATATAAAAAAAATGATATATATATTTTAACAAAATCTAATTGCTAATGCAGACGCCGCTGTTCTGGAATCAGTTTTCTCCGCCACTATCCGCTCTCGAACACAAGCTGCGTACACAGAACAACTGCGCGGAGATCAGCGGTAGGAGCGACAATCATCCAATCTTCATCAGCGTCGAAGCAGCCGAGCCCACCGGAAGCGGAAGTTGCTGCAGCCGTGCTCGCGCCGCTGCTGATGCGCTTAAACTTGTTGTATAACAACAACAGCAGCAGCGCCTCACGATGCTCAAATGGGAAAATAGTGTTTTATTGAGAAGACAAATTAGCATTTAAACGCTATCTTCCGGGCACAGGTCAGTATAAACAGCGGGTTTCATACATTTAAAGACGTTTGGCGGGTTAATTACGTGATTAAAAGAAGCTGTGATTAGCGCTTTAGCATCCACTCATTTACATCTGTATAGCAAACAGTGTTTCATACAGCTGCAATTTTGCTCAGTTTATGGTGCATTTTAAATATAATTTACTTCTATCTCAAAAATTAAGATGTAGAATGTTTAGAGTGTTATATTTAGAAAAGTCGCTTTTTGAGTGCTTTTGAATTGTCCATTATAGTCCATTTAATAATGCCTATAAACACATTTCGTTATTTAGAATATAATTCTGTTTTAAATAATTAATCTAAAAGGTGGAAAAGGCACGTATCATTTTATTTCGTAAATAATGGCAGAATATTTTATCAGTTTATTCTGAGCAAATCTTCATATACATATTTCTGTGTTTTTCTTTCCTGTTTTTCTAGATGTTACAGAAATGGCAGTGGATTGATGTGAGACCGTTTGAAGCACATTATTCTTCCCAAGAGACTGTAAAAGCAGGAAGGATTGTATATGCAGGGTTTATTTAACCTTGATGTGTCCCGCTGATATGTCTATTGCGTTAATTTAATGGATATTTGTCCATTGTTCCATGCATAAATGATCATTTTCCCTATATGCCCATGAAGGCCGTGTTTCAGCGAAGGCTTCAGAAATTGAGGCACTTTAGAGGAGTCCAGCAGTCTGTGTTTAGGTAATTTCGTCACGTTTAAATAGTCCGGTCTCCACGTTTTGGTCAAGATGGAGTCCTACCTCTTCCCCTTCGACAGCCTGATCTGTATGCTCTTGGGCATCTCCTTCACGGTGTGGTGCACCCTTCTTTTGGTGTTCATCATCGTACCTGCAATCTTCGGTGTGTCCTTCGGGATTCGCAGACTGTATATGAAGTCCCTCATCAAGCTATTTGAGGTGAGTGAGTTGATGTTAAGAATGCCTGTCATTTTACAGTAATTGAATTACTCAACAAGAATATCTGAGGAGCTGTGGAGAGTTACAGCAGGTTTGATGGTCTGTCTGTGGTGCAGTGGTCTTGTAATATAAGTTGGAAGGTCATTCAGGGAGTTTTTGCTCTGTGTTTTTACTACTTAGTTCAGTTGCAGTCAGCTCTCTTTCCCTTCACTGAGGATGCCAGAGGCCCAAAATAGAACGTAGAATCACGATTGACTGAATTAGTGAGTCTGGAGGGTCTGGCTGTCGTTTGACTTTGCCTCACTTTATTCTGTGCTGTCACATATTCTTTCATCCTCAAAACTTTATGGACAACATGCATTGTTGCAGGACTCTGGCAGTTTGGGTCATTTCAGAGTGGTTTGTAAAGGTGTGAATTTATGGGTGAGAATGTGAATGCCACAAGTGACAGTTTTAGAAATGTGTTAGTCTGTTTTATTAAGCACATGATATGAAAGTTCATAAGAGAAAATTCTTCTCTTTACTTGAATTTATGTGAAAATGGAAGCCTATAAATGTAAAAGGTCAGTAAAATGTTAATCTACCCCATATTGGTAGATAGTTTGGGGTCAGTACAATTTCTTTTATTTAAAAAAAAAAAACTTTTATTCGGTAAACATGCATTAAATTAATAAAGTCACAGTAAATACATTTATAATGTTATAAAAGTGTTATATTTAAATTAAATTATGTTCTGTTGAACTTTCTATGCATAAAAGAATCCCAATTTTTTTTTCTCATGGGTTATACAAAAATATTAAACATCACAACTGTTTTCAACATTGATAATAATAAGAAATATTTCTTGAGTAGCAAATCAGCATATTAGAATGATTTCTAAGGGATCATGTGACACTGGAGTAATGATGCTGAAAATTCAGCATTGTCATCACAGGAATAAATTGCATTTATATATACATTTGAAAATGGTTGTTTTAAATTGTAAAAATCTTTTCACAATATTACTGATTTTTACGGTATTTTTCATCAAAGAAATGCAGTGCTTATAAGCACAGGACACTTTCACACACATTTAAAAAAAGTGACTGATCCCAAACTTACTGAACACAAGCTGAGAAAAATGATACAGAGATGCTTTTTTTAGATGATTTTATGTTCAATTAGGAATTCATTTAATCAATTCTAAATTTTATTGGAATATTGCACATTTTGGCAATGCTGTTTTTTACCAGTGCTGTTTCAGAAATTGTCATATTGCATTTTTCCACCCAGAAATGGCGAAACAGTGGCCTGTTGTTGATGCTTGACGATTCTCTTTTTGGAACTGACAGCAAGTATCAAAGATTTCACATACTTTGTGTAGCGTGACGCAAATCACTAGGTCTAATGCATGACTTAATGCAAAAGATTTACATCCTTACTTTTTGATTGAGATGCATCAAGAATAATTTTGTAATCGCATTGTGTTTTTCTAAATTAAAATCAAATCCGGAGGTGCCTAAATGTTCCTAATTGTTGCAATCATTTGTTTACTTAATGCATGTTGGCAAGAGCTCTGTGTGTGACCTAAAATAGATTCTGATGATTTCCTATGGTGCCACTCTCCTCTCATCCATCTGGACTGTCACTCTTTCCGACCCTCTCCAGACTCCCTAAGAAACTCCAGATGGCTGTTTTCCAGTGACTAACTTCCCCGTACTCTGCTGTCCTGTGACCCTGAACAGGGGAGCGAGATTTAGTCTGACAAGCAGCTTGACTGTTCACTCTTTCCCTATCCCGACCTTCGCTTCTGCATCTCCCTGAGTCACAGCATCATCAGCTCCCGTGAGAGTCACTGTTTACTTTCATAGAGCGCATGGACATCTTTCCACACTCGGTGCTCAGCTGCTGTCCTTGCTTGACTAATCCACTTTAATGATCCCTAAGGGAAAATTCAGATGCAGCAGCAGCAACATCAGATGTTGTGTACACGTGTACATACATGTGCAGGTATAGATAAACAAAGCAAAATAAGGAAAATATTTACAGGATTCCTGTGGGTCTTTAAAAAGTCTTAAAACGTCTTAAATTCATTTTGAGCAAATTTAAAGTCAGAAAATCTGAAATGTCTGAAATTGTAAACCTCTTCTTTTCAATGATTCTGTGATTCTCTTCTTTTCAGCAGTCACTAACAATCTGTAAAACTTATTTGAAACTCTCGTTAAGAAGTTATGCTCAGTTTTTAATCAAAATGCGGTTTCTTGGAGTTCTTGATTCAAAAGAATATTATTATTATTTTGGTTACACAATAAACTATATCTGGCATTTAATACAATGTTAACACTTGTGTTCTGAGCCACCCCTTCACAGGAAGGAAATACTAAGCACTTCATTTAACACAATGGTTGCGTTCCACTCCACTTTTAGACACGCACTCGCAAACTTCCCTAAGCACCTCCCCTTGGGGGCATCCCCGCTGCCATTTTGAAGTGCGTTCCACTTTGTGAAGTGGACGAGGGAAGTTTACATGGACAGACCATCGACCCCTCGATTTTGACAGAGGGAGCGAGTCTGCTTCATATGCACACTTCAGGCCGTTCCATAGACCACAATGCAACACAATTATGACGTCATCACAGATCGTGTTTAATTTATCCCCTCCCCTAATAACTCATAATATAATATATAAATGATTTTTTTAAACATTTATAACAGCCCAAGCATACCTATTTACATATAGAATGCTGCACCAAACAAATTCATAAGGGGAAAAATGTAAACTGTAAACCAACTCCATAGCAGTTTCTAAGTGATCAAGGGAATAGGAAGTTCCGATTCAGCCCATTGCAAGGGTTCCGCCCACTGATCAGTGGTTCTGCCAGAAGTGTGCACTCATGCAACATAATCAATGACGTACCTCCGAGTAAACGAGATGGAGGGAAGTTTGCGAGTGAAGGGCATAAAATATGGAATGGACCATTGAGTATATAGACTTCACTAGTATTGGCACAAAATTCTGTTTCTTTTCTTTAAGCACATTGTTTTCATATCAGCAAATTCCAGTACTGATCAACATCTAATTTGTGTGATGTATTAGTGCATAAACCAATTTCAGTACATATGCATATATGTTTGAATAAAATCTGGGATTCATGGTTTATTTTGGAATTGTATGAGTTTGTTTTTTTATGGACAAAATAAAAAATGTAAAATCTTAAAGGTGATAAGTCTCAAATTTGTTTTTTAAACCTATGCAGAAATCCTTTATTCTCTTCAGTGTGAGGCAGCAGGTTTAAGACAGACAGGTTCTTTTAGCTTGTTCATTTCAATCTGATCTGATTTTAGGAGTCAAGTGCTCCTAGAAACTGCATTATAGGTAAATATTGGGTTGAAAGTTGTTTATTGCTGGTTTCAAATAGGTTTTAAAAGTTTCATTATTGGCGATTAGTGAGTTCTAAGTGATTGACAGATGCTTTGTGAATAATTTCCACATCATTATTTAAAAACAACTGGTACAAAAGTTTGTCAAACTGTCAGTGGTTGTGGTTTTCAGGCGCTCTCTGGCTGAACTCAAGGACCCAGTAAGGACACACGAATCAGCCGTTGTGTTCTCCTCCCCAGTGGTGTTTTAGGCGGCTGGCTGTGATTCTGTGGAATTGGCTCCCCAAAGGCTGTTTACCGCTTGAATGTTGTTTGTTTCCCAATCCTCATGACAGCTGTATGAGGTCTCGTGGGGTCTCAGTCCAGCCTGCGTTTGGGGATGCAAAATGAATGTAACATGGTGTAACAAAAGGACGATTAAGTGTTTCAATTAAGACATGACTCATGTAATGTAATTCCCTAATGAAATGCATCATCAATCACCAGAACATGATGCAATGGTTCAGTAAAAATGTTTGCACCTTTAAATTGGTCAAATACCATTTGAAATATATTATTGCTGCTTTGAGGCTTTTAATGTGATACAACTGTGGACACACCAGGGTACTGTGCTGAACTATTACAGTTTGTGATTTGCTTAATTTGTCTGTCTAATTCTCATTCTGTTTTCAGTGGGCGACCTTAAGAATGGAGCGAGGAGCTAAGGAGAAGAATCAGCATCTCTACAAACCCTACAGCAATGGTGAAACACTAAAAAAATCATTACCACCGACATCATATCTTCAACATTATCATAACCCTGCTTTTTTTCCCCTCAGGGATTATTGCTAAAGAACCAATGTCCCTCGAACAGGAGATCCAGGAAATGAGGCGTGGTGGTGCGGAGCCTGAGTTTGACATGTCTGACATCTTCTATTTCTGCCGGCGAGGTGTGGAGAGCATCGTCGATGACGAGGTGACCAAGCGCTTCACCGCAGAGGAGCTGGAGTCCTGGAACCTGCTGACCCGAAGCAACTACAACTTCCACCACATCAGCACCAGGCTCACAGCGCTCTGGGGAGTGGGAGTGCTCATCCGTTATGGGTTTCTCCTGCCACTCAGGTGAGAGGAAGATCTGTGGATGCTGCATGAATGCTTTGTGGATGGATATTGTTAGTGATAGTAGTGGTTTTTAAATTGGTAATCCCTTTAAAGGAGTTTAAATATTAAACTCTCATATTCCTGTTCATTCTTAAAAACATGCTAGCAGATAGATCAGCTTTAAGACTGGATTACTTGACATAACTTTTGCACACAATTCCCTGGTCGGAGCCTGTCTGCCAATTTTGGAGTTGATAGATTTCACAGAAAGTTGAGTGGTATATGTGACCCGGACCACAAAACCAGTCATAAGGGTCAGTTTTTTTATTTTTTATTTATACATCATCTGAAAGCTGAATAAATAAGCTTTCCATTGATGTATGGTTTGTTAGGACAGGACAATATTTGGCTGAGACACAACTATTTGAAAATCTGGAATCTGAGGGTGCAAAAAAACAAAAACAAAATATTGATAAAATCGCCTTTAAAGTTGTCCAAATGAAGTTCTTAGTAATGCATATTGCTAATCAAAAATTAAGTTTTGATATATTTATGTGTAGGAAATTTACAAAATATCTTCATGGAACATGATGTTTACTTAATACCCTAATGATTTTTGGTATAAAAGAAAAATCAATCATTTTGACCCATGCAATATATTGTTGGCTATTTAATAATATCTCAATATTTTCTGGGATTTTATTGATAACGATAATTAGACGATGTTTTGCACAGTGTGTTATTGTGCTGATATCTAAAGGACTACCATGGACAGCTGACTTCTAAAGTTTTTGAATATTCTTCATATTCTGTGCAGTGATCAGTTCACACTGATAGAAATTAATCTTTTTCAATAAGTTTAAATTGATTTTTACCTTTTATGGGCATTTTTACCTTTATAAAGCCATTTTTTTTCTAAAAGTGTGCTGTATCTTTTGAGTCAAATTCTTACATTTAATCAGTGAATTAGAATAATAAGACATTTGGGCTGTTACCAAGCAAATTAAATCAGCATCAACAAAATTCATCTTTGTAATGCAGAGGAAACACAGAAGATGTATCTGAAGTGGCATTTAGATGTTTACACACTGTTTAATGCAAGACATGAATGCGTTTAACCTGCAGTTACAAATGCATAAATAATGTTTTGACACATTAAACATAAAACGTTGAATACTGATATTTGCAATTATTTAATTAATAAAAGATACTTTGAATGTGAAATTAAAACCGCCAGTAGGTGGCAGCAAGTCAATGTTAATAAGTGAGTCATTGCGATTGAACCGAATCATTTAAACGGTTGATTCATTCAGGACACGCAAAACAGTGCTGTGGCTGTGTTTGGAATTATTTTTGTTGGTGAAATAGAGGAAAAACAGGCAATATGGTGTCTAAAACATACGTCTCTTAATTAACTTCTTGTCTATTGAACTGTTGTAAAAAAAAAAAATAGTATCACATTTGTAATTATGAAGAAAAAAAGTCACTCTTCGTTTTTAATATGAAGTGGAATAAATCTATAAATTTTATGCCCCCATGTCTTGAATTTGTCCTGAATCGTGCAGTGAAAGAACGTACTGTTAATGCGTAAAGCGCACTTGTCTAGACTTCACGTAATGTATGTGTGCAGTGCACTCTGTAGGTGTTTTGAATGGTTTTTGCAAAATACTCTAATGTCAAATCGAACATAGATAAACACCAATTACAATATTATTGCAGATGATATATATCGCACATCCCTACCATTGCTACAAATATTCCTGTACTACTTATGACTGGTTTTGTGGTCCATGTCACGTATAACTTTTTAATTTATTATCTTTAAGCTTCAGACTTTGATTTCATCTGGTTGGAGGATATCAAACATTTTAGTGTGTGATTCCCACATTAGGTCTGTAAGTGGGTGATTCTCAGTCGTTCAGTCTATTATGCCCAGTTTTTCTCTGTAACGGGTTACAAATTCAGCAAGTGTATAACGGCTAGTGTTCTGAATTTAAAATTAATGTAGTTTATTTCAGTGAGAAATAGCCAAAGTTCTATGTGGCCCGATTCCAAACCTTAAAAACTGACGTGGGTCAGCGGTTTTAAACCATCAGCAGCTTTAAGGCTTTCAGGTGCCAAATGCTAAGTGCTCAAGGATAAATGGACACCTTATATTTTTATTCAAAAGAACTATGCTGAAAAAATGTGCAAGTCACCTGAGGCTGTTCGCAGTCTTAACTAGCCCAGGATGTGTACTCTAATGCAGACACGATGTTTGTGCTGTGATTATGCTAAGCAGTGTCATTATTAGATGTTGCTCTTAACAGGGTCACGCTTGCTTTCACCGGTGTCGGCCTTCTCGTGGTTCTGACGTCAATCGTTGGCCTGTTTCCAAATGGAAGGTATGTCTTGGTAGACTTCTGAAGTTTTAACACCTGAAGCTGTTGATGCTGAAAATTCAGCTTTACATCAGGAATAAATTAATCTCTTTTGACATGTAAATGTGTATATTAACACTGATTTCTCTAATGGGCAGAATGAAGAATTATCTCAGTGACAAGGTTCATCTAATGTGTTACCGGATCTGTGTGAGATCCCTCACAGCCATCATCACCTACCATGACAGGTACTGACACATAAACACTACCATATGCCAATATTAAACACAATTAAAGATCTCTCTGCCTGGTTTTACATTCCGTATGTCTTAGTATCCACCTAACTTTTTTTTCTTAAAGTGAGAATAAACCCAAAAACGGAGGAATCTGTGTGGCCAATCACACCTCACCTATCGACGTCATCATTCTGGCCAGTGACGGATGCTATGCTATGGTAGTGTGATGTTTGTGTAGATGATTTAGGTTCAGTGTTGATATTGAATGCGATATATGCATTAACTCTGTCTCTCTGTGTGGATCAGGTGGGTCAGGTCCATGGTGGTCTGATGGGGGTCATTCAGAGGGCGATGGTGAAGGCCTGTCCTCACATCTGGTTTGAGAGGTCTGAAGTGAAGGACCGACACCTAGTGGCCAAACGGTAACATTGCATTTCCCTCACATATATATATATATATATATACAGTATTCAACTCCAAGATGTACTTGCAGTTATGATTTGAACATTTCTGTTTGTCACAATCAAGCTGATTTTATTTTTTAGACTAAGTGACCACGTTGCAGACACAAGCAAACTGCCAATCCTCATATTCCCAGAGGGTGAGTGTTAAAACTCCTGCTTATATTACCATTTCATACTGAAGTAAATGAGTATATGTGGAATAACTGTTTTGTCATTTCTAAAGGAACTTGTATTAACAACACTTCAGTCATGATGTTCAAGAAGGGAAGCTTTGAGATCAGCTGCACTGTTTACCCTGTGGCTATAAAGGTCAGAACAGCCTCCTTTTTCTGTTATGTGCTGGCTTTGTTGTTTATAAAGTGTTTTAAATTCCTCTGGCTGTTATTTTGGCAGTATGACCCTCGTTTTGGTGACGCGTTCTGGAACAGCAGCAAGTTTGGGATGGTGAACTACCTGCTGCACATGATGAGCAGTTGGGCCATTGTGTGTAGCGTCTGGTACCTTCCACCAATGAGCCGCATGGTGAGTGGTGAAGCTTCGAAAGAGACATATTACTATATATACACACTGCACTTCAAAAATTTGGGGTCAGTAAGATTTTTTAAGAAATGTATACTTTTATTGAGCAAGGATGCATTAAATTGATCAAAAGTGTCAGTAAAGACATTTATAATGTAACGATTTCTATTTCAAATAATAGCTGTTCTTTTGAAATTTCTGTTAATCCAAGAAACATGAAAAAATACATCCACAAAAATAGTTAGCAGCATAATTGTTTCATCATTGGTAAAAAGAAGAAATATTTTTTGAGCAGCAAATCAGCATATTAGAATGATTTTTGAAAGATCATTAGATATTGAAGACTGGAGTAATGATGCTGAAAATTCAGCTTTGAAGAAAATAAATCATATTTTAAAATATACTAAAAAACTAAATGTTTATTTTGGTTTGTAATAATATTTCACAATTTTACAGTTTTTACTGTATTTTTGATCAAATAAATGCAGCCTTCTTTCTAAAACATTAAGATCTTACAATCCCAAACTTGTGAACAGTGGTGTTTTTTTTTCTTTCAGAACTCTGGGACTATTTTTGAGCTTTTTGATCACTCATTCATTATATTTAGGTGAGTTTTAAATTCATATTTTTACAGGAAGGGGAGGACGCTGTACAGTTTGCTAATAGGGTCAAAGCGGCCATCGCTAGAAAGGGAGGACTGGCAGACTTGTTATGGTGAGTTCCCGTATTAAAGAGTGTCAAACACACAAATGACTAAAAAGGATGTGCTTTGACATTTTGAAATGAAATGAAGCTCAAAGCTTTTGTGTTTTACATGTTCACAGGGATGGTGGTTTAAAACGAGGGAAAGTTAAAGAAGTTTTCAAGGAGGAGCAGCAGAAACTTTACAGCAAGGTTTTAGTGGGCAGCAGCGAAGACCGCAGTCGCTCTTGAAGGGACGCAGCTGTCTGCTTGACTTTACACATGCTGCTCGGTGCTCACGGCGAGAGCCTGGACCATCAGCGGATGCGGTGCGGCCCTAGACTGGCCCCTTCCTGAACCTGCTCAGACTGAATTGTAGAACTGAAATGAAGTCATTGTGAGTTGGTGGGAAACTTTGTTGCCAGACCCTCGGCTCACTGCTGCGCCTCAGGAGCTTTTGCATCATTGCACGAAAGTGTCTGTGGCATTCAATTCCTGGGCTGACTATGATTTCAGTTTGGAGTGTTGAATATTTGTGCTGTTACTATAATGCATGATGTCCCAGGAGAAGAATGAGTGGAAGAGTTTGAAGTGATTTATTTAAGCTTGTAAAAAAAAAAAATCAAAAGTTGAAAGGATGGTGTGCGTAGAACTTTAGTGTTGGTAGAACCATGAAAAACAATATCCGTTATGTGTTTAGCTGCTCAGTGTTCATCTCCTCATGGCAGCCGCTCTAGTGTGCTGATGTTCTTTTTTTAATAAAATGTTTTTGTAAACATTGTGAGTTAATTTCTACTTTTTAATCTATCAAGCTTTTAAAAAGGTAATTACTTTATCTCACAGTTCAGATTTATGTATTTTATTTTATCATTTCTCAGAATTGCAGGTTATCTCGCAATTCTGCCTTTTTTGTGATAATTGTGAGAGAAAAGCGCAATTTTGAGGAAAACAGTCAGAATTGTGAGTTAAATTGCAATTAACTTATTTTAGCCACATTTTTAAAAAGTTGTATCACTTAACTTGTGCAATGCATTTTTTTATAAAGCATTACCGTGACAAGCGTGAAACGTTACAAAAGATTTGAAACATAATGGTTGTTTACTTAAAAACAGGAGATGGAAAACGCTTTCTATGTGAACGGCTCTCTATAATATCGTGATAAATATTGACGATAATTGGCCTATATGTACTGTCCGATACAGCGAACTGCTATGTTTACCAGTCGAAAGCGTTACGTACTCCCAAGCGTATGTTTAGCGCACTTTACTGACTTATGAATTTGTGTAGTTACTGAAAAGTTATAATACCATGTCGTAACTTAATCTTAAAGTATTTTACGACCTCCCCACCTTAATTAGCACATCAAAACCCCCATAATTGGTTATTTTCAGTTTACAAAACGACATTTGATTTTCGTACTACTTTTTAAACGTATCTTTGCGGCTTGATTCTATTTACCAGAAGGTGCAATCAGCTGAGAACATCATGTGCAGATGTTTAAGGGTGGTGCTGACTCCATATCTCTAAGCTACAGAAGAACTTTAAAAATACACCATAAACACGGCTGACCCCTTTAGTCTTACTGGCAAAGGCCAGAGTAAACACAAACCAGTTTTGTTGTTCTGAAAGGGCATTTAAATTGAAAGCTTGTGGCAGACAGATGACATTTCAACTGAATTTGACAGGTCCACCACCATGGGGGTTTCGTATCTGTGGAGGAAGAGACTTCAAGATGACCCTGACTGTCTCCAAGGTGAGTTAAAGATATTTGGCCCACATTTTCTTATGAACAAAATATTGAAAGTGTTCAGCATAAGACGCCTTTGATTTGTGGTGTGTTAAGGAGCTGTGAGTACTTACCATAGAGTGTTTTGTCAGGTTTGTGAAGATAGCCGGGCAGGTGATGCTGGGCTGCAGGTGGGGGACGTTATATTAGAGATTAATGGTCAGGATACTGGAGCCATGTTGAATATGGAGGCTCGGAACAAAATTAAGGCGTCTGAACATCAGCTGTGGCTTCTAATTGAAAGGTGGAAAATTAAAAACTGACTTTGCTTTGGCAGAATTACATGCGGTTTCATAACTAAATGCTACATTCTTTACAGGTTTACCATGTTAAGGCATATTTCACCCCTAAATTAACCTAAAGACGAGCATATTTTAGGGACCAGGGGCTTGCTTTTTTAAAGCATTATTTTCATAAGAACATTTTCTCACAAAACTAATAATCTAAAATTAGTCTCCTTACTGTAATGCAGAAAAAAATATTTAAACTATACATACATTTTATGCATTATTTCATTAACCCATTTGAATTTTTAAATTTATATTTTGTATTCATTTAAAAAAATACAATCAGCATTGAGAATAAAGAAAATTTCAATTAAATTACAAAAATGCTAATTTAAAAAACACTAAACCCAGCAGATAAACATATATTCTATGAACCTTTTGCTAACATTCTTAAAAAATATATTTCTGAATCTTCTATGAATGTTCAAAACGTTTTTTTTTTTTTTTTTTTTTCAAATTGATTTTAAAATGTTTTTCTTGGTTATGCAAAATCGTTATGGGAACATTTCATTTTAAATTTTCTGTGAACATTCTGAAACAAGTAACATTTTTAAATTGTTAAACAAATGTCCAACTAAAATATATCAATAGCAATAAATAATGTGTGTAAATAACATTTTGAGAATATTAAAGACCAGATAACTGAATGAACATTCTATGAATATTAATATTAAAATGTTAATATAATATATATTAGTGCTGTCAAACGATTAATCGCATCCAAAATAAGTTTTTGTTTACATGTGTGTGTACTGTGTACATTTATTATGTATATATAAATACTATATATGTATATATATGCTTTGACCCTATATATTTATATTCATATAATTATATATAAATATATTTAAAATATAAACAACTTATTTTTCTTAAATATATATAATATACACAGTACACACATACTGTATTATGTAAACAAAAACTTTTATTTTGGATGTGATTAACCGTTTGACAGCACTAATATATATTTTAGTTTGTTTTTTGAGGTGAAAAAGTGAATGTTTGCAAACACTGGTGTGTGATGCTTTTTCACTGAAACCCAGAATAACCTCGTTTCTTCTTATCTTACAGACCTGCAAAAACAGACGTCATACAGCTCTGCGGTGATCCAAGACTTCCTGTTAATTGGGTTAGTTATTCACACAGTTAACTGACCAGCTCTTTGTGAACATAGCGTTAATGTTAAATGTCGAAGGCCCATTCAGCTTGTTTGAATAAAACTAGTGAGAACCATCCTGTTTTGTGTATTGAAACTTCCTGCTGTTCTCCTTCAACCCAGGAGCCCTCAGTCCGGCCAAAACAAACCCATGAGTCAGGACAGGGCCAGTCCAAGAGGTTAGTGCACCAGAACCGTGCCGAGATGTCTTCAAACAACAGTTTCTCATTGTTCATGTGTTCAGCAGCTCTCAAAGCTTCAGAGCCCCACTGGAGAGAATCTACAGCCCAGAGCAGCTGAAGCAACATGATAAGGTGGGAACATGCAAGTACTAGTTTTATATTGTAAGAATGTTTGGCTTGAATTCAAGTTTGTACATTTAGTTTAATAGCATAATGTTCAAGTCTTTTGAAGGCTTTGCTGCCATCTTGTGGTCCAGTAACAAACCAAGCCTATTCTGAAGAAATAACTTTGTTATCCCTTGTTTTATTGGCAGTGTTATTTAAGTATCAATGGTGTACTATTATAGTTTAAATATATATATATATAGATACTATTTTTCCATTTTCTCTTTTTATTTTCATTTCAGTGAAAGTTTTTGTAAGTTTTTGTAATTAATGTTTTTTTAATATATTTTTGAAGAGTTACTTTTTTAGTTTGAGCTTATTTAGTTTGTTATTTTGAGACATATTGCCTTGGAAACTAGCTAAAAAAGTTATTTTTTTTCAGTTAGTGTTTATTTTTCCATGTAATCATTTTTAAACCCTGTTTATACAGGAGTCCACCGCAGGACATAACTCTGCATCTGATTGTATCCAAACAGTGTCATATGAATCGCAGACCACCAAGAAAAAGTAATACCAATATCATGTTTGGAATACTAATGTACAACTTTCTGCATACTTCACATTATATGCATACTATTTTAAAAATACCCATACTTTATAGTGGTTCACATACTATTTTTTCTAAATGGTATGATAAAATGTAATTTAAAAGAGCATCATGACTCCAGTCTTCAGTGTCACATGATCCTTCATAAATCATTCTAATATGCTGATTTGATGCTCAAGAAACATTTCTTACTATTATGAATGTTACAGTTAATATTTAATATTTTTAGTATTTTTTTTCTGCGAGTTTCATATTCACATTTAATATTATTTTTTTGTGGAAATCTTGATGCATTTTTTCAGGATACAAAGAACAGCATTTATTTGAAATGGAAATGTTTTGTAACATTATAAATGTTAACTGGTTTAATGCATCTTTGCTGAATATAATGATTAATTTCTTTCTAATGTCACTTTGTCCCATACCTGTTGAACTCATTTTTGTTTGACTCTTTTCTCAGGGTGAGCTTTAATTATCCAGTATGGAGCTACGGGCCTGTGGATCCTGAAGAGCTGATGAGAATCAAGAGAAGGCAAGTTCAACCTCAGCAGCCCAGACAGTCCAACACTTTCAGAATACTACAGGAGGGACTGGAGCGTGAGTGTTTTATTTCACTGCATTTCTTGCATTCAAACCTCTTGAATAAAGCTCAAGGATGCCCCATGTAATACAAACGCACATGAATCGTACAGGAACATCACTGCCATCTGGAGCGGTCCAGCGGAGTCAAAGGTTTCGCACTTGTGAGAGATGTGGTTACATCATTGTGTAAGAACCCTTTAATTAAGCTCATATATGTATTTTCTCGAGAAAGAAAAGTGATAGTGTTTTGATATTTTGTCAAATTTTTAGTGTGTTTTAAGTATTCAAATACTTTTGAGGGCAATTCATGTCAGGAATTCATGAAGATCACACACGTTTAGTTCAGTTGTCTGTGTGTCCTGCTGCAGAACTCAGGTGGTGAAGATCAGAGAGAGACGCTACAGACACGTGGAGTGCTATACGTGCAGGGACTGTGGTTTCAGTCTCATGGAGCGAGGACATTTCTGTGTGGATGAGGAGCTGTACTGTGGGAAACACGCTCAGCAGAGATGCCAGACAGACAATGGTCTTCACTCACCCCTCTCTCCCTAAAAACACTGCTGAGGAGCACTTGAATTCAGTGCCGTGGGTTAGTATGCTCATTTGTTTTAATGTTTTCAGCTGTTTTATTTTACTATTATTGAGCTATTATAGTTCTTCATAATTTAATTATGCTGTTCCAAAATATTTATAAGAGTGGCAAACATAATTCACCTAAAAATTGTCTTTTATTCCATGGAACACAAAAGGAGAAATGATCTCTCTAATCAATGAAAGTGGATGGTGACCAGGATTATCAAGCTCCAAAAAGGACAAAGAAGCACAGTGAAAGCATCATAAACAGTCCTGAAATCTTCTGAAGCCGTACAATAGATTTGTGTGAGGAACACACTGAAATTGAAGTCATATTCAATACAAATCCAGCATTAAAGGGATAGTTCACCCAAAAAATTCAAAGTCTGTCATCATTTACTCACCCTCATGTCGTTTCAAAACTGCATGTGACTTCTTTCGTCTATAGAACACATATGAAGATATTTTGAAGAATATTGGTTACTAAACACTTTTGGTTCCCATTGAGTTCCATTTTATTTTTTATCCATACTATGGAAGTCAATGGGACCCGAAACTGTTTGGTTACCAACATTCTTTAAAATATCTTCTGCAGAAGAAAGTCATACAGGTTTGGAACAATATGAGGGTGAGTAAATGACAGAATTTAGATTTTTGGCTAAATTATTTCTTTGTTGCATATGTTCTTAGTCCTCTCTAGAGGGCACTATTTTCTCATGTTTCACTATTGCATTACAATAATTAAAAACCTGCAGTGTGTGACTTTGAGCTGTGGCTGAATGATGAACTTATGCTTTCAATAAATGTCTGGCATCATTGTGAAAGAGATGACCTCATCAGAATGCATCCCCAGCTATAACATAGAAAAAAAGAGAATGGCATTACATGAATAAATAATCACCTCAGTAGCCTGCAGTCTGACCTAATTGTATTCTGTAAAGGAATCCAGTAAAAGAGAGTTGTTTGAGGGACGTGCTCTGTTGACTTCCACTCCCCATGCAGAACTATGAAGGCCCTGAATGACGGGTTTCAGGAACAATACAAACACATTATCCTCACGAAGGAACATGCTGTTTGTTCACATCATGTTTATTATTAAAACCCTAAATGACAATGGAGATTCATTAGTAATGAATGATGGGGACTTGGTGTTAATACCTGGTGGTTTGTTTACCTAGCTGTGGAAAAACATTAATGTACAATTATGAATTATGAAACAAGCTACATTTATATAGAACATTATACCATAAAGATTCAAATGAGCTTTACATAAACAGCAAAATAACAGTGTTAATGTTGCAAAATTCATCAAATGACTTTAATTTCAGCTGTAAATGCTTATTTCTGTGGTTTGCTACATACGAGAGTGAGGAATGTTTTATATGCTGAAATGCCATTACAGTCTTTTTAGTTTAAACTCTTTTGCAATAAAAAGCCTTTTCTTTGTGAACAATGAGAACTGGTGTGCCTGCATGACAGTTCAGTGTAATTGTAGCTTTGTGTCAGAGCTCTACAGTTCATAATGTCTACATTTAGTCATGGGACATTTTAATTGCACACGTCTGTTAAATTGTCATAACTGAAAGGAACATCATAGAATTATTATTATAATCATCATTATAAAGCAAATACAAAAGTTGCTATACCCTTAGTGTGTGAGTGTTTCATAAAACATTTATGGGTCTTAAACACAGGAATGAGTAATCTGTGCGGGATGTTACTATTCATTTATTTATGTATTTCTTTACTTATGCTCACAACAAGACATTAGTCAGGGTGTAATTTTGGCCCATAAATATATATACCAGAATTTTTACAGCATTTGTTATGCAAAGATTGTTTCCAGGCACTGCGTTAATCTTCAGCTCTACGTTGCGTCGCGCCAGGCCACGCCCACACGCCGTTGCTCATTAATGTGTGGGCGTGGCTTTAGAGTGACGCTTACTTGTTGCTTCACTGGATTAGGTGAAACTTTTCCAGCGAAACATTAACGTTTGACACATTGAAACTTCTCGCTGGGCAGGACAGCTCGCGCGTTCTGCTGACTTTTCAGTCCCAACTGAAACGGGTTGGGTTTTCATAGACATGTCTCTGGCAGAGCAAAGCCAGCAGTGGTTTCCCACCAGCGTCCAGGTAACGGTGCTTCAGGCGAGGGGTTTGCGGAGCAAGGGGAAGAATGGCACGAACGACGCGTACGCCATCATGCAGGTGGCCAAGGATAAGTTCTCCACCTCGGTGGCGGAGAAAAGCGTCGCGCCGGTGTGGAAAGAGGAGGCCGCGTTCGACCTGCCGCTCTTTCACCCCAGTAACGCGGAGCGCTGCACCCTACAGGTGTGTGTGATGCACCGGGCTCTGGTGGGACCTGATAAAATGCTCGGTCGAGCGACCATCAACCTGCTGGAACTCCAAGACAATATATCCCGTAACAAAACTGAGTGAGTGAACATTATAGGTTATATTTATATATATATATATATGCTTCATATTTAATTTATATATCACAGTTAGTTCTGGTCCTCATATTGGCAAGATTATATACTGTATATTATGTAAATTTTGCCTTATATTTTAATATTTGGCAAAACATAAAGGCCTTTCTCAAGTGCATCTGACTTTTCTCGGCTTCGTTGTTAGTGTTTGGACACTCCTACAAGGATACTTCTGTGCTGAAAGATGGCATCAAAGATTCCTTATGTGGAAATTATGAGCTGAGCTTTGAATGTTCTTGGACTTGGTCATGGTAGACCGAAAGGAACCGGGTGGAATTTCTTCCACTCAACCAGAGACGTCACATACCTCCACAAATGTCTCAGAATCCAGTCTTTTTATGTTTACAGAAGAAAGTTTCTTAAGGATCAGAATCAGATTCCTAAATGGAATCTAATGGAATGTGGAGACAATTCCGCTTTTCCTCCGTCATAATTCAATGAAAATCCATTAGCATTCCTTTGGAATGTTTGTTAAAGTTCAGTGCAAATCTGTTTGACTGGATCTGGTGGTTATTCCATCTCTCTGTAATCCAGGGCCGCTCGGCGTACATTATGCACAGACTTCATGAATAAATTAGTTTAGCTCTAGACATCATTGTAACATCAGTCACGGCAAGCAAAGTTTCGGACTGACATTTACAGAGCAGCACACAAATCCAGCACAGCATTCTGACCTTGGATTTGAAGAGCTTGGTTTAAAGAGCTTGTTTCTTCACCTGCTCTCTGAATGACTTCCATTGTTTTCTTGTAAATGCTCAAAGCCTTTGATTAGAACCTGCCTGGTCATTTTCATTATGAGACCTAATTCAATCTCATGCACAAAGGCAGCCAGCGCTCGTCTGGCCTTCTGCCGAATAATTGTTTGGCTCTATAAGTTCATCTGACGTTTGAGTCAGAATGAAAGCTGGTTTGTAATTAACTAGGCCACTAGAGCTCAGCTCCTGGGTCTTTTTTGGGTCTGACTGAGACATTTCCTGTTTTCAAGTGTTAGAGCTTGTTATGCTAAGTAAGTCATATCTTGTCGTGTACCTGTGTGGGCTGCTGTTGCCTCAGGTCAGAGGAACCGGAAACTCACTCGGTTCTCTCCAAGTAAGCTGACTCTCATATGAAACTGGACCTCGGCGTTTCTTGTAAACCGATCTGCAGTTCTGATGGTGATTTTGAAGTTTGACCTCTCAGGGTGTATAAGATTGACAGTCTTGTAGTTAACATCAACAGGACGTTATTGCTGGAAAACTTCGCTTTATTTTGATGTCACTCTTTTTATGTTATGAACAGCTTGATCATTTGAATATTCCGGGTTCAGTGCAAGTTGAGCTTCCACTTTCAACGTGTCCTTTTTCTTTAATTAAAAAAACAAACAAATCAAGGTTATGATGAGGCTCTTACAGTACGAGTGAATGGGCCAATATTTGGAGGATTTAAAAGCAGAAATTGCCACCATTCACTTTTATTGTAAGTGTAACCTATATTAGTGTTGTTGTTTTTTTAAGAAATAATAAATTATTTTATTTAATTTTTTGTGGAAACATTGATTAAGCACAGCTTCTGTTGAACCCAAAATATTGTTTTAATTTCCATGGAGTTGATTCATTCTTTGTGCCTACATGAATCAGAAGACTTGAATTACTTCCTGTTCTTCTCACTGTTGTCAATTTCACTGATCTTCATATCAGTGTTTTCTAATCTGCTGTTCCCAGAACTAGTTCCTGGTTTATCTTTTATCGTAACCTATTAAAATCATAATTTATTTAAAAAAGAGTATTACTTATAAACTTTAATTAATAATACTTAGTGTTACACTGTTACTTACTGTTCAAAAGTTCAGGGTCACAGTGAGATCTATTTATTTATTTATTTTTGAAAGAAATGTATACTTTTATTAAGCGAAAGTGCATTAAATTAATCAAAAATGACATTTAAAAAAATGATTTCTCTATTCATCAAAGGATCTTGAAAAAATATAATGGAAAATATTACTACGCACAACAGTTTTCAAATTTGATAATAATAATAAATATTTCTTGAGCAGTAAATCAGCATATTAGAATGATTTCTGAAGGACCATGTGACACTGAAGACTGGTGTAATGATAATGCAAATTCAGCTTTTCCATCACAGGAATAAATGACATTTAAAAAAAATATTTAAATAGAAAACAGTTATTATAAATTGTAATAGTATTTCAAAATATTGCTGTTTTTACTGTATTTTTGATCAAATAAATGCAGCCTTGTTGAACATAAGAGACTCCTTTCAAAGACATAAATTCTTAAAGATCTCAAACTTTTGAACAGTATAGTGTTTGTATTTTAACAACCCTCAGAATCTGAAAATTAGATTGTCATATTGTTCACACCACTTTGTGCACATTTGTTCTCACACTCAAATTTCCTCTGTTATATTGTGCAGCCATTTAAACGAAGCAGTATTTTAGAGAAGGTTAAATATCTAACATCCCTTTTTCTGGTGTCTGATTGTTCTGTTTATGCCCTAGTTCTCTCTCAGGCTTTGACATGCGTCACATGCGCTGCCTGATAACTCATTTTCTGTTAGCGTGGCATAAAGTCAAGGCTTGTCAACTGCTTCAGATTTCAAAGTCAAGAAAACACTTGGTTTTCTCTCTGTCACGCATATAGAGGATATGCCTAAAATATGCTAATACAGAAGGCCTCAGCCGTTTCTTTCTGTGACCTCATGCGCTGACACTTTACACACGGTAACTCTTTCCTGATTCGAGGCAGAATGAGAGCACGTCACCCGTCTGTTCGACTGTCACCTAACAAAGTTTAGTTTAGTTGTTTGCAGACGGTTTTCTTAATACAAAACCAAAACCTGTAATATTACAAGGAGAAATAGTGTTAAATTCAATGTTTTACCTCAGCAGAAATAATTCAAGATTATGAAAACTTATATTTGAATCAATATATCATATATCATTGAATCAATCATATTGTTAAAAATATTTAGCCAGTTGGAAGTATCAATAAAAACCCATGTTATGTCACACATATCCAATTATCTGAGCTTCATGCATAGTTAATTGAATATTTTCCAACAAGTAAAGTGAAACTTTATATAGTTGAGCTTAGGCAAGGTTTCTGCGCTGCTGCGTGTGATAATACAGTCCTGTCACATAACGCTCTTATCAGTGCGCTGGCACATGCAGGAAGTCAAGCTGCTGAGAGACACACTGGAACAATGAAACATCCAGTGCTGATTCATCTGATGCTGCCTTCACTTCCTGTCAGGGCACAGCTGTTATTGAGGATCTTTCAGGGCGAAACAGATGAGTTCGTCAAGAACTTTGCTCATTAAAGTCTTTTATTATCTTACCCAACACTTTCCAACAATAGGGCCTGAAAGTCATTTTTCCCTCCTTCAACAAATGGTCAGTGAATGGAGGAGTTTAAGCAGAAAGCTTGAACTGTCAGCCATCTAAACAATCATGTTCCGTCCTTGATATAGGAACAGTCAACATCATGTCACAAAACCATGAATAAACATTTTCATTTTCATAAACATTAACTGAAATAAATGAACATATAAAAACTTAAACTTGTTTTATTTCAACTAATTGCCAGGGCAGCATTTAGCATGTTTGTTTAGTTTATGTACAAAAATAAACTTTATAGAGATTTAAAAAAAAAAAAAAGAATAAATGACAAAACACAAAAAATAACAAACATTTACTAAAATTAAAATGAAAAATTTTAATTAAAATGACTGAATTTTTACTAACAGTATATCACAGTATCTCTCAATTTTAAGTGAATTTCATCATGCTGTAACATCAAATGTAAATATCAGTTCCGTATATTGTTAAAATGATGAATGATTGCATGGTTTTAAGTAATCAAGAAGGTCAAGTTGTACTACAGACCAAAAATCATCATTTTATGGTGGGATGCAGACTTTTAATTAAAAAAAAAATTAGCTGATTTTTTTATATTGGGTTAAAGGGGTCATATGATGTGATTTCAAGTTTTCCTTTCTCTTTGGAGTGTTACAAGCTGTTCGTGCATAGATAAGATCCCTGAAGTTGCAAAGACTAAAGTCTCAAAACCAAAGAGATATTCTTTATCAAAGTTAAGACTCTGCCACGCCTCCCTAAAACAGCTCATTCAAATACCCCCCCCCCCACGTCTACGTCACTCTGTGGGAAGATTTGCATAACACCGCCCAAACGTATACGCAAAGATAGAAGGCGGAACTATTATTCTCGCTGTAGTATTGTTGCTACAGTCGTGGAGACGCTGGCTGTGTTTCATTGTGAAAGCTAAACTACTTTGTTTGGGCTTCCAAAAGAGGACACAACTAGAAATCAGTGGTTAAGTTGTATTTGCCACACTGTTCCAGAACAGTTCAACCCAAATATTAGAGTGTGTGCAGCACATTTTACGGAGGACTGTTTCCTGAACCTGGGAGTAGTCTGCCAGCTGCACAAAGGCTGTTTCTATAAAGTGGGGCCAATATAAAATTCCAACTTTGTAAGGACAGTCTGGCGCTTCTGACTCGCAGCCTGTAAGTACATTTTCTTATTTAAAGAATTTGACACTGACGATTCAAACACGTGTTTTGAGCAGTGTAGAGTGGCGTTTGTTGTTTGTCGTTTCTCCGATCACAAATGCAGACATGGTAATATTTACGCGGCGCGATGCAACGCGATGCGTAAAAAGACAGTATAAAGCCCTATTCGGACAGTAATTGTTTCTCAGGGGGACGTAAGTGATTTTCACCATATACAGGGGGTAGTTGGTGATTTAATTGTTGTCCGAATCCAGGATGTCGGTGTTTTTCTCTCACCACCCCCGTGAAAATCCCCGGCCGAATTACCTACTGTTTTTTGACAAACACCGAGGTCGTGTGGTAATTTAATTACCATCCGAATCCACATCTCTGAGTTTACCAGAAGAAATCGATTCAAAATTCAGTGTTTAATCCCTTTTTTCAGCACTCCCGAACACCATAACGTTGTACTTCGATATAATTTACATATTATTTCTGAAATGCTGGAAAGTATTTAAAAGAACAATACTTCATGACTGCTCAACCACAGCGACTGGGAGCAGAAAAAGAAGAAAAGCACAAACTTTCAAATGGGTCTTTAGTATGGCAGCAGCAGGTATGCAATACAATTTAAAAATGTGTATTATAAACAGATATATATCACGTATAATTATATACAACTATAGCGCGTCTATTTTCCTATTTTTAAACAGGAGATTTAAATAATCAAATAATAAATATTATAAAATTTGCTTGGAATAATAAGAATACATTTTACATAAGTATATTTAAATACATTTTACACAATAAGAATACATTTGTAAATAAAATTCATTTTATTTACAGCAGACAATCACGTGAGCAGCGCGTTCCCGGGTGCGCAGGATCACAACTCGCTCCTCCTCTGTGAATAAATCTCCATCCGAATCCATGAGTTTTATCACTGAGGTGATATGTAAATTTATTTTTACAGACGTCCATATGAGAAACAATTACCGTCCGAATCGGGCTTTAGTCATTATAATCAGTAATTATATCCCCACTGGATGCAACAAATGCCTCGTTTATAATGGGTTTTATTGTTTTTGTGTCATCGCGCCGGGACACGGCATCACAATTTGGTAAGGGGGCGTAACATTTCCATCTCACGCTTGAGGTATTCGGCCAATCACAACGCACTGGATAGCTGGCCAATCAGAGTACGCCTCGCTTCTCAGAACGATGAACTTTGTAAAAATCAACAATAATGTACAGTAAGTGGAAAATAATGTTTTTTTTAACCTTAAACCACATAAACGCATTGCATTACACCAAATACACTAAATAATGGTATTTTTAGCAACGTCATATGACCCCTTTAATATTTTGTATATAATAGCTTTTCAAGCTTGTCTAAAAGGTCTGAGCTCATTTCAAAGCAGGCAACACCCTTTTGCAACTTCCCTCCTGTGATCAGAAGTGTAATGCAACTTCTGTGCAGCTCACAGTCATCTGAGTGACAACACTGCAGAAGCTTCTTGTGTTTGCATCAGTACATTTCTATGGCTGCGAGGTGTCGTTCGAACATGTTTGTCAAATGAGCACCTCCCATATGTGCAAAGCCATTTCTCTTGTCATTGTGTCATTAGCATTAAGGAAATGTGGTTTAACAGCTTTTATTGTTTAAGGCCATAATTGTGATCGCTTATGGTTCACTCCTTCCAGCATTTGATTCAGCAACTTTCTGGTTACAAGCCCTTTAACCACTTCTATTTTACGCCCTGAAATTCCTGTTTTACACCCTGATTGCAGTTATTCAGACTTGTAGTTCAATGGTTAGTAAAGGCTAAAAACTCTACCGTGTCAAACTGTTTTGGAGATTGTTTGCATGTAATTGTTAAAAACTATGCTGTGATTCAGAAATGTGGTCAAGCGACATATTAAAAGCCTGGTGATAAAATTTGTACGGAATATTCAGTATTATATTGTTGGTAATAAAAAAAAAAAATCATGAAATTTGACATGCTTTAAAATCATCTAGTTAATATATTGGTGAATATTGTTTATATATTTTATGTTGGGTGCATATAAACTATTAGCCACTATTTTTTTTTAATGTTCATTTAATGCAAAGCAGTGTGCAAAACAAGACTTGATGGATGTACTACTGTAGGTCTTTTTTATTCTTGTTTCACTTCTGCTTGGAAACATTAATGGTCTATATTGTGATTATGATCTCTCTAGGAAGAAAAAAAACAGCTTTTTAAGCCATTTCAGAGAAAATAAATAAATATTACAGACAGAAATGAGTTGCTTTTAATTGTACTGTTTATCCCAGCTAGCTAGTTTATTCTCTGACGTAAATATGTGCTGCGTAATGGTGCTAAATGTTATTGAGGCATAGGCAGGCGGCAGTGATCATTCGCTAATAATCCCAGAGTGCGTTGCTATATTTAGCTTCAGACTCATCGCAGTATTATTTAGCAGATAGCCACAAAGTCATTTAAACACACGCCCATCATGTTATTTTCTCTGTAGCATTAGAATTGCATTACTCACTGTGTCCAGTGCACTTACTGTCGTCATAAACACTAAAGTAGCAGCTGCTGTTGAAAAGGCTGGTTGAGAAACAAGATGGTTAATGGTTACTGAATTGAGAAGTTCAGAGATGTCAAGCTTCACCAGTTCCCTGTTGACTTTTATAAGGTTTTAGTGAATTTCCATTTTTTTTTCCTGACCCTGATCTGCCAATGTGTGTTTTCAGCCCTGAGTGTCAGTATTGTGGCAATCTCAAAATTGCTTTTCTAAGCCACCCACTCCATTCTCACAGATATATGCTACTGCAAACATAAGCTTCCACGAAACGAGTCCTGTGTGCAATTACCGCACCCTTGTGTCCTCATCTTTTTCCTCTGTTTTTCATGGATCTAAGTTTGTTGTTCCTTACAGGCATGGTAGCTCACCAGACTAGACATTCATTTCCTACAACATTTAGCCTGGAAAACAACACGATACATCTCTCTTTGTAGCTAAGAAACAGCTTGCTCTAGGCTTTAAGTTGTATTTTGGACTTTTTAGATTGATAGACCCATTTTATAGATGTCTGAAGGGA
The DNA here is from genome assembly GCA_027422415.1 of Schizothorax lantsangensis. Classification (NCBI taxonomy): domain Eukaryota; kingdom Metazoa; phylum Chordata; class Actinopteri; order Cypriniformes; family Cyprinidae; genus Schizothorax; species Schizothorax lantsangensis. The sequence goes on along the minus strand of CM049856.1, from coordinate 23,163,638 downwards.
AAATGAGGGTTTTTCATTTCTAAAAACACATTATTTTGAGACTTTCTACACAGTAGGTGTTTGTTTTAGACCCTGCTGTCTGTGTTCTTCACTAGTGTCCTTGAGTTATGAGAACACAGGGTCTCAGTCATTGAACCTTAATGTGCCGTTCTGGTTTATAGCCACTGAGGAATGTCAACAATCACATGAAACTATTTACTCTGACTTTGGGATCCCATAGCTTTGTGTGCACAACAATCTTGTCATTATGGCAGTTCTGACCAATTTTGTAAAGTGTAGCTATGTGACACAACATAATCTCATATATTTCATCTCATGTCTTGCTTCAGCTTTCTTTTCTTTGATAAGGGAGGCGCTTTGGGAAATGAAAAATGCTTGAAACTAAACATCCTGTGCTATTTGTGTTCATACAGATGGTTAAAATTGATGGGCAAGACAGGGAAGGCTGATAAAGACAGGGGTGAAGTGCTCCTAGACATTCAGTTCATGAAGAACAACATGACGGCCAGCATGTACGACCTCTCTGGGCAGGACAAGTCACGCTCACGGCTTGGCAAGATCAAGGATAAGCTGAAAGGGAAAAAGAAAGATGGGATGTCAGATTCTGCTTCTGCCATTGTGCCTTCAGTCGGCCAGGTACTGACTGACAGCGAGGGAGAAGAACCACCTGACGCCACACCCGGAGCCAAAAAGAAGAATAAACTCAAGTCCCTCTTCGCACCCAAGCCGGGTTTGCACCGTAACATTTCCCAGTCCATGTCCACACTCGCCACCCTGCCTGAAAAAGACTCGGCCATTAGTCTGAGCAGATCGTCTGGCCTAAATATAGAGTCTCCTGAAGGTACACACGATACTATTTGTTGCTGTAATATTTTCAATATTAGGAATTAATGATATGTCCGCTACCATATTGCTCCTGCAGGTCAAACAATACAGTATGGTGTTAGCAACACCAAAGTCCTAGGCTTGATTACCAGGGAAATCATGAACTAATAAATGTATGCAAGTCCCTTGCATCTGCCAAATGCAATGTAAATACTGATATCTTCTTATATTAATTATACTGTTTTGCTCCGATTTGGCTGAAGTTGAAATAATATTTATTTATTTATTTACATATTTATTTATTAAATTAAAACAGTAAAATTTTGAGCATGACATTAGAGATTATATACTGATAATTGATTAATTTGATTATTAAAAATTATAATTATTATAATTTAATTTTGTTATAGTTTTTAAAGATTCATTTTAAGTAGGGTCTTTATAGTAAAGTAAAACCAAAATGAACTTTAACTGAAATAAAATATTATATATGAATATGAATATGAATATGAATATGATATATATATATATATATATATATATATATGAATGTATATATACACACGAATATATATATACACACGCGCATACATAAAAAGCTAGTTCGCCAAGGCAATATTTCTGATTTTTCACTTAGTTTAACATGACTGAAATAACTAAACTGAAATAAAAATAAATAAAAACTATATAGACATACTTAAAAGAAAAACTAAGAAAAATGACAAAGAATTTTAACAAAACACAATTATAAATATTAAATATTAAAATATTAAATTACAAAAAAAACTCAAAATATATTATTTCAACGATACTAAAATAACACAGATTTTAAGTTAGCGTTAGATTAAGACGAAGGTAGTCTAAATGTAAAAATAGGGAAAATTAGCATGATAAATGACTGATAAATTACAAAAAAAATGACTCAAACCTCCAGTATAATATATACAGATAATTGCTGTAGTACCGATATATTGTCCACCCCTACATAATTAAAACATAAATTAAAAACATAATTAGTAGAAGTCAGGGTCTGCCAAAATTGATAAATTGATGCAAAATGTCAGTAGTGCAGTATTATTGTGATTTTCATTTTTTTTTTTTTTTTTTTTTTTTTTTATCTTTAAAGGCAAAAAGAAATTCAAATTTCTGAAGCACAAGCGGACTGGAAGCTCTGACAGCAAGGTTTCCCAGGGTACTGGTTCTCTTGGATTAGGCATGGCACAGACCAACATGTGCATCAACGGCAGTCACGTCTACACAGAAGAGCCAGAGACCAGAGGATCCAGGGCTGGTTCCACCTTCAGCCTGAACAGCTCCGGCCACGGATCCATGGAGGACCTGCGCAGAGGTCATGACAGGAAAACATCCAGCACCTCAATGGACTCCTCGGACCAAACTCAAGAGAATGCAGTGGAAGAGATGCGCAGAAGACAAGTGGAACAGAGGAAACAGGAAGAGGAAGTCAGGAAAAGACTAGAGGAGGAAAGACAGGCTAAAGAGGAGGAGAGGAAACGGATTGAGAGAGAACAGGAAGAGGAGAGGAAATGGTTGGAAAGAGAGGAAGAGAAGAGAAAGTTAGAGAAAATGGAAGAGGAGAGGAAAAGGATTGAGAGAGAGGAAGAAAGAAAGAGGATAGTGAGAGAAGAGGAGAGGAAACTGCTTGAGAGGCAGGAGGAAAGAAAGAGGATGGAGATAGAAGAGGAGAGGAAGCAGGTGGAGAGAGAGGAAGAGAAGAGGAAGCTACAGAAACAGGAAGAGGAAAGAAGAAGAATTGAGGAAGAGGAAAGAGAAGGAAAAAGGATCGAGCAGGAAGAAATGATCAGAATAAAGAAGGAACAGGAACGAGTTAAACAGGAAGAGGAAAGAAGGAAAGCTGAGGAGGAGAGGATCAAAGTGGAGAAATGGAAGAAAATGGAGGAAGAGGAAAAGGCTAGGAAGGAAGAAGATAAATGGAGGAGAATTGAGGAAGAGGAGAGAATGAGACTTGAGAGTGAAAAGTTGCAGAAAGAAGAAGAGACAAGAAAGTTGGAGATGGACAGAAGACGTGCTGAAGAAGAGGAAAGACTACTGAAGGAAAAAGAAAAGATGGAAGCAGAGGAGAAGAGGAAAAGGAAAGTGGAAGAAGAGAGACGACTGTCTGAGGAGATGGAAAGAAAAGAGCAAGAAATGGTGCGACAGGAAAAAGAGAAGTTGGAGCTTGCGAACAAGAGAATGGAAGAAAGGATGAGAGAGGAGCAGGTGAGAAGAAAGGCTGAGGAAGAGGAGGAGAAGAGGAAGCTGAAAGAGAAAGCAGACCAGGAGAGAATCAAGCAAGAGAAAGAAGAAATGGAGAGACAGAAGAAAGAAAAAGAACAGCGGCCTGAGGTGAAACCCAGGAGTGCTCGTCTGAATAAGAGTAAAAAAGCATCTGACGAGATTAACTCTGACCACATCCTATCCACCAATCTCTTTGAAGACCCTCTCTTATTCGACGAGAGCTCCACCAATCCCTTCGAGCAACCCACCATTTCTCAACCTGAAGCCCTCAGTCAGTCCACCAAAGTCTCTGCAGTCAAGCCAAGGTCAGTGTCTTACCTGAAAGCACAGAAGTTTGTGTTTTTAAACATCATCCATTTGGCATTATTCATGACACATAAACATTTTTTTTTATGTAAATTGTTAGTGAAACCAGCTATTTATTTATAAGAATAAAAATCTGTATGTGTTATATGATGAATTAGGTCCAAAAACACAACATGGCAACTTCATAATTTATTTGTTCTCAGTGAAAGCAAAATGCTGTGTGAGGTGTTAAAATCAGCCCCTCGGAACATCTTTGGTGTTTAATATACATCTATGAGGGGCTCATTTTGGACCAATGGAATGTCACTGTGGGTGGGGCCACTTTTCATGAAAAGTTCTATTTATAATGTAAACAACCAACCAACCGTGACCAGTCAGTTACTGGCTACAGCATGTAGCTTCTGTTTACTAATCAGAACCAAAAGGAAGCACTCCTTTTTGATGAAGTTTGTGTTCTGACAGACATCTGACTGACCCTAACAAGTCTTTGCAACTCTAAGAACTCTCAACGTTCTTCAGAACTCATACTTTTATCATTTCACAGAGCCGTTTCAAATCATTCTCCAAACGTCTGCTTTTTTACCAATTCTGCTGGAAGGCAAATCCTTGACCCATGATCACAGCTTGAATATTAAAGGCATGGAAGTGTCTCTCAGTGTTTCTGTAGTATGCTTAGACTAACTCGATTTCAGTGTGGTAGGGCCCATAACACCACCCTATCGTGATTAACGCCATCATGTAAGAGCATATGGCACTATTACTAAATATGCAGTAGTGTGTGTGTGTGTGTTGGAATGTGTGCGTGTTTGTACAAGTCCAAAAAAACATCTGGCATGCAACGCAGTTCTTTTGAGACTATTTCAAGGACTCAAAGTAAGGACAATTCACATTAACTTTTTGTTTTTCTCATCATATTTTCTGAAGATGATTATCATCCCGAATAAAATTAGTAACCCTTAACCGAATGAAATATACACATCTGAATAAAGAGTCTTTTTCACCATGGTCTTATCTGTTTATTTCTGCTGAGATGCATTAATGCTGACAGTTATTTTTAAGGTCTCTAACCCTCATTGTGTTAGCTCTTGTGTGGTACTTGATTGAGGTCTAACACAGGGGAAGCTGGAGAAATCTGTTTCCCTGGAAAACAGCTGATCAGGCAGTTCCTTTTCTCTGACTCATGCACTTAAGGACTTCATGAAACAGTTGTGGAATGTGTAGGAGACTGCAGAGCAAATGGCATGATTTGAGGGTGGCTCTTTAAATCTAAACCAGCTATCGCTTCAAGGCTGCAGTTAAAGTAAAGACGTTTTGTGCGAGTTTCTCTCAGAAATCTTTATTGCTCAAATGTAATAAATGTCCATAAACGTATTCCAGAAAGGTTTGGAATGACATGAGGATGAGTAAATGGTGACAGAATTGTGATTTTGATATTAACTATCCCTTTAAAAAAAAGTTTATGGATATTGATAACATATGTTCAATAGCATGAAAGTAAATAGGGTCAGTTTTAAAGACTTAAAAGTGCCCTTTCAGTGGTTTTCATGGTTGTTGACCATAGCAAAGTGGCTTTAACTTGCTTGCCAATGTATTTCGATATTTAGCAGATGTGTTTGATTGACTTTAATGTTCCCTTTCATTATCCTGCTTCTTCAGTTCTTCTGTTTCTGGAATCTTCTTTTCACAAGCATCTGTGCCAAACACCAACCCGTTCTTAGATGACTCTGATGTTCATGGTGGAAACACTGAGAAAGTTGTCGATCTCGGAGACACCGCAGAAAGGTCAGAGAAGAAACGACGTGCCCCAATGCCTCCCCAGAACAAGACGCAGATGGGAAAACCAGATATCCTTCCAAAAGCACCAGCAATTCCTGAAACCACACAAGATTTTCCATCTAGAGCATCTGAGGATGGTGGAGACTCTGATTCCTGCAGTTTACGAAGGGACAAACGTCCTGCCCCTTTACCACCAAAGAACAAGCAAGAAATGCAAAATGCAAATGCAGACCAAACTACCTCTCCTCTTCATACTGGTGAATGGAGAACTACTAGATTCCAGGAAATAGACCAGACTAACAAAGTGTGCCCGGTTTTGCAAGAAGAGTCAAGGACCTCTGATGCAGCCGATTTTGGGAACACCAGTTTATCGCATCTTATCCAGACAAGACAAGAAACCAACCCTTTTATATCTACCGAGATCAAAACAACTAAACACAACAAGGGTCCAGCTCCAAAGCCTTCATTACAGTCAAAATCTTGCAAGACATCTGCATCTGAAACTGAAACAAGCAACCAAGCAAGTAGTAATGTCCATTTGACTGAACATGAAACCAGTGCTGCCTCAAACTCTTGCATTGATCAAATAGATGAGTCGACTGACAAGCTTGATGAGCTTCCTGCAGATGAAGAGCCTTCTACCAAACCCGAGCACCCTGAAGACCTTTTCTCACGAGAAAGTAAACGCAAGGATTTACCAGAAAAGTCTAAACTAGACTATCTTGGAGAAGACATACCTTCAATGTCTGATCCAGTCCTTGGAAAGGTTCTCTGCAATGTGAATGATCCCGAGAATGCCGAAAATGTCCTGCTTGAGAGTGGCGTTTCCAAAAAGAGTCAGGCCCCGTTGCCTCCTGCCAAATCAGCATCCAGACAGCAACCAGAAGCTGCACTGATCTCCACCAGTCAACCCAGCATACAAGATCAAGACAAGTCATTAACTGTTAAAAGTAGCAAGTCAACTTCATGTTTTACCCCATCCCTGGTAAACTCCTCTGCAACCTCCAATCAAGCTCTCGCTCCTTTGAGCCCAGAAGCAGGTCATGGGTTAGAGCACCGGTCTCTCCCACAAGCCAGAGTGTCACCTATTGATGTCCAGCCCATCGCTGGGCAGAAAAATGGGAGTGACAGCGAGAGAACAGGTGATCCTGCCTTCAAACCCTGCAGGTGAGGCCACGCATAGAACTTCTAGAGACCTTTAGAAGTAATAGCAGGTGTTTACGGTAGGTTCCCGTTAGCCATCCTGTGGTAGTTCTTGAAATTTCTAAAGGTTGTAAAGTTGTAAATAATCTGCAGAATCTATTCTCCAAACGTCTCCCCTTTTACAAGTTCTGCTGAAAGGCAAATCCATGACCTGTGTTCACATCTTAAATACATGGAAGCGTCTCAGTGTTTCTGTTGTATGCTAAAGCCCAAAGTTTACTTCGGACCCGGAATGTGAAATGTTGAGACAGAAGGGTCCACTAGGTAGAATATGCATCCGCAGTTGAGTACACATAGAAGCAGTAGCAAAGTAGCAGATGTTGGCTGTAGGTTCCTGATACAAATACTCTGAAGTATGCCAGAGTAGTTGATTGTCATTTTCAATCACTCATTTTAAGTGGACATTGATGTAAAAATGATCTGAAAAGTAGGAAAATTTTATTAAACTCACCAACTTGACTCATGAATATTCATTACATGACATAGTATTCACCTAGTATTACAACCTCAGTGGTGTCCAATCCTGCCCCTGGAGGGCCACTGCCCTGCAGAGTTTGGCTTCAACTTGCCCCAACACACCGTTTCTCAAAAGCATTATAGGCTAAAATAGATTGCTAAAATCAGTTGCTTTTGGGAAACACAGGCATGGAAGTTTCTAGCAAAATTGGACACCTTAATTATCTAGTTAGGTGTTTTTAATTAGGGTTGGTGGTAAACTCTGCAAAAAAAGATTGGCCACACTTATCCTGCCTGAATTGTTGCTTACTGCTTATGTGATTGATTAGATTACCCACAGAACCTTTTACTTGGTCTTAAAATTGTCATTTTTGTCCAACTGTATTTTTTTCTTTGCACCTTAGGCAAGGAACATAAAACTCTTAAAATGTTATGATTATTTCCCAAAAGGTAGGGAGGCATAAGTTACAATGGTTTCTGTGCCACGACTTGTGAAGGTGTGCATATCGGTTTATGTTTTTACACTCTGGACCTTAGATTACTCATTGTTGGGACTTTCATGTGACATTCCACATAACTGGCCCTTCTGAAGAGCATGGTTTGCAATGGTTTAAACTTTGTCTTTTCAGAGTTTCAGATCATATGGTTGGGGTGTTTAATTTCCCAGTGTGAACTTTTTAGTTTTGCATTAATTCTAAAACAGTTATCCGATAATTGAAAACCACAGATATGAACACTTTCATCTTTGAAAATAAAGGCATCAATTTTCACATTTAACAGTTCCTCCATATTCTTTGAAGTTCAAAAATTCAGGGCAGGATGTATTCGTCACCCTTTCTCATTTTTTTACAAAGGATTATATCAAAATTATGCACAAATGTCTTCTGGCAGAGTTCGTTTGTATTCCACCCCAGCAAACTCAGATCTGCCTGTAAGACTTAACAGCTCTCTTTTTCTTTTCAGGCCCCATGCAGTGAAACCCCTGAGCACCGCTGACAAGCAGCCAGACCTCAGAGAGACCCAAGACGCTTCCAGATCTGCTAAAATTACAGATGACATGCAAGTTAAGATGAAGGTAGCATGAGCTTTTTTTTTCTCTTCTACTGTTGTGTGGTCATTTACCATGCGTTGATATGGCTGTTTAAGATGTTCTCCTCTCAGCTGACTTTTAAGCACGCTATTTGTGTTCAACTGTATCTTTCAGGCCCCAGAGGCTAAAGGGACGGGGCCGTACTCCCAGCTAACCCATGAAGAACTCGTTAACTTATTGGAAAAGCAGAAGCAGCAGCTTTCTCAGAAGGACGCTACGATTGGGGAACTGGAGCAGTATATAGACAATCTTCTGGTCCGTGTCATGGAGGATAGCCCCAGCATCTTAATGTCCTTGAGCTTGATGAAGAAGTCAGTTTGAGCACTTTTGTAGCAGTGTTTTGTATTTAATGTGCACTGTAATCACACATATGGGGTGAACAACAGTACATGGTTGTGGGTAAATCAGAGGTTTTCACTAAATCCAGTAGCTGTAACTGCAGACACTAGTGAGCCGAAGATCAGGGTGTACACTTGATGTCTCTGGCTGAATGGTGACGACATGAATGTTTGTTATTTGGCTTGCTTCAGATCCACCTAACCATGTGACTGATTTATTATTTTACATGTTGAAATAAATCATGTTAAGTATTTTCTCCAAAGGTTTTTAATGTCCACCTTTTTCCATTTGAATTACTAATATTACTTGATTAGTATTATATATTATAAATACCATCTATTAAATGTTTTGGTCAAAGCGTTCAATGGACACAAACCCACACATTAAATAAGTAAACAAAATAGCGCTACATATATTCTTGAAAAATGTTTTATATAAATTAGAAAGCTGTATGTTATTTTGTAGACAGATCTCTGTATTGATGTTGTTTTCTTTTCAATGAAGCACTTTAAAGAATCAGTTAATCTGTAAATAATGAACGTGATCATTTGTACTTTATACCTTTTGTCATGTAAGCTGACAGCTTTATTATTCTCTGCTTTTGAAATAAAGAATGTCACAGGTGTGGCTTTGTAAAGAGCTGTGTCGCATGATTGCGTCTGTGCATTTTTAAGAATACAAGTTAAGCTTTAAATGATTATTATATAAATAATATATATATATATATATATAAACACAACTGAGGGAATGTCAGATGCTGTAATGGCCCATAGCAAATATGTAGGCTGTCTTCACAGGACTCCTGACAATGTTTACATGCTGCTGTACCTGTGGGATTGAGGAATGCTTGAAAAAACATTGAAATTGACCATGGTGTCCATAATTTCTTATAACTTGGTGGTTATAGGCTTCACTGTCATTTATAATACAATGATAAAATGTGTGGAATCTTCTTACACTGTTTGAATGAGATCCCATATTAATTTATTTGTTAGTTTCCACTAATACCACATTTAACCTGATGAAGGGGGAAGCCCCGGGAAGGGACTGGGGTTCAGCTGGTTTTAGCGGCTTGGCGAGCTGGTCTACCAGCCTGACCAGCTATAAAAAATCAGCCTGCAAACCAGCTATGACCAGGATGGAAGTCCAGCTAAAACAAGTCAACCAGCTAAACTGGTTTCAGCTGTTTTTTTCCCAGCAGTTTTATTGTAATCTTAGTTATTTTATTAAGCTCTTATATTTGTAGACACTGTGCAACTTGTCGTTAACTAACACTTCCAACAAAAATATTACAATCCAGTCAGAAAATTATAGAAGAATATAATCATTTATATTTTTTTATCTTACAAGTGGCCAGTATTGCACTATTGTCTTCTTACAGCTGAATTGAATTTGTTTTATAATTGATTAATTTTACAGTTATTGAAACCAATTATGAATCAATACTGAACTTACTCAAGCTGAATAATGACAATTGTCTTTTTAGAGATGGTTTACAGCGAAATTTGAATGTTTCTCATATTTGAAAAGGTTTTATTTTCATTATTAGGTTATTTTTTTTATATATATATAATTTGAATTTTATTTTCCCCACGTAGGAACTTATTATTATGGAACGCTTACTGACAGCCTCGTTTCCGCCCGGACCATTAACGTCATCAGGAAGCGCGGCAGCGTTAAAAACAAACGTACACTTGTCGCAAGAAGAGATGAGAGAAGCTGCTTTCAGCCGTTTGTGCGGAACAGAAACAACGCATTTTGATTGTCTTTCATAGTAATATTCTACCGACCATTTGAGGATCAACCGCCACCAGTAAGATGCCCAAATATTTCAATAATATAACGTTACACAGTCTGTTTGTTTTGACACTTGCTGAACAGTGTGATTCTCTTTCATTCGTTCCATAGTGCATATGATTGAAAGTTTGTTATTTGCTGATCAGTAGACAGTCGCACATGAAGAAACTAAAGCTAAGCCCTGCTTACTGCTTTTAGATTTTCTGTAAAGTGTCCTAATTTGTAATGTTTGCATTAGTCTGATGGTGGCCAGTAGTTGATATGTTTCTCATGCAGGTATGCCGAGCAGCTGTCCTGAGTGTGGCTCGTCTAATGTGGTGGAGGATGATCTGTACTCTCAGAGGCAGTGGGTGTGTGTAGACTGTGGGTCAGTGGTCTCTGAGGGACATCTGACCACCTCGCTGAGTGAAGAGACCCAGGGCAGAGGTAACCCAGCACAGGACACTTCACTTTTAACTGATCTTAATTCAGTCTGTATGAAAACTGCTGGTTTGACATCTGTTTCTTTTGCTTTGTCCAGTTGTGCCCTATCATGCTTCCACAGAGGTGCTCAAGCAACCGTGTAGAAATCTAATTGCTGGTAAGATCATCAGTCCCTAATATTTAACATCCTAGTTAATAGTTTTTAAAACGTTTGGAGCTTGCTGTCAGGTCCAGCAAGTGGATTTGTATGGAAACAACTTTCTGGTATTTTAGTCTACGCCACAGTGTTATTGTTGTATTATTTTTTTTCTATTCATTAATATTAGCCATTGTTTTTATATTTCTAGGATTTATTTTAATTTTAGTGTAAATTTAAATGTGTGCTTTTGTGATTTATTTTTTATTAATTTAATTATTTTTAATTTTTTGTATTTTCAGTATTATTTCACTTAGCTGCCACGGCAGCATTTATAATTTTAGTTTTATTTTTTTAATTTTATTATTATGGTTAATGGAATAGCTCACCCAGAAATTAAGATTTGCTATTAATTTAACGTCAGGCCAAATTTAGCATTCCATCACTTGCTCACCAATGGATGCTCTGCAGTGAATGGGTGCCGTCAGAATGAGTCCAAACAGCTGGTAAAAACATCACAATAATCCACACCACTCCAGTCCATTAATTAACATCTTATGAAGCAAAAAGCTGTGTGTTTGTGAGAAACACATCCTTCAGATGTTTTAACTTCAAACCGCTGCTTCTGGCCAAAATACAAGTCCATAATCCATAATCATGCTTCCTCCAGTGAAAAAGTCCTTCTGTTGTCCTCGTGCATCAAGTCCACTAACATATTCTGACGGCACCCATTCACTGCAGAGGATCCATTGGTGAGCAAGTGATGTAAAGCTACATTTCTCCAAATCTGTTCTGATGAAGAAACAAACTCATCTACATCTTGGATGGCCTGAGGTCAAGTAGATCAAAATGTTCAATTTTGGATTAACTATTCCTTTAGGCTTTTTACATAAAATTAAATTTTATTTTTGCTGTATTTTATTTACAAAAGTACAAAATTTTCAATGACCAAAAATGTAATAGTAACACTGGTAAGTCATACAAGCCTTAAATGATTTGCTGGGTTCTCATGGTTTTGTCAGTTGTATGGACAGGATAAGTATACAATCTGATAAATTAGAATTTTTCTCTCTTTCCAGGCTACTCTCGGGTCCGTGCGCTGTGCCGTATCCTCCGATTATCCAGCGACATGGAGTCTGCAGTAGTGAGTCTCTTTGGGCGTGCTTACAACCACCCGAACTTCATCTATGTGACCTTAACCAAGAAAGAGATCTTGGGAGGCTGTTGCGTTCTGTCCGTCTCTCGCCAATGCAACTGGCCTGTTGCCATGGGAACCATCGGTTACCTGTTGGGAGTGGAAAATACGACATTGGGCGCCGTTTATCGGGAGTTTACAAAGACTCTGAACATTGAGATCAGCACTATTGGCATCATGGACATGCTGGAAAGCTTCTGCTATGAGTATGTCTAACGCTTTTATGATTTGCACAATGTTTTAGTTGATGTTAAAGTCAGATTGTTAACTTTCTGTGTTTTTTGTAGTTTCAAGCTGGGTCCACAACAGGTGGAAGAGGTGTTTGCTGAAACCCCCCAACGGCTGGTGGACAGGACGTCTGCTTTGATTGAACTAGCCGCTGATGCCTGGATAGTGACGGGCCGCCAGCCTTTGCCCCTCCTCATTGCAGCGGTGTATTTGGCCTGGCAGTCACTAAATCCTATGGTGAGTGATGGAATATTTTCAGAATTGTGTCATTAAGTGATTAACACTGAAAGTGAGACATTTGTGGTCCAGATAGCACACGTACATCTGCAAGATGTCTGTTAAAGATCGCTTCATCTGGAAAGCATCTGCTGTGTACAAACATCTTATAGACGTCTGTAAGATGTCAGTTTTATTTACATTCCAAATCATAAACAACTTAAAGACATTTGATAAACATCTATTTGACATCTAATAGGGAAACATCCTATAGACGTATTGCAGATATGCAGACACTCTTGCAGATGTAAATACGTCTCTTGTGACTGAAGTGTGCTATCATCAGTGCATTTTGTAAGACATTGAAATCTGACAAATGCATATAGTGTGCAAAAGTGTTTTTTTTTTTTTTTTTTTTAAGAAATACAAACTTTATTCAGCAAGGATGTTTTAAATTGATCGAAAGTGACCGTAAACACACTTATAAAGTTTAAAAAAATATATGCTGTTTTTTTTTTTTTTTTTCTATAATGAATGGACATGAAATGTACCCTATATTATAGAATACATAATCATTTGCAGGTCCGCATGAAATACACCTTCAATAAGTTCTGCAAGATCGGACAAGCGCCTGAACAGTCGTGGCGCAGGAGCAGAGAAACGGTTGTGAGGCGGCTGAAAGAGCTGCGGGACGTGCTGTGTAAACTGGGCCGAGAGCTGCCGTGGCTGAGGGGTGGCGCGGTGGAGCCCAACACCGTGGTCAAACTGGTGGATGACATCCTGAAGAACCGCAAGGCGTTGCTCACGAGGGCCGTTAGAAACTTCGAACAACAGCTGCAAACTGAGACCCAAACTGCACAAACGACAGAATGTGACAAAGAGCCATCAGATTCAAACCGCTCTGATTCACCTTCCTCAAAGACTCCTGAGCTCGTGGATCCCGGTCAGGCAGAATGTGAGAATCCTCCTGATAAAAAAGCCACGGATTGTCAACTACCACCAAACCACTGGAGTAAAAGTCACTTGTTTTTACCCCCCTGTGTGAAGAGTCGCAAGCGGCAGAGGGTTGACGCTCCGCAGCTGGAAGTGACCGGAGATGAAGACATATCAGACAGTGAAATAGAATCATACATTCGCTCTCAGGATGAAATCGAAATGTATCGAAAGGTTCGGAAGGAGCTAAAGGACGCATAATTGTGTCAGTGTTTACAAATAATTAATTGCTGCTGATTTCCTGATACCATCAGTTTTTTTTTTTTTTTTTGTTACATTGATTTAATTCATTTCATGCATTGCACTGATTGTTCTGTTCATTGTTAATAAATGCATTTTTGTTTAAACTGGTAAATTATTTTCTGACGTTTTGTTCTGTTTAGAAATGTTTATAAATATGTTGTTGTTTACAAAGAAGTTTCAGTGTCTCATGATCCTTCAGAAATCATTCTAATATGCTGATTTGCTGCTCAAGAAACATTTCTCATTATTATCAATGTTAAAAACAGTTTTGCTGCTGAATATTTTTGTGGAAACAATGATACCACTCAAACATTTGTATAAGATTGAAAAAAGAGAGAAATTAATCATTTTATTCAGCATTTTTGCTGAAACATTTTTGTGGAAACAATGATACCACTCAAACATTTGTATAAATGAAAAAAGAGAGTTGAAATTAATAAATTTGATAAATGCAAATAAATGCTGATTTTTTAAATGCATTAACAAATTTAATCAAAAAATCCTGAAAAATAAAGTGTATCACCATTTCCACACAAAATATGAAGCAGCAAAATTGTTTCCAACATTGATAATAATCAGAAATGTTTCTTGAGAGTCAAATAAATTGATTTCTAAAAAATCATGCAACACTAAAAACTGGAGTAATGAAGAAAATTCTGCTTTGCATCACAGGAATAACATTACATTTTATAATGTATTAAAATTGAAAACTTTATTTATTTAATTATATTTCACAATATTGCCGTTTTATTTTTTTATTTTAATCAAATAAATTCAGCCTTGATGAGCAGAAGATATTTATTTCAGAATCATTCATTGTAATGTTTCCAAAATTTTGGCAGGTACTTTAATAATAATAACAATTCTATATACTTTACTATAATATATTATATTGTTATCATGATTATTAGTGCTTTTTATTTTTTACAGGACAATAGTATGTATTCTTACAGTATAAGATATATCTTTTAATGTGCTAAAATATCTATTTTTAATAAGTGCTGTGGGCGTGACTTGGGGCGTGACTTGGGGCGTGGTCAGATGTTCCTTCTTTTTTGTCTCTAGCTGATCACATGACTGCTTGACAAACTGCCACAAAGACAGGATTTCTATCTTCTTTTGAACAACTCTCTCACATGTATGGCATTATTTTATGCCTAATCCTTATGTCAAGTTTAGAATTATGGCCAGTAACTGAAGAAAATGCAAACAGGACCCAAACGTTTCCCATTCTTTGACATTAAATGGAGTGTTTGAACATTTATTTGTAAATGATAAATTATACATGCTGAACACTTTTTTTTTCACGAGGATTTAAAGTATCTGTTCTCATTATGTTGTTTTATTTGTATGGTCTTTCATGAGAGCTGTTGGTTTTAAGATCAATTGAACTTTGAACAAAAGCCCTTTGGCGACGACTTGCATTCTGATGTCTGATGCATTTACACAAGGTATTGTACACTTGAAAATATTTGAATGTCATTTCGTTAGATAGGCTAGCACAGAATATCAATTTAACCAACATTTACTTCAGAAGAAAGCATAGTTAATGTGGTGATCTACACCTGCGGTTGTTCTGCTAGGACGTCTGTGTCAATTTGAGAACTGACTTCAACACTAGCTTAAAAGTTTGGAGATAGTAAGATTATTTATTTGAAAGAAATAAATGAACACTTATTCCGCAAGGAAGCATTAAATGAATCAAAAGTGACAGCAAAGGCATTTATAAAAAAAAAAAATATTTCAAATCTGTTCTTTTAACTATTTAGTCATCATAGAATCCTGAAACAACTGTATTACTGTTTACACAAAAATATTACGCAGAACAAAAGTGATACATTTTTGAGGAGCAAATCATCATTTGAATGATTTCTGAAGGATCATGTGACACTGATCGACTGGAGTAGCTAATGGCTGCTGAAAAATCAGCTTTGCATCATAGGAATACATTTTAAATGTTCATCATTTTACTGGATTATTGATCAAATAAAATCATTGATGAGACTTCTTAAAAATCATACAAACCCCAAACATCAAGTGATTAAACAAATCTTTATTTTTTTAATGACTAGCATGCAATAATTTAAACAACTTGCAGAAGCCTTCTCCTCAAAGCACAGATAAGTTTTCTTTATTGTTCTCGGTTCTGTTTTTTTGTCTGTGTGTTTGACTCAAATGCCTGTCCCTAGGCTCTTCCATTCATTATGAATCAGACTTTTTTTCTTCTTTTGATTATCATGCAAGTATTGCACTGCACATTCATAGAGCTCTAGTGTACTCAATGATCACAAAATCCTCTTGGTTCATGATTCTTAAACAGGAAATTGCTAATGGAAAATAAATGGCAAAAAAGAGGCATTAATGAAGTCGACATGAAAGCAAAACTGACCCCGTTTACTTCTTAAAGTTTGTGGATTTATTCAGCATGATTCCAAAGAAAACATTTATTTTGTAATTTTGTAACTTTGTAAACTTTCAGCAAAACAGATGGTCTTGGTCAGACCCTTAAATTCCTTTTTAAATTAAGGTCACCAACATCTCCACCTTTCATATAGAGACACTTTTCACCATCCATTCAGTTCCTGATGGATAACATTAACTCCCGTCCTTTTTGTTTCACACCAAATATCCTGTTTTACTCACAAAACATCACATTGCAGGAGCAAAATGGGTTGCAAATGCCACTTCATGTCACCTTGTGGGATTCTTGGAGCGCTCTGAGAAAAGCCCAACATGAAGGTTACAATCATCCATTTTATTTCAATAAATAGCGATGAATCATCTCAATAAATGACACATAATGAATCATTCAAGTTAGCATTTGCAGTCCCTTAATTACGCAAGGGTTTCCATCCATCATGTCTGTTTGGACCCAGACATTTATTGTATTTACATTTCGTGGGCAATTTATAGATCTTAAATAGCGCTTAATGTGTTTTCAGCCTTTCTGAAGCCATGAGTGGCATCACAGCACGACGCTCGCCGTGGAGCAGTGGTTGGCCGGTATGCCGATGCGACGGTGACAGGTGAACATCTTGCGCAGCTCTGCGCGGAAACGGTCATGGAGCCAGGCGTACAGGAACGGGTTGCAGCAGGACGAGCTCATTGCGCACAGATGACACAACAGCTGGATCAGCAGGAAATGGCGCTTGTTGATGAGGCGGATGTCGATGTCGCGCAGGACGTTGAACACGTGGATGGGCAGCCAGCAGACTCCGAATGCCGCCACCACCAGAGACACCAGCCTGAAGATCTTCCGCTTGCGCGCCCGCTGGGCCTCGGCCTGGTCACGCGTTCGGTGTCCGGGGGCCACGCAGTTGCGGAGTTTGACGGAGATGCAGAGGTAAGAGACGCAGACTGCAGATAAAGGCAGGATGTAGGTCAGTAGCAGCGTGCTGTAGGCGTACACCAGTCGCTGGGTCTCCTGGCCCAACCAGAACTCTTCGCAGATGGTCAGACCCTCGTCTCTGAACTCCACATGATACGTGTGGGCCACAGCGGGGGCGACCAGCACACACGACAGCAGCCAGATCCCAGACAGCACATAAGCGCAGGCCGCCATTGAGATTCGCTTCTTCAAAGGGTGCACTGTAGCGTAGTACCTGTTACAACACACAAAGATTTAGACATTGTTATATATATTATATTTGAGTGTTTACTATTGCCCTCTTGCATTATCAACACACCTTTTTCCTGTTTAACACTGTAAAGCTGCTTTGACAAAATCTGTATTATATTATATTATATACTTTTGTTTTATAAATATTACCCCAAATTAAATAATAAAAAACACATTATATTTTGTATAAATAAAACTAAGCCTACTTTTTACCGTAATATATTTACCATAATAATTTTGTTTACATTAAGCACAATTACCCTCAAATACTTATTACTGTAATTCACTAGACATTTTACTTCCTTGTAGTTTTTTTTAATTCTCAAAATTCTCATTAATAGAATAATGTGGAAATAATTTTCAATATTTATTTTAAAATATTTTAATTCTCAACAGAATCAATAGTTAAATTTTTACTGTAGTAAAAAAAATTTTTTTTCTTTCAAATGTTACCCTAAAATAAATCAAATAATAATAAACGTTATCTTTTATATTAAGAAAATGAAGCCTGTTTTATTAAGTATTTTATTAAGTATTTTTAGAACTATTAATGTTTTTTTGTACCATTAAGCACTTTTACCCTCAAATTCTTATTACTGTAGTTCATGATGTTTTACTTTTGAGTTTTTGTTTTTTAAATTTCTTATTCTCATTAATAAAATAATGCATAGACAATTCTCATTATTTACTAATTTATATTAAAATATAATTTTAATCCTCAATAGAATCAATATATTTATATTTTACTATAGTAAAAACTGCAGTAATGCATTTTCAAATGATGTTCTTTTTTTTTAAAGATTACCCCAAAAACCAAATAATATTATTATTTATTAATTTAACCATTAAACACTTTTCCCCTCCTTATTACTGTAATGCATACTGTAATACTGGACATTTGACTTATTATTCTCACTAATAGAATATTATTGTATTATTCTCACTAACAGAATAATGCATAATAATTGTCATTATTTATTTACTCATTTATATTACAACATGTTAATTCTCAGAATCAATAGTTGTATTTTTACTATAGTAAAAAGTGCAGTAATAGTGTTTTTATTTAAATCAACTAATGAATCCAATACAAATTTAAAAATAAAATGTAAGCAATATTTAAAAATGAATATTATTGTAATATCATTATTATTATATTATTTATTTTTGACACATAGTAAAATACATTGAATTTTGGTAATGAGAAAATGCAAAAATCTTAAAAAAGGCTGATTTTTTTTCTACAATAAAACAATTATTTCTTTCTATATGGGATTTATGGGGTGAAACGTGACACCGATATGTCCCTAACAGATTTTTTGAGTATAGAAAGCAAGAAACAATTTAATTTTGTCGACAAACATCAAAGCAGTGGCTGTAAACAGCATGGATAAGTGATCCTCCTCTCAAACTACAGTCTTCACTTCCTGAACCAAACCTCTAATGATCTCCAAAATCCTTCAGCATAAAAAAGACAAAACCCTTTTCAAAAGAACAATCATTCGGTGCACATCCTTTGGACACCCTTTCATCTCAAGTGATCTGACCCACTTCAACCACACTTAGCTTTGATTTCTGCGTCTCGTAACAGCGTGAGCCATTAGCGAGATCATTAGAAGGTCAGGTGCTTGCACTCACCTATCGACCGCAATAGCTGTGAGAGTGAAAACAGACACGTATACAGTGACGGGCTGGATCAGGAACACCAGGTAGCACATGAAGCGGCCGAACGTCCACCCGTGAGGGCTGAAGGCGTAGGCCAGCGTGAAGGGGACGCAGGACACGCACATCAGCATGTCCGAGAAGGCCAGGTTGCCGATGAAGAAGTTGGTGACGTTGTGCATCTTCTTCGAGCGGCAGATGACGTAGATCAGAAGGTAGTTGCCAAAGACGCCCACCAGCACCACAAGAACGTAACAGGGGATGATAAGCGGCTTGAAGGTCTGCAGCAGGGCGACGTCTGCAAAGGGATAGTTGTGGGGGGCCGTGGCGTTTTGGACCACCGTCACCTCGTACACTTGGCTTCCAGGAGGCTCTGCACCACCTTGCCAGCCAGAGCCCTCCATCCTTTGATCACAGCGCTCCTGTCTCCCCCTGCTGGACGAAAACACAAAGGTCATCGCTGGTTGATGTGTGATATTCAGATTAACGGTTGTTCAGTGGTAGCTTCTTAAACTTCTACATTTGTTCTCGCTCAGTCTTGAAAATTTTGTTACATAACTGCTCAGTTGTGAATTGAACTGCTTTAATGTACTTGTATGAAAGCGACTTCAGAAAATGAAGGTCTTAAAATAGCTTTTTCTTCACTTTTCCCCAGCATCCTGGCATTTTACAACACAGCAGTCTTTGCCTGCAGTGATGCATTTTTCCAAAGAGCCTGTGTACTTTCACTGTCAAACAATTATTATGAATGTCAAAGCTTAAACGCTGCTTAAATTCAAACATTTCATGTCATTTGTGCAAATACAAAAATACTTAAATGCCAGTCATTTGATGAATTGGCATTATATTCTCTGGTCTTTGCAAAAGCAAAGCTTTGAAGTTTCATAAAATGCTCCATTTCAGACAGAAGTTGCACTGTGAAATTTAGGATTAGAAGCTACTATATTATATGTCAAATCTTAGCAGGTAAGCACTGCTTAAATTCAAATGTTGCAATCATGTAATTTGTGCAAATGCAAAACGACATTTAAATGCCAGTCATTTGATGAATTGGCATTATATTCTCTGGTCTTGCTGAGTTCAGGTTTGCAAAAGTGAAACTTTGCAGTTTCATAAAATGCCCTCTTTCAAACATTACATGGTAAGAAGTACAAAATGTTACACTATGAAATTTGGGATTCCTCGATAGAAGCTACTAAATTCAATATGTTTGGCTGCTTAAAAATTAAGAAAATATTGATAAACAGTTGACATTGAATTTATTTAGAAAGTGTTTTAAACTGCATTTTCTTATTCTTTTAATATTAATTCACATGCATGTTTGAGGATCTTTTTTATTGAGAGGTAATGAATACCTGTACTTGTAAAAATTAATATATTTCATACATCTGGAGTTCATTAACATCTCTAAAGTCTAAACCAAGTTTGTAATGTCATCATATTCATAAGGGCAGCATCTTATCACATACAATCTGCTAATGGGGACAGTATATAAAAGCCCCTTGACTAAATATAGATTATACATCAGAATAAAGGTCATACCTTATCTATATGGTCTGAAAAGGTATTAGTTCCAGACAAGATAATTATGTTCTTTGTGGAAGTGAGTCTGCAGTACCATAAATAAACCCATTCATTCTCTAACCATAAGTGTTAATTACCTCTGGAAGGGCAGAATATTATAAGGATAATGGAAAATTATTCTCCGTCCATTCAGAAATACAGCTTTCTGTCTTCGGTTACATCCTTATAGAGCTTCCCAAATGACTTTCAAGACTCAAAAAAATGTAAACTGACACTGAGGCGTTACCCTGAGGTACAAAAGCTAAATGGCTACTTATTTGTACCTTATTAAATGGTACATATTACAATGGTACATAAATGTAAATGTAAATGTAACATTAATACTTTAAAAGTACATATACTTTTACAAATCAGTTATTTAATCATAACTCATTAATAGCACACACAAGCTGCAAAATTAAACAGATACTTAGCTTTCTTCGCCCTTGACAGCCTGTAGCCTAAATGCAGAATTCTCTAATAAATGCCTATACTGTTATATCTATTGACTGTGGAAATGAGAAAAATCGATGCACAGTACAATTACCAGTACCAAGATATTTGCTTTAGAAGGTAAAATATATGACATTACCTAAGATGAAGAGATACTCCTGCTTCTGAGTGGTGTGTTAATGCATCTTCTCCGGTGCGGTGCACCGAGTGTCTCCAAACAGCGCGTCTGAAGCGCAGCGCTCCTGCTTCAACAAGCAAACCACATAAATCAGCGAGAGACTGATCGTGCTACAAGTGTTTCACACTGTCACTCGCTTACTCATGCAAACTGAAGCTCAACTTCTGTCACCATGAGTCAGTGAAGACCGTTCTAATGAGGGGGTTGGGAGGGGCAGGGGCGGACTTACCCATTAGGCAAAGGTAGGCGACTGCCTAGGGCCCCCAAAAGCCAAGGGCCCCCTAAAATGCTTTTCATACGAGATGCGCATTAAGCGCGGACACGCGAACGGTGTTTATTACTACGACAACCGTCTGCATGTCCGAGTTGAACGTGCTTCTTGTGTATCCTGCTTGTAGCAGATATATATATTATGCATCTGAAGCTGACTGCCGCACGAGCGCGAGGTCTCTCTTTCCCAGCGCGCGCACACTCTCTCTCTCTCTCTCTCTCTCTCTCTCTCTCTCGCTCTCTAAATCTGCTCTGTTAAACGGCTGAAAGGAGCTGCACTTTCAGTTAAAACGCATATTATGATGCTTCTATAATTTTATATGCAAGTATAGCCGAGATCACAGCACAGCTATTGTCTTTATTTTATGTGCAGCCTATTTGATTTTATCAGACGACGGCTGGATTATAAATCAGGATTTTTGTGCAGATTAACATTGGAAGGGAGAGCTGGTTATGTCTTAATGGGTCGCGTTTCAGTCACTATTTCATATTCATTATGTTGTCTGACAACAGAAACAGAAAAAATATACCAATGAAAACAGTTTTATTTAGAATTTAGCCGCATCAAAATACAGTATGTGGGCACAGAGAGGTAAACAAATGTAATAATAATAAAATGTACATGTTGTATGTTCAGAAGAAGAGCTGCCCTGTCTTGTGAAAATGTGAACAGGTTTGTAAACAGGTAAATTGCTCAGAGCAAAGAAAGAGAAGTAATAGGAACCTGGTATTTCTATGTTCTTTTTTTCATGTGTCCAATAGACATGAATAAGTTCTTTGAAAACATCTATGACCTATGAAACATGTCTACTCTTCATGTCCTATGTTAACTATGGTTTCATTAATAATAAACATATATTGCATAAAGCATCCATATTTGTCCATGCCCATGTAATGTTGATTAGAGTATTAAAAACTTGAAAAGTATTAATTTAAGGTACATTTAGAACAGATAAAAATGTGCGATTAAGTTGCACGAGTTAACTCGTGACAATTATGCAATTAAATATTTTAATCGATTGACAGCCCTAAGTTACAATGACTAAAATTAAATGTAGGCTTACGCTGGTTATCAGTGGACTTTCCTCTTCAATATAGGCTATATTTTTTCACACTTTTCTCATTCTCACTAATTCTAGTTTTTATATGAATGAACCTCTGAAGGGAACCGATTGTCTTCAGAAAAGTTTCGATGGCATTTTCATTTTACCTGATAAAGTATCATTTATGAGCTGAGCACTGCTTTGTTTACAGCCGTTACCAGGGAAACCGCTATATTTCTGATGCACCTCCTACTGGCAGAGAATGAATGTGCATTTTCAATAATCCAGTTCGAAAATCCACCCACATAAACCCGTTTTAAATATTATAATAATTTATACTTCTGACTCATCCCTTTTCTTAAAAAATGGTTTAAAGGTTCAATTGTGAGGTTTATTATTTTATAATTTTTGTTTTTTGTTAAAACTTGTATCTCAATGGTAAATCAATTGCTATTTCGTGGTCTACAACATAAAAGAATAAAAGTGTCTGCTGAATGAATAAATGTAAATGTAAATGAAAGAATCCCATTATAACATGTACATGAAAAATGTCGAAATATTGGACACAACTATGGGGCACCATTGTGCAGCAGCAAGCATCACGACAAAAAAGGAACCTCAAGGTTGATTTAGGTAAATGTGTGCAAATGTACAGGGCCCCATTCCTATATTTGCCTGGGGCCCCCAATTCACTAAATCCGCCCCTGGGGAGGGGTCTAATTAAGGCTCGAACGCCCTCAAAAGAGGTTAAAAAAAAGAAAGAGAGAAAAAAACTATCTATACAAACACACTTGTTAAACAACGTTTCACTATCCAGAAAAGTTTACAAATTAGTCAGAGAACGTTTCGCTCGTTCGCCAAGTCGTTGGTCCGAGGAAGTAACCGTAGCTAGCAACAGTTCGTTTGTTCGCTGTCTGTATTGGACGGCACGGCACATCTACAAAATGACTTAATAAATTGTGAATCTACACATCATAAATTACGTAACGTAACTCCGCTATTATGCCAGTATACGGTTGCGCGAGACGGACCTCGATCACCCTCAACTGAGAATTACTGACAGACATATAAAACCCAAATTAAAGGCCTACATGGTATCTGTCTCTGTCTGTTGTCCATATGAGGGAATGGCTTTTATCAGCGCTAGTTCATTTCGTATTACAAATATTAGCTACTTTGCAGCAGAGCCGTTGAAAAAACAAAAACGGCGTAGCTTTCAAGTGTTCCGTCATGTTCCAATATGGAGGTGCAGTCGATTAACATGAAGCTGTCTAACACTGATTGATAGTGATCAATATGGATAGAGCACCAAGACTAACCTCTTCGTCTACTTCATCTGAAGAAAGAAAACATCAACGTTTGGAATGACATTAGGGTGAGTAATGTTATTATTTAGGGTGAGTATTAGTTATTTAATGCCAGAATTTAAGTTTTGGGGTCAAGTTTGAAACAGAGAAGCATTAAATAGTAGGCTAACAGCGACACAAAACACCACCAACCAAATAAAGTAAAATGGGAAAAATGCTAATTTGATACAAGCCCAGAGGTCAACATAATAAGGCAAACTAATGAGCTTGCATTCATTTTCTGTTACTTGGCCTACGTGGCTAGTTTTAGCCTAAATGATGAGTTTTCCTGGCCTGAGGATCAAAAATCAGCTCCTTTGTGCTGCCAATAACAAGCACCTGTCAGTCAAACGCCTGCTCTGATGAATAATAATGAATGAACTATAAAAACAC
Source organism: Schizothorax lantsangensis (assembly GCA_027422415.1). NCBI lineage: Eukaryota > Metazoa > Chordata > Actinopteri > Cypriniformes > Cyprinidae > Schizothorax > Schizothorax lantsangensis. Next base: position 23,139,629 of record CM049856.1, on the reverse strand, counting down.
TAAAACTAATTCACATCACCATTTAGTGACACTATTTTTGCTTGGCATTTGAGACTTGATTTGTCGCAAGTGCTTTTATCACATTTTATTCTTTGCTGTGATTGTTTTTTGGCCCACCATGTATTAGTGAGATTGTTTTTTGGTCCACTGTGTTTTAATGAGTTATCTTAATGATCTACACAAAGCATCTTCTCTGAACCGAGGTTTTCGGCTCGTCGTTTTTAACAGTACATGTCCCACTGCTGCAGAGCATGCTGGTAATGAAGAGATAAACAAAACACTTGAAAGCGAGCCGCACAGGTCTGACAATGAGAGAAATGCACTTTTGTGCATCTTTGTCTGTGGACATTTCATATATAAGAGCTTGCTTGAGGGGAAAAGATAATGTGGCACCTGACGTCATCAGCGAGTGGCAGTAGTGCAAGCTGAATTAATATCATATTGGTCTGCACATTATCAGAATATACAAGGGACAAGCTTCTTCTCACACAAGTGAATTTTAAATGAATAGCACACCATTTACAGCCTCCATCACATTCAGAACAGATACACGTTATCTAATTTATATTAGGCTACATATTTGATTATTTGAGAGTCGTGTATATGGCACTTGGGAGAAAAATTGACTTTTAAAATCTTCTGGTCTCTGTCTGCACACATTATTTCCCATATGACTCAATCTGACGCAGTTACTGTAATATGTTTTACTCTATGAATATTTTTTTATTTTTTGCCAGCTTTTAGTTTATTTTTCATAGCTTACAGAATGTTCTCCACATGAATATGATTTGCATGTATTTAAAAGGCAATACATGTACAGCTTTCAAACATGTTCCCAGAATAGGACAGATATGTTTCTCTGTGTTTGGTGAAATATGATTCAGAGACTGCGATGTAGAATGCAGAAATAAATTTCCATAATACACATGATTTTTACCTGCAGTGCTACTGTGAGGACTTTAGAATGAAATAGGCCTTGTATTTGCATAAGCAGTTTCTGCTTGCACTTCTTTTACATAATATGTATAGCTTTTTTAAAATAAACATAGTATTATTTGTTATTTTATTTATTTTGGTACAGATGGACGGATGGATTGATAGACAGACAGACTGTGCAGAATGATGATGAGTCTGAAAGATTGTTCCTGCAATTCAAATTAAATGTGTGCAGTAAAAATCAATTGACATTTATCATTGTTATTGAATAAATGTGACTTTGGCCTTTAATTTAGATTTATTTGATCAGGTCTCGATGGCTTCCACATGCTCATGCCAATTACCGACCTGCTGTCCCACAACTGTTTGCCTGACAACAGCAGATGTGTCTTCTCTGGTTGTTAATGGTTTTTATTTGATTTGTTATTATGTAGCAGAACATTTTCTTTCAAAGGCGTCAAAGGGTGATAAATCATTTTGGGTGCATAAAACCGTGGCGTCAGCTCTGTTGTAAGAAAGTGCATTTAAAAATGCGCTTTTTATCTCCCCTCCTCACAAAACACCCATCCATTTTGCTTTTTAGTGACCACAGCTCTTTGCTATTCTCACTGCCTCATAACATAATTCCATTTCTCATGACGAGCATCTCTATTTTGGTTCCACTTCATTCTTATATTCCGCCTTTTGCTTTCCTCCCTTCTCTGTTTGTAAGCTCGTTGTCACAGTTGAGAAGCCGATTAAAGGTCTCTAAAAAGCTCAGAAAACATCTCTGTGGATGTTGAAATCTTGTTAATGATATTCACTAATCTGCCTTTTGCATGTTGCTATGGGAAATGATCACATTCTGGTATGAACGGAGAACAAAATGAATGTCCTAATTGTATGCACTCTGAATGCCACATGGGTTTCATTATGTGTCATGTGCTCAGCTTGCATGGAAAGACCATCAAAACAAATTCATTTATTTGTGATTTTTGTACAGCGCATGTGGAGTGTTTTCTCTGTGGAAGCATAAACCTGTCATCATTTATTCACCCTTGTGTGGTTCGAAACTTGTACAACCTGCAAGTCATTTGTTCAGGTTTGGAACAACATGAAAGTGAGTAAATGAAGCCAAAAAATTGGATTCTTGAGTGAAATATGCCTTCAAGGGCAGATTTTCCTTCACTGTCAATTTTTCCAACTGAAAATGAGTGTGAATGAAACTCATCACCCTGCAAAGCCCCCTTGCTAACATGTGTTTGTCAAGATCTACAATGCATGATGTTCTACCTTCAGCAAACAACGAGCAACGCTGCACTGGGTGTTCGTGCAGTTCGTTGAAAAGACATTTTGACCAGTAGTAGACTTTGACATGCTGAAAGAGTTAGTAATTTTTTCTCAGTATGAGCCCCATTTCTGTTTGCTGTCCCATTAAATGCAAGGGCTTTCAGTCGTATTGGTGGTTTTATATGGCAAACTGTAGTGAGGTCAACCAATTCCTAATGGATAAAGTCAAGTTCTGCCTTCGTTTTCCCCCGTTTAATATCCATTTTCACTCTGAGATATCACATTATAAAATAATTGAAAAACAAAAAGGAATAGGCCATTCAAGATGTTGATTTATTAATTTAATTTAGCATTACATCACCAATGGTTCCTCTGCAGTGAATGGGTGCCGTCAGAATGAGGGTTCAAACAGCTGATAAAAACATCACAATATTCCACAAGTAATCCACACCACTCCAGTCCATCAATTAATGCCCTGTAAAGCAAAAACGCTGCATATTTATAAGTAACAAATACAATAATTGCTTCTGGCTAAAATGTGTGTCCTCTAGCCATCTTGCTAAAAAAGTTGTCTCGTCGGAAGCAGGAGAGAAATATGCACAAATCAAGCACCGTTTACAAGCGAAAAAAGAGTCCAAAACAGTTCTAAACAAATATCTCAGTGGATTTTGATGTGAAAGGACAACAGGGGATGGACTTTTTCATCGGAGGAAGTGTTATTATGGATTATGGACTCATATTTTGGCCAGAAGTGACGGTTTAAAGTTAAAATGACTTAATAATGGATTTTTTTTATTACAAACAAGCAGCTTTTTGCTTCAGAAGATGTTAATTGATGGACTGGAGTCGTGTGGATTACTTGTGGATTATTGAGGTGTTTTTATCAGCTGTTTGGATATTTATTCTGACGGCACCCATTCATTGCAGAGGATACATTGGTGAGCAAGTGATGCGATGTTCAATTTCTTCAAATCTGATAAAAAAACAGACGACTCTACATCTTGAGGGTGAGTGAGCTTTAAGCAAATTTTCATTTTTGGGTGAACCTATTCCGTTGGTGTTTTCTCACATACAAACAAGGATTTGCCTAACCTGCTTTCATGCTAGGTTAAGGATTATAAAAATTCCTAAGTTAAAAGTGGCAAGGTCTTTCCCCATTGGCCCTTTCGTTAAAATTGCAACCAGGTGCTCGCAGGAATATGTTTGAAGGTTAGAGCACTGTCTCCTGGGTAATATGGGTTCACACTCCAGCACTATTATTAGAGCTAGGATGGAGTCTAGAATATCTGCAGTGAATTAACACTAATTGTAGATAAAAACATAACTTTTCCCTTTAAGCACTATTAGGCCAAACTGATATGCTTCAGCAAAGTGTTTACGATCATTTCAAATCCTATATAAACTACGTTGTTGACAAAGACTCAAAAGCATTTTATCAGCTGAAATGTACTTTTATTTGTTCTGATATTCAGTTCTGAACATTAATATATTTTTATGATTTAGTGTATATATAATTTAGAGGTAGAGAAAGCAGTAATAATTGTCATGTGGTCATGATGTTTTGCTGGTTGTACCCATCATAAAAACAGATGCTGCCTGGAGGCAAAAAGTGTCGTCTTCCATCGTTCCACATGCATCATTCATCTCAGCTCCTGCTTGTTTTCTGTTACTTCTGAGGAGTCTGAATGGATGATCTGAAGGTTTGTGCATTGAAGTGACAATGAGAAAAGTCTTTTAAACTACTCTGAAGGCTCTCCATTCAAACTCTCTCATCTGCTGTCCTGATGAACCTGTACGTTTTGTGCTGCAGCTGCTTGTTATCCTCCCGTGTCTTTGTAGTGCAGTAGGCATGTGCGTTATTTGAAGAACACGTCAATGAAACAGGCACACATATGCAAAAATAGAAAATGAAATGATATTGTTTTGACATTGAATTCGAGGCAGGTTTAGAGAAGGAGGAGCCATCTGTGCTCTATATCTGTCTCTGCTGAAGATGTAGAAGTATTGCAGTTTTTTTTAAAGTGGTATCTCTCTCTATTTATGTCTATAATGTAATGATATACCATTTTAATGACAGCTGATGAGGCGAATTATAACATTCTTAAATCCTGAAGGGGGTATTAATGAACATAATTTTATTTAACTTGACATATAGGAAAAATCTGTTACCTGGACTGCATAGCCAATCTACATTTGTATTTCTCTGAATGTGATTAGATAAATAGATAGACTAAGATTTAGGTTTTCTAAAGCCGTTGACTACATTCTCTTCAGGATTTTCATAGGCCGACTGTAAGTGCACTATATTGTGCATGTGCAGAGCGGCTCCACATGGTGTTACATCAGCAGTATGAATCACTGATGAAGAGAGCAGTCCTCTACTCTGATGAGGGAACATTGTGCTGGAACGACCAGGCTGGTTCTCATGAGCAATCAGACCTGTGCTGCTACAGGCTTTTAGGCCTGGGCTCTCTCTCTCTCTCTCTCTCTATACAGTACATTTTGCAGAAAGCGAGCGGAAGAGTAATTTTCTGGTAGCTTTTTTCTACTCTACAGAAAACATTATTCTATATAACTAAAGTAACGAGAGAGGAAGAGAAGCAGCCTGTCTCTTTCATTATTATTTTTAAACAACATCACAGTTCAGACTAAATGTGGTTGTGAAATAACTTATAGGAAGCTGACTCCAAAAGAAACATTCTCTAATATTTGAAATTTCACATGTTGTATGTATGGAATAACCAGGCTGGTTTCATTTTTGAACTTTCATATGTTGTAATCATAATGTTGCTTTTGGGTATGCTTTTGTAGTTTGAAGGTGTGTAAAAATAATTGAAATAATTGGTGTGTAGACTGAAGTGTGTCATTTTTGTGGCACTACACTCTCAGAAAAAAAGGTACAAAAGCTGTCATTGCGGTGGAAAAGGTGCCACCCCAGGGTCAGCTTTTGTACCTTTTTTTGAGTGTAATGTCAACAAACAGAACTAAAGGAATAATGATTTTTTTTAAAGGGATCATGAACTGCCTCTGTCTTTTATTTTGTAATGCTCTCTGAGGTCCACTTATAATGTTTTTAAGATTTTTACATCAGAAACATAATTGAGAAGTAATAGGCTATTTTCTGTCCTCTTTTTGACCCCCCTCATCAGAACAAAAAACGCCCACTGCTGTTATTGGCTAAAACTTCTTGGGGGTGATTCTGGAGACAGACCTTAGTTTTAGTAGTCATGTCAAAGCAGTAACTAAATCAGCATACTATCATCTCAAAAACATTGCAATAATTAGATGTTTTGTTTCCAGTCACGACTTGGAGAAACTTGTTCATGCCTTTATCACCAGCAGGGTGGATTATTGTAATGGTCTCCTCACCGGCCTTCCAAAGAAGACCATTAGACAGCTGCAGCTCATCCAGAACGCTGCTGCCAGGATTCTGACTAGAACCAGAAAATCTGAGCATATCACACCAGTCCTCAGGTCCTTACACTGGCTTCCAGTTACATTTAGGATTGATTTTAAAGTAATTTTACTCGTTTATAAAGCACTCAATGGCCTAGGACCTAAATACATTGCTGATATGCTCACTGAATATAAACCTAACAGACCACTCAGATCATTAGGATCGAGTCAATTAAAAATACCAAGGGTTCACACAAAACAAGGGGAGTCCGTTTTAGCTATTATGCCGCCCACAGTTGGAACCAGCTTCCAGAAGAGATCAGATGTGCTAAAACATTAGCCACATTTAAATCCAGACTCAAAACTCATGTTTAGCTGTGTTGAATGAGCACTGTGCTACGTCCGAACTGATTGCACAGTATTTTATGTATAATCATTTTCTATTCTTAACTGTTTTAAATTCATTTTAAATACATTTTTATATAATTTCATTTTTATTGTTTATTGTTTTTTTTAATGACTATTTCACTTCCTTTTATGTAAAGCACTTTGAATTACCACTGTGTATGAAATGTGCTATATAAATAAACTTGCCTTGCCTTGTCACAGATGGATGCTGCAGTGATTTAGGTTTAAAACACAAAAATACTAATTTCAAATGATCTGTTTTAACAGACAAAGCAATAGTGATCACGTAATAATAACTCACACTTGTGTTGCGACATTACTGTCGGATCCAATAATATAGTCAGCACAACATCTTTTAGTTTCAATCTTTCTGAAAATCGTTAAGCGTCAAATTGTACCTTGTTTGTAAACGAATCCATGGTAAAATGAAGTGATCAAAGGACTGAGTTCTTACTGACGCTGTCTGGATCTTTATTAAAAATAAAGTTCATCCACTCTTTCCTAATGTTGGGGGGCGTCTTGTTGCCTTCGGAGCATCTTTATCGTTTGGTTTTCTGCATAGATTTCTGCGTTCGCCTTTCTCGTAAACACCACATGCGCGAATCGGTGGGCAGGGCTAAACAGGCAGTGATGTAGAAGCAGGCGTTGATCTTCCTCTGCGGAGGCAGTGTTTAGCCACACTATTACATCATAGAGTTGTACATTCCACAAGCTGGAAGACTGTTTTGGCAGACTGGCTTCAATATAAGCTGTTTTTAGACTAACGAGGAAGTTTTGAGTTCTGAAACTTACAGGATGATTTTATAGTACAGTGACCTTTTATAGCAGTGTTCAAAACTCAGCAGCAAGAGTTCTCACCTCCACCAGACGTTCTGCTCACATTACTCCTCTACTGCATGATCTTCACTGGCTACCTGTGGCATCACGTATACATTTTAAGATATTACTTCTAACATTTAAGGCATTAAATGGTCTTGCGCCTCCATATCTGTCTCACCTACTGTACTCCTACTCTCTGAGCTTGGTCTTTTGTCCATTCCTCGTTATCGGCTGTCCACTGTAGGTGGTAGGTCATTTAGTGTTAATGCTCCTAAACTATGGAATTCGCTACCCCTTACACTTCGTAATTTATCTTCTTTGTCTACCTTCAAGACTCAGCTAAAAAACGTATCTCTTTAATTTGCATTTTGGATAATGTGGATATATTTGGTCTTATGTGTTTGTATTGTCTATTTGGGTGTGCAAATGTTTTGTATAGCACTATGTAAAGTGACCTTGAGCAATGGAAAGGCACTATATAAATACAACTTCTTCTCTTATATGTCAAAAGATCAAGGGAATTTGGGTTCTCAGTTCATGATCGCGTCGTCTGATAATCACTTCCTATGCCTCGATCGACGGTTTCTCACCCGTCTATCACATAAACCAATCACACTGCGATGACGCCAAAGAGCCTACTTCACTTTCATGTGGTGTGATGGTTTTAGGTGTTGAACAATTTACATTTACATTTAGTCATTTGGCAGACGCTTTTATCCAAAGCGACTTACAATTGGGGAGTACATAAAGCGATTCATCATGAAGAGGCAATCAGACAGAGGAAGTGCTCGTAACACCAAGTCTCAGTCATTGTTCAAATAAGTACAAGCTAGCAGTCAAGTAGTACCGAAAGAGATGAGTCTTCAGTTGTTGCTTGAAGATTGACAGGGATCCAGCATTCGGATAGGGGTGGGAAGATTATTCCACCATCCAGGAATGGTGAATGAGAATGTTCTGGAGAGTGATTTTGAGAAGAATCTCAACAACAATTCTCACAATAGTTTACAATAATTAACAGTTCTCACAATAATAAAATAATAGCAGTGTCATTTTGACCTCCTCCAGAGGTCGCATTTGTCAGCCGCATACGTCTCATTTCAAATAATTTCAAGCAAATCAACAATTATAAAAAATTATCATTATCTCTCATAAGGCTAAAATCACTAATTTCTTTTTCTTTCTTTCTTTCTTTCTTTCTTTCTTTCTTTCTTTCTTTCTTTCTTTCTTTCTTTCTTTCTTTCTGTTTGTTTGTAATGGTTGGTTTTCTGAAATGAGACGGCCTCGATGACATATGCGGCTGACAAATACAACCTCTCTAGACAGTGCAGCCTTTTTAATGAGACACAGCAAATGTGGAACATCAAATGTCAAATAAAGGTTGTAAGACGTTACAAGCACATCAAACTGACCAGATCACCAGATGCTTTGAAATGTTGTGAAATTTCAGTGATTGGGCGATACATGGTTAATCTCAAACAGATTTAAATATATGGTTAAACCTTGAGTGAGTTTTATAATTTAAGTTAAAATTTGAGTAGTCACTGAACATATTTTTTGCTGTGTTCTTCTTGCTCCATTCACGTTGCTTTACCATGTCTTTAGTGTGCATCTTTAAAGTTTCGAAAAGCCTCTTTTCTCCAATTGGCTAGCAAATTAAACATGCAATACAAACAATACAGTCTGATTCATGACAAATGGCTTTTATGAGTTTGTCTTTTAATGAATCGTTTTTAAAAACAGTTTGAATCAGTCTGATAGATCCTTCACTGAAAAACTCACTAAATCAGTCAAATCGAATACTAAATGGTACAGCAAGTTATTTCAGTGGCATCTTTTTTCTAAATGTTTTTTTTTTGAGGTTTTGTGTACTTACTATGACAATTTATTTATTATTTGTAAACTCTACATTTAATATTATAAAACATGATAGATGACAATGAATAACAACAAATGAGAATTAATGAATACATTTATAAATAAATATAATAATTTAATTTATGGGCTGTATTTAATGCCATTTGACATTAAACCTTATTGGCTATTTTTAGCGTCGCTTATCTACCATAAAAGCTGAACTACTGCTGAAAGACAGCTGAAACCAGCCTAAGCTGTTTGGTTTACCTAAGAGGTTTTGACCTTCTTTAGCTGGTCATGCTGGGAGACCAGCTCGACCATCTTAAACCAGCTAAAACCAGCCAATCAGCATCAGGCTAACATTGACATTTCTAACATATGTTAATACATCTGTAGCATAATAACTTCTAGTCAGCTAGTCCCCAACACCGGTAAGCAGGTTACCAACCGTGTGTTTTCTGAATTTTTGACCTCATTCACTCTTTTGGGTGCTATTCAGTCGATGTTCAATGCTAATCCAGAGAGATGGTGTTACGGACTCCACAAGATTTGAAAGCTGTCACTATCTATTATGCTGTTTGTATTTTCTTGTGATTCAACACTTGGCCTATTTTAATAGCAGTCATGTCAGGGAATGTCGTATGATGCTGGAGGAGTAGCATATGCTAGCTCTTGATTAATGCTAAAACTATAATTTTGGCTTTGAAGAGTGCATTTGTAATAAACTATTTTGCTTTGAAATTTCAAGGATGTAAACATTATTATGCATGAGCATGACACAAATTAATTCAAGACAACCTGGAAAAAGTCAAGGAAGTTTCTCACGGAAACACACTTGCGGATATCAGTGTTTTTTTCTCATAACATTTTCAGATGAGGAAAGATCCAAATGGCTGCAGTGTTGAGAATGGAATGCCAGCATACTGCTTTCTGCATACTGAGCAGTTAGCATGTACACTGTATACTGCTGTATGAGAAACTGTATAATTCTCACTGTATAATTTTCTATATCGTATCTATTGTAATTCATTTTATTTGATCTTTAGTTTTTTTTTTTGCATTTTATCAGAATTTCTGTAAAGCAATCAGTTAAGGAAAATCACTTAATCAAATCAATCAAATAATGAGTTAAGCAAAAGAGATTGAAAATCATAGATGATTTTACTTAGTTCATCACACATGAAATGGAAAGTCACAGCAAGCACATTGTATTGTGTATTTTTGCACAGTACTGCATATTTTGCATACAAAAAATGCACACAGTATAAATATAGTATAAATAGTATACTCATAGCACATATCACATTTTTTATGTTTTTGAAAAGTCTATCATGCTCACCAAAGCTGCATACAGTAAAAATAGTAATATTATAAAAATAGTATAAAATAGTAAGATTGTAATAATAATATATCTTAATATGATCAAGGTTGAAAACAGTTAATATTTTTGTAGAAACCATGATACATTTTTTTCAGGATTCTTTAATGAATAAAAAAGTTCAAAAGAACAGCATTTATTTGAAATGTAAATCTTTTGTAACATTATATATGCATTGTAACATTTCATAAATGTATGAAATTATAAATAGTATGAGTAAAATGGTAGTACGCCACTTCAGACTTAACAAATATCAAATCCTGTGTTCCTTCAGCAGGTGCTTTGTTCATATGCGTGAACCTCCTGCGGAAGGTAAAAATTAATTTGCAGGAAATAATATTTCTTTGTTTTATATCAGGTCCTCATATTGATTGACAGTGTAAGAATCAAGTTTGCAATCGCCTCCAAATTGGCAGGTTTTTGCATCTCATTTTGAAATAAAACCTCGGGATACTCGTTTCAGACTGATGTGTCAGAACAACAGTCTTCAGAAGACTGATGCAGCAGTTTCACACAATGTTCTGACCTTTTGTGAGTGTGCAGTTAATTACAATGCTTCTACTATTTGAATAGTCGTGAAGTTGAGCTTCATCAAAATAATACATTTGATGTTTTCCACAGGACATGACGATGACAAGCAGAGAGAACAGACCAATTAAAATGACTCAGTTCCCCCGTGAAGACATTGATTTGAATTCATAAAGTATGAAGATACATGAAAAAGACACTACTTTGAACATGTAGTACCTGAATTTTTGTAAATATATTAAGTGCAATAGTGCATGCATTTATTCATTCTGTTTCAATTTTCTGGACAAGGTTGTTTTCACTAGGATAAAAGTTACAGACGGTCAGGATCAAAGAAGCGAGTAAAGGCAACTCACAGTGCTCTGATCAGAAGATGAATGGAAGCTTGTCCTCACCGACAAGCGCACTGATGCCACGATGCATTAACATTTTATCAAAACACCAATATCCCAAACCAAACACTCAGACTTGCAACCTTTCAATGTCAAGATTTGTTTGGCCAGAGTTGAATATTTATAAGCCATAAGCTTTAGCTCTGTGTTAGTCTGGGCTGTATGCTTGATGTTGAAGTGTTGAAATCTAACAGATGCTCAGATGTGTGATACAAGCCAGTGAAGCCAATGAAATATCAAGCTGACCCACTCCAGAGTTGTGTAGCGTCTACAATTAATGCTTCGCCACACCTGCTGATGCAATTGAAAATGCACTTTGGATTTTTTTTTTTTTGGGGGGGGGGGGATTATGGAATTATATGTCTGTTTTTGGGCAGTCATTCTGGTGGTTTATTACAAGTTTGGAGGTGTTTACTTTAGTAGACCGTTTGAATTGAGTTTTTTTTTTTTAATGGAAGCTTGTTTCCTCTACGGGATGAGATTGATAATTGTGATTTTTTTTTAATCTCACAATTCTGACCATTTTTCTTGCAATTCTGATGTTAAATTTCATAATTCTGATGTATTTTTTTCTCAGAATTGTGAGATGAAAAGTCAGAATTGTGAGATATAAACTAGAAATTCTGAGAAGAAAAGATGAAATTGTAAGATGTAAACTCGCAATTGTGAAAAAAGTCAGAATTGTGAGGGGAAAAAGTTGATTAACTTTTTTATTTTTTTATTCTGTGGCGGGAAAAAACATAATTATGAGATATAAACTAAGAATTCAGAAACGATGTTTATTGTGAGATGTAAACTTGTCAGAATTGCAAAATATAAACTCGGAAATGCAGGTTGTAAACTCAAAATTGCTAGAAAAAAGTCAGAATTCTGAGTTCATATTTTGTGATTCTGACTATTTTTCTCCCGATTCTGACATCACATCTCATAATTCAGACTTTGTTTTCTCAGAATTGAGAGATGTAAAGTCAGAATTGCGAGATAAACGCAAATCTCTGAGAAGATGGAATTGTAAGATGTCAACTCGCAATTACAAAAAAAATATCAGAACTGTAAGATAACTTACAATTAAGAGATATAAACTTATAATTCTGAGAAGAAAAGTCAGAATTACTTTTTTTTTTTAATTCCATGGCAGAAACAAAAAAAGGACAGAATTGTGAGATGTAAAAATTCTTAGTTTATATCTCGCAATTCCAAGTTGATATTTTACAGAATTGTGAGATAAAACAAAAATCACAATAACCTTTTTTATCCCATGCCAGAAACAAGATTCTGTACTTTTTGGAGCTCTTTGCATTGATGAAGAAAATATCTGATCTAACTAGATGACTCAAGGGCAGCTCTACAAACACCACAGTTGTGTATGTGCTATTCCAGAATTATGTTTCCGGCCAATGGGCAGGAGACTCTCTCATTTATTTAATCAACAAAGGACATTTTTACTCACATTTTGGACATTAATCATATGCATTATGCTTTCCAATTCATCTCTGGGTAGTGATTGAACTGGTAAAAGAAAAAAAATAATAATAAAAAAATCCACACAACAGATTTGTTTTTTGATGGTTTGACAGTTTAGGACTTCAGTTTCCAATTTCATTCTGTTTAAAGTTCAAAAAGCTGTCACTGCGTAATCATTTTTATGTCACGGTTTGTTCTCGATATCATTTTTCCGCTTTGCTGCTCTTTACCTAAGGATCTGGCTGTTTTGCCTGTGCACATGGTTTAAATGTAATACAGTCAAGGTCCAGTTGAAAAGCATGATGTTTGAGTACAGTTAATTCTCTTGAAAATCATAGGATCTGTTTCCCATCTTCAGTGGCCCTGTGGGAGGAAAATAATTATGAAATCATTAGACATTTGGACTGGAAAAGAACAGACAGCTAGTGCTTGTTTTATAGTGCTCTGGTACATGTATTAGTGCATTGTTTATGCACAATATGTATTTTTCTATCATCGCACGTCTTGAGTGAAATCAGGGGGATTATGCTGAAATGTTTCTCAGATGTTTTTGCGTCTGCAGAGTCTCAAAGTGTTCCTTTCAATCATCATGAGATCCACGTACACCACAGTGTCTAATCCCCTGTGGCATAAGATGTATGTTCTTGATTAAAACAACCATAAACTGAACCATAATTCTGATCCAGACCAGAACTATTATGCCAGAGTCAGCTCTGTGTGTACTGTACTGCTCACTTGTTTTAATTAGTAGTGCTTGCTAAAGCCATTCCCAGGGTTAGGGTTAAAGAGACATGAAAGATAAATATTAATGATATCTAAAATCATGCAGCATGTTGGAGGTGTGATATTTCTTTTCTATGTGATTGGACTTTTTGCTTGGTGGATGAAAAAATATTTTATATATTTATTAGTGCTGTCAAACGATTAATCACATCCAAAATAAAAGTTATTTTTTTGCTTACATAATATGTGTGTGTGTGTACTGTGTATATTTATTATGTACATGTGTATATATAAACACACATGTGCACACTCTAAACAGATGCTACAGTATGTTAGGAAACACATGGTTTTGATACCTAGATTTTAAATTGTTCAACATTTTTATTGTTGGATATTTTAGTCACAGTAATCACTACTCCTTTTTTCCCTTTTTTTAAATTAACCAAACACTTAGGTGAAGACAAGATGAAAATGGTTAAGTGTATACGGTAATCGAATACAACACGTATCCTGTGTGAGATCATCACCATAAGCATGAACTCAAGGCCTCTCTAAAATCATATAACACTGTCATGGTGCACCTTTTGCTCTAATCTCCTATTATTATCTCCACACTAATGAGGTAATGAACTAAGACCCCTGGGTTTCCCACCCTTAAGTATTCATACACGCACTCTATACTCATGCTCACAGAACACACTTCAGAACATCTCTGACGACTCATTTCAGCCACTTGAGAAACTTGTTGAATTGATTGGTTGTGCGATGCTAATCAGTTTTGAGGGTCTGATATCACCCTAGATTATTTTAAAAGGATAAGAGGTTAAATCTCGCTCAGTAGCACTCGCTCAGTGGGGCACATCTTGACAAAATGAAGGTGTAATTCAGTACTGCATGTGGTCAAGTGGCAAGGCTTTTCCTCTGGTTCTCTGTTGAAGAGGAACAGGTAGATTTATGTCCTATTTGTGTAATCATCATCTCCTGTACTCCAGATCCAGGATAATAGTACTTGGAAACAATGTGGAAAAAACCCTTTTTGTTTTGTTGCTTGTTTGTTTCATCAGCTTTTTATTTTTATATTTATTTTATTTTAATTTATCTTTTATTTATCTTTCTTCTTTCAGACAAATATAATCAGAGTTATATTAAAAAATGTTCTGGCCCTTCCAAGCTTTATAATAGAAGTGCATGGCTGTTGAGATTTTGAAGTCCAATAAAGTGCATCCATCCATCATAAAAAAGTACTCCACACGGCTCCAGGGAGTTAATAAAGGCCTTCTGAAGCGAATCGCTGCATTTGTGTAAGAAAAATATCCATATTTAAAGCTTTATAAACCCTTATCTCTAGCTTCCACTAACTATCGTTCATGAGAGAGTGGTGTTCCAGCGGATAATGTAGGACGTAGGTGTAGGCTAGTCTCGCAAGAGCCAAGATTTGTTTACAGCAAAGGAAAACCAGTCTCCTCTTGGCTTATATCAAAATTCTCTGACATTTTCCTTTACAAATCCTCGTTTTGTACTTCTAATTTGTGACCAGTGTTTTGTTTTGCTCTCTCCACTGCGCTTCCGCATTCGTCACCGTTTTCGCCTACGTCATCCGCAGGAATGGCACTTTCTCCTGAATGCACGTACGACAGTTAGCGGAAGGTTTATAAAGTTTTAAATATGTATATTTTTCTTACACAAACCCATTGATTTGCTTCAGGAGGCCTTTATTAACACCTGGAGCCGTGTGGAGTACTTTTTATGATGGATGGATGCACTTTATTGGACTTCAAAATCTTGGTAGAGTAAAGCTTGGAAGAGCCAGGACATTTTTAAATATAACTCCGATTGTATTCATCTGAAAGAAGAAAGTCATATACACATAGAATTGCTTGAGGGTGAGTAAATCATGGGGCAATTTTCATTTTTTAGCGAACTATCCCTTTATAATTATTATTATTATTATTATATTTTGCTCATTTCTAATTCGACTGAATGTGACCAGATAATCTTAATTTTTAAAAATGAAGATTAAAAAAAATAAAATTGATTAAAATGTACATTTTTAATTACATTTTAATTTGAATTACACTAATCTTATTTGTTTGAGTCAGAGGTTTTAGTTCCTGTGTTTGGTCAATGCCGTTCATCAAACAGGAAGTTCAGTGAGACACTGAAATGCTTCAGTCTGAACATGAGTGTGATAAGCTGACTAACCGCATTCACCACCCACATGGAAATAGTAGGTGTGGGAGTTTCTCATATGTGACTTTCTCAAAGATAATCCTGATAGTTAGTGTTTTGTCTTTAGTATCATCTAAGTACTTTTAGAAATGAAAGATCATATACTGATTGTTCTAGGTGATCTAAAGGATGTGCAAGCACTTAACCAC
The DNA here is from genome assembly GCA_027422415.1 of Schizothorax lantsangensis. Classification (NCBI taxonomy): domain Eukaryota; kingdom Metazoa; phylum Chordata; class Actinopteri; order Cypriniformes; family Cyprinidae; genus Schizothorax; species Schizothorax lantsangensis. Next base: position 23,124,084 of record CM049856.1, on the reverse strand, counting down.
AACCACTATGAATGCACTGAATATAATAAGTCCTCTCTAGTAGACAATGTCTCTCTTTTTTTCTGCATTTCATTTTTGCTCTAGCTTGAAACATGGGATTGTGTACTGCATATATTATTGGCTCTTATGATAAATTGCTTTCAATGTTCCTTGCTTTGGATAAAAGCATCTGTTAAGTCATCTTTATTTATATAGCGCTTATACAATTCAGATTGTTTCAAAGCGGCTTTACAGGGATAAAGAGGAAAATAATGATTCAAAGACACAAACAAAGATCAATTCTGCTGTAAAGCATCTCTCTAAAAAAAAAAATGGTGTCAAAAAAAAATTATCTGGAAAAATTGAATCGCAGGTTTTCAAACTGTGGTCCGTGGACTTCCTCACCAATGATTAGTGTGGAAATTATTGTACATTTTTCATAATATTTTCCAGATAATTTTATGGCTTTAGTACAGTGAAAACATAAATGCCAACTTTATCAATTTTATTGAAGTTTCAATATCCTGCTGTTTCTTCTGACAGTATAGAGGAGTCTTAAAATATATAGCTGCTTTTTATATTGTAAGAAATGAGGGAAATTGCTAAATAAGTAAATGTGAAGGATTTTCTGAAGAAAATTTGAGTGCTGCTTCACAACTCAATGCCATTATGCTAGGTTTTGTGAATGGTTGCCAAAGCATGTGGTTTCTAAGGTGTTCTGAGTAGTTTTTAGCATGTTGCTATGCAGTTGCTAGAGCTTCTTGGTGGTTTCAATGTCCATCCTTAAGGTCAAAATTCAATCATTTAGAGAATAGACCTTACCAAGTTGGTTTGAGGGATCACTCACATTAAAGACGCACTTACCTTTAACATCTCTGCTACATTGATCCGTGCCACATTTGAGTCATTGTGAGGCTGAGTTTCTTCTTCTTTGAAAACTGTATACGTGTCAGAGCAAACGTTCCCACCCTTTGCAGATGGATCTTCATGACCTAAGCAATCCATTTTTACAGAACTGTTGCTTTGGATGCACGAGCTGAGGGTCCATAGATGTTTGTGCACGGTGTCGCGATTTAACCCCTTGAGTTTTTTTTAACCCTAGAAGATTGAGGAAGGCGGTACGGTACTCGGGACTGTGGCAGTAGATGATTGGGTTCAGGCCCGAGTTGGTGTAGCCGAGCCAGTTCAACAGGAGGAACACCTCCTGTGATGGCACTAGAGGATCAAAAACCTTGATGATATTGAAGAAAAAGAAGGGCAGCCAACAGAGAATGAAGATGCCCATAATAATCCCCAGCGTCTTGAGCGCCTTGTGTTCTTTAACGACATGCCTCGTTGATCTCCGGCTCAAGTTACGTCCTGTTTCACTTGGATTTTCACAAGAGTCTTCTGTGCTTGTGCTCAGAAAGCGGAGTCTATCCTTATCGATGAGTTTCAGCTGTCTGGTCGCGATGACAAACACCTTTCCGTACACAAACACCATAATAACAAGGGGCACGTAGAAGGACACCACCGAGGAGAAGATGGTGTAGGTCTTGTTCGTATGGAAATCACAGCATTCTGACTTATTGTAACATTCATTTGCCGCCTTATAATCTGCACGAGAATAATGGTTCATGATTGGCACGAAGGAAACTAGGGACGCCACCATCCACACTGTGCAGACGATGTAGCCAGCTCTGCGCTTTCCAAGGAGGACCTTATGCTCAAAAGGTCTTGTGACCGCAACATAGCGCTCAACGGCGATGACGCACAACGTCTCTATGCTGGCCGTGACGCAAAGCACATCCACAGACGTCCACAAGTCGCAAAACTTGTTGCCTAAAAGCCATTTCCTGCTGACCACCATGCTGGCGCCCAAAGGCTGGACCACACAACCCATGATGAGATCAGCGAAGGCCAGGGAGATGATGAAGACGTTGGTGGTGGTGTGAAGGAGAGGGGTGCGAACGATAGCCAGGATGACCAGCAGGTTTCCAATCACCGTGAGGAAGATGACCAGTGTCAGAGGAAGAATGAGCAGGGGCTGTGCATCCAGGCTGGAGCTGTTAGCGCTCATCCTGAGACGAAACTTTCAGGGAAAAAGAGAAATGGACACAGGACTGGTCAGTCTCAAAGTGCTGGGTTAATGCCCTCCAAGAAACAGGTTCCAGGTGACTTCACGTTGAAAAACAATGAGGGAACTTTTCCGTTAGTGAGAAGGAGATATCAGCGTCTCACTCATTTCGAAAGTTCATAGGCTTTACAGACATGAGATATAATTGCATGCAAACTCGCAGACTGTAAGTTAACTAGCAGAGCAAGACTTTATTTGTTCGTGCACTAGGAGGAGGAGCATGTGGTGGGTATGAGAACTGTGTTTTCACATATAGCTATGAGAGACTTTACATAACTTCACTTAACTTCTCTTAAGATCTGATAGCTCCTTCTGACCCATAATACTTTATTTGTGGCATGGTTTTATTGTACTATTTTATTGATATTTCGAGCTGTTTGCTTTTATTGCTGATGTTGCTAATTGTTAATGCACTAATCTGCATATATAACTTCACAAAAACAAAGTTGTTGCTGGGTACTCATTTCAAAATATGTATTTACGTGCCGAAATGAAACAGACCGATGTGGAAAGTTTCATGCCTTTGTGAAGTAACAAAACAATTTCAGCCTGCTTACAGTCATTTGAGATGATCAAATACCTTCTCCTGGCCCATAATGCATTATTTGTGCCATATTTTAACCATTTTTATTATATTATTTTCTTGATTTCAGCTAAGTCCATTATTGCTGATATCATTGAATTGTTTATCACTAATATGCATTAACGTCACAAAAACAAAGCTGCTGCTGATAAATTCAAATACATATTTACGCTTTTTTATGCTTTATGAAGTAATAAAGCAATTTCATCCAGCTTACCCAGACTTCTTATCATATCAGATGATCCTCCTGACCCATAATGCATTATTTTGTGCCATATGTTTAACTTTTTAATGATTTTTTTGTAGTATCTGATTTATATTTACAGCTGTTTTCATTATTGCTGTTGTCATTTTATTATTTATACACTAATCTGCTGTTTATGCAATATAACTTCACAAAAACAAAGCTGTGGCTGCTACGAACTTATTTCAAAATACATATTTACATACCGATATGAAACAGACATGGAAAGTTTGATGCCTTTATGAAGTAACAAAGCAATTTCAGCCCGTTACCCTGAATACTTTTCATTTGAGATAATCACATACCACCTTCTGACCCAGAATGCATTTTCTGTGCCATATTTTAATGGTTTTATTGTATTATTTTCTTGATATTTACAGCTATTTTATGTAATATAACTTCACAGAAACAAAGCTGCTGCATACTTATTACAAAATACGTATTTCCATGCTAAAATTAAATTGATCGACATGGAAATATTTAATGCCCTTATTAAGCAATAAATCTATTTCAGCCAGCTTACCCAGACTTCTTGTCATTTGAGATGATCTCATACCTCCTCCTGACCCATAATGCATTGTTTTTTGCTAATATCATTTAATTGTTAACGCACTACTCTGCACAAAACAAAGCTGCAGCTGCATACTTATTCCAAATGACATACTTCCGTGTTGAAATGAAACGGACCGACATGGAAAATTTGATGCCTTTATGAAGTAATAAAGCAATCTCAGACAGCTTACCCAGAAAGGAACTTCCTCTCTCAAATCATCTTCAAAAATGTATGCTTGTCAGAAAGTTAACCCTTCTTCAAAACTCTTATCTTCCATTATCGTGCACTTGTTCTCCGTACACCTTCCCACGCCTCTAAATATCGATGTGAACAAATTGTTCTGAAGGATGCAGGACGTGTGGTTTGCGGTGGGCACAATATTGTCAGCTTCCTGTGGTAGAACTTATAGCCTTTACAGAAGAACTGCTGCAGAATGAGCACATTGCTATCAAAAATGTACAATTAACATACTAATGTACTGAACAATTGTTCACTAAATAATTACGAAGAAAATGATGTCCTTTGTGGAAGTTTTTTTGTTCTGATACGTTTCATAGCTCTTGGATCAGCCAACGCATTGCCCTGACCCCATTTACACTTAATTCCAGAACGTTGCTTGTTTCCTGTGTTGTTGCGTCTTAGTTTTGGTTTTGTTTACACTGAATTCACAGCATATAGACGGTCATGCTACAATGCAGTTCTGTTTGTCAGACAGATTAGCCATCATTCATTTGCTTCCCTCTGGTAGTTCAAGCAAAGCTTGACAAAGTTTCACAACATCTCATGATGTTTGGTTTACTGCTGAAAATGACAGACTGTTTAATAGAAAAAATATTAGAGTGGCAGATTGTTTGTCAGGATGTCCATGTTAATAAGGCTACTGAAATGGTCTTAATTGCTCAAGGCGAGTAAATCGTTCAGAAAACTGACCAGGGAATGTGTTCATTTGCTGTATTCTTTGATTTTGGTGTGTTTTTAATTCATACGATGGCTGTACAGCACACTAGCTTGACATTGATGGACTCCAGCCTCAGGGGAAGTTCATCGCTCACACACATACACAGAGAGCATGTCTGTTTCGCTGGCTCGCTTCGGTTCTCTGATGATAACTATAAAAAAGCAGCAACTTTTAAAAAATTCAGAAACTTTCTTGCAAATTGACACACATGAGGGAAAAACTCCAAAATTCTTGGCAAAAATTGCGTCGGCTTAATTGTTAGAGATTTATTTATGCTCTGGGCTACCATTAGCTCAGGAAAGAGAGAGCGCTTTCTGTCATAGTTGCTATGTAACTCTCATTCCCATGATCCCAGTGTGCTCTGGGCTGCTTGCTGAATATTGAGATTTACAAACTGTTCTTGTTTCTGGAATTTAAACCATTGCTGTCGGACAATTTAGTGGGTTGACAGAGATATTGTCTTCTATTGCATAGGCGATAAACAAAGGCTTTCATTTGTCTAAGACATTGCTGCCCATGTTGGCCCATCTGTGATATGACAAAAACCTTCAAACTTGGACAGCACATCTGTGCAGGTCCAGACAATCTGCTGTAAACACAAAACTGATAACACAGTTTGACCAAACACACTGCATTTCCAAGATTATTGACTCAATTCAGAGACAGATTTTTTTCAAGACACACAAACACACACACACTCGTTTGTTTCTGTGAATTGTGGGGACTTTCCATAGACTTCTATTACTTTTATACTGGCCAAACGATATTTTCTATCCCCTAACCCTTACAGAAAACCTGTTTTCACACACGCACACACACACAACCAGATCTGTCTCTATCAGGTGTTTTCTATGAATATGATACAAACTGGTATGAAAAAAAGTGGTCTTGACATTCTCTACTGTATTGGAATATATAAGTCATACAGCAAGTGTCATAGGTCTAATATTATTGTTTGAAGTAAACATATTTCAAATACTTTTTATTATTATTATTACCAAACTACCAAAATCAAGAAAAAGGATAACTAACTAAATATATAAATTTATTAATTTAATTAGTTAACAATACAATACCTGTTTTAAAGTTATTTTAGTATCATTGAGGTACTTTTATAGTTTTTATTCATGTTCCATTTTTATTTAGTTATTTAATTTATCTCATTTAGTAGTAATGTTGTGTTTTTGTCATTTTAGTAGTTTTTTTTTTAAATATATGCCTATATATTTTTATTTTCTTTATTTTAAATGAGAAATTACCAAAGCAAGAAAAAAGGATTTGTCCCCAAATAAATAAAACAAATAAACAAACCCTATTTTCTAGTAATTAAAATATATATTTTTAATGTTTTTGTGTTTAGTGTTTATTGCTAGATAAATAAAATTTGTCCCAAAATAAAGTAATTACAGATTATATAATATTTGGTTTGTGGACAGTCAACACTGACTGAAAGTTAAGCACCTCCTTTTACTATTTATTGAAAATGAAAAAAAAAAAGTAATAAAAGGAGTTTCTGTTTTGTATCCTATTCATGAAAAGTTTTTTTTATTTCTCTGTTTCACAAGACATATAAAATGTATAACTCGATCCAAAAAACAACAAAAAACATTGTGACTCACGTGTGCACATGAATACGTTCATAGCGCCACTTAGTGGTAAAGGTTTAAATACAATGTTTTTTGTCATTTTTCCCACAATTCTAACAGATGCCACATTCACTCATATGATTCATATGTTGCATTTGATTAAATTGAGGCACGTAGTCTGTGAAACCTGTAATCTAGAAAAACAGAGAAACTATGGTTGATCTCATATGCTTATGCAAACAACCATGAGCAATTAGTATAATTGGACCGAGTACACATGGATGTTGTACATTAAACAAATTATACCCAGAGTAATTTAACAAATGGACCTCAATGAGTGTGCTGAGATGAAAAAAAATATCCAACGAGACAACAACAGATCGATATGGTCAATACAGGTTGTTCTTTTCTCCTTTTATTTATTTGACAAACACTAAGATGTGCCAATATATAAAGGACTCCCATAAATTCCAAGGCAATAAACAAAAAAATCATGAATCTCATTTAAAACATCACTTCAGTTTTAATTGGTATTACAAACAAGGAATGTGTTTGAAATGCTTTAGGGCTGGTGTGAGAGAGAGCGTTTCACGCTAATGAACACGGCCAACGTGTTACTTTTCCCCTCCGCACAGCTCCAACAGGATCTTACGGTAATCGCCCGACGTGTCACCCTAGAAAACAAACAGAACAGAGTTTCATGATGGGTTAAATGTTAGGACTGCCTTTAGTAGTGCTTTTAGTGAGGATTTTTGCATTTGTCTGCAAAATTAGTTGAAATTAAAGGAAATATTCACTCAAAAATTAAACCTTTCTGAAAATGTATTTACTCTCAGGCCATCCAAGATGCGGATGAGTTTTTCTTCATCAGAACAGATGTGGAGAAATTTATCATTACATCACTTGCTCACCAATGGATCCTCTGCAGTGAATGGGTGCCGTCAGAATGAGAGTCCAAACAGCTGATAAAACCATCACAATAATCCACAAGTAATCCACACCACTCCAGTCCATCAATTAACATCCCGTGAAGCAAAAAGCTGTGTGTTTGTAAGAAACAAATCCATCAAGATATTTTGAACCTAAAGCCATTGATTCCAGCTAAAATACAAGTTCTCTTTCTGAACCCTGCTTTCTACAGGGAACGACTCTTCTCGTCTGAATCAGGAGAGAAATATGCACAGATCAAGCACCGTTTACAAGTCAAAAGAGTTCTAAACAGTGGATTTCAGTGGATTTGATGTGAGAAAACAACAGACAATGGACTCTTTCACTGGATGAAGTGTTGTTATGGATTCTGGGCCCATATATTTGCTAGAAACAACGGTTTACATATAAAACGTCTTGATGGATTTGTTTCTTACAAACACACAGTTTTTCACTTCGCAAGATGTTAATTGATGGACTGGAGTCATGTTGATTTCTTGTAGATTGTTGCAATGTTTTTATCAGCTGTTTGAACTCTCATTCTGACGGCACCCATTCACTGCAGAGGATCCACTGGTGAGCAAGTGATGTAATGCTAAATTTATCCAAATTTGTTTTTATGAACAAACAAACTCATCTACACACTGAATAAGTACATTTTCAGCAAGATTTCATTTTTGGGTGAACTCTTCCTTTAAAAGTTTGGCTTTGTTATTGTGTTAGAGTATTTGTAATATGTTGTTAATGACTTTCGAATAATGTGTTTAGTCAAATATTCCCAGCGAAACAGCTGTGTCCCACCTTTATAAAGGAGTGAAGGGTCTTTCCATACATCTTGAGGAACTCTGCTTTGATGTCAAGCATATCGATCTCTGCACGAGCCACCATGATCCTGATCAGCACACTATCTGTGGTGCCTAAACCCTAAGAGCCGAGAAACAAGAGAAAATATGACTATTGTACTGGTCATATCCCTAATGTGTGCAAAAAGTAGATTAGTTGTTATTTTCATTTACCTTCATTGACTTGTAGAGCCTTTCAGCAAAAAATGCAGGCTTGTTTTTCAGGCATTTCACTGCAAAGGTTAAGAGATGCTTTTTAGATCCCAGTATTCAATTGAAAATGTGATGATAATTGAAATATTGCAATATTCACAACTGACCTATTGCCAGAAATACATCCTCCAGGCAGCCAGACATCTCCCTCTTTATGCTGTCTTCAATGTCCCGTCCAGAAATCTTCTGATACTCCTGAAACACTGGGAAAAGAAAAATGGTTGAGAATATGCTGGATGTAATACTACTTGAATCAGCGTTCAATATGCAAAGCTTCAAACGCTGTATTGTCACATGATCTTGCACGTTTAATTCAATTAGCAGGATCTAGTTAAAATAAATAGCTAAATAAATGGTCATTTTGCATTTTTAAATAAAACGAGTGAAGGAGAAAAATATACCTAATCGTGTACATGTTAATTAATCCTATATTAAACTAATAAAAATTACGAAAACACAAAGCTACTAAAATTAAACTGAAAATGTAAAATGTTAATTCAAAATATTAATAAAAACTATAATAGTATATAAATAATAGTAAAATAACACTGTACTGCACAAAATTTAAATGAACAGCGTGAATATGCTGAGATGTCTATTCCAAACAACTTTATTTATATCCTGTCACCACAAGGTGGAAGTAATGAGCCTACTTCATTGTCCCAAGGTCATTTTCCCACTGTGCTGCTTTCTACTGTTACGTAAGAACGATCACTTGACTGGGAAGCTACGTTTCTGTTATCATCTGGTGTGTACAGATACCTCGGAGTAAGTGATTTCTGTTCCTCACACACAGCACAGTGAGGAACTTGACTTCATCTGTTCCCCAGTGAGCTTCGCCCGCCTCGTAGATGTCCTGTTGGATGAGAAACAATTGAGAATTTTATCTAAGCAATTTCCTTTTATACTGTTAATGATTAATAAACGTCAACATGACTGTTGTGTGCCTAAGGCTGAACCCCACACATTATAAAGAGTTCGCTGACACTGAATATATATATACACAGATAAATGTCCATTGAAGAATTGTAAATACAGAGAATATAGTATGCCCAATTCATATTTACAAACCTCAGCCAAAAATAAATCTGTCACTACATTGCATAACATATAAACAATAGTTATTGTAAAGAAAGACACCACAAGAACACTTTTTCCGTGGCCATTGTAGGCGGATTCCATAGTGAACGACTCTTATGAGCTGGTTATTATCAATAAATCAAAACAATACAGCACGACCAGTGTATTCTGATTTCCGAACAAACAACTCTTATGAGCCGGTTCTTTTCAAGAATCAAAAACACAGTGCAACCAGTGTAGTCTGAATACTCGACGAACGACTCTTATGAGACAATTCTTTTGAATCAGAAGCATGCAGCACAACCAGTGCAGTCCGATTTGCGAGAAATTGATATTTAAGTCAATAAAACACTTAGAGAGCCACCGCGGTGAATCGTATGAATCTGTTTTGTATAATATAGGCTTATTTCATAAGTAAATCAGCTTACAATGTTCCGTGCTATTTTGTACTTAATGCTCTTGAGACTTAAGTTACTGGCTAGTTGTACAGTGATGAACGCTATAGGTTTTGTCAGAAGTGAAAATAATTGAAACTGAAAATAATTGAAAGTTTTTTTACATGTCCAGTAGATTTAGGGGTCGCTGAATACGGAAGCGTTACTATTGCCAAATCACATTGGATTTGCAAAGCAAGTAATGTCAAAGTAATACCCAGTTTAAGGTAATCAGAACCCATTACACCACAAAAATTGAACGTGCTTATTACTCAAAAAGCTGCTGCTAACCACGACAAAATCCTCACCTTTGCATCCTGGACGGCCTGAGCCTCGTCCACTTTGGTGCTCTCGTCACGCCCAGCCTATAATCAAAGCAGAAAAACAATACCAGTATGTCCCATATGCCAAACTATCAGGGGTCACACCTGCCCCAGCCGGACACTGTGGATGGTGAAGTTTTGCATGGCAAACACGAGGTGATGAGTAAAGGCATCAAATAATCTTCTTCACAAATAAGATAATGCAGGTGATTTATTTACCGCGAGTAAAGACACCAAAACCCTCTGGAACATTCCAGATGTGTCTCCGCAGACATCGTCCTCAAGACTCTTGCCATGTTCTGTGATAATGACATCATCAGCACAACAAATTTACCGAAAACAGTGAAATATGAGGAGACCTGTATATTTTGCACAATGCAAAAGTGTATATCCAAGTGTGAGCTGTAGTGTATATGTACCTTTTTTGTAAGTAGCATTGATTTCCTTTCTCTCAGCGTTGCTTCTTGAGGCCAGGATGTCAATGAGACATGCCTCCTCTGTCCCTGCACCCTGGACAAAGGTCAAAGATATTGTGATCAGTGACAAATAATATTTAAAAAACTCTCTCTCCATTATATATACTCCTTTTATATGTAAAGTTTTTTTTTTTCCTTTTCAAAAATCATGTTTTTTGATTAAGTTATCATGTTTTTATTGTTTTATTGTGTTAGCTGTATTTTTTTGTTATTTTTTTTACGTAATCAAAATAACCCAACTGCAGTTTGATTGAGATTAATTGGAATGCACAATGAAAAAAACATGATTTTTGAAAATTGTTAAAAATGGAGTTATTTGTTTTTGCAAATGAACTCTTCATAAATATACACACACACACACACACACACACACAATGGAGCTGTATGTCGGCACGCTGCCCAGAAGGCTATTGGCGCCGACAAACCAAGTCATTTTTTTGCAAAGGCATGTGAAAGGCTGACAGTGATCAGAGGACACCTTATTTTTTCAACATGGAAAAAACGGACACCGTCCCATGTTAGAACTAGATTATTATTTTTTTCCATTGTTACCTAAAATAAAGAATGTTCACTTCAAAACAATGAAAATTTAGCCATTTAGTGGATTTTTAGGAGTTAAGTTTAATTGTGATAGTGTATGTTTGTACATTGTCAAAAAAGATCTGAGTAATGTCTTTTTTTTTTACACTATTATAATATTGTTATATCATTGCATTTGAATCGGTTAAATGCATTGCACAAATTCCGAGTATGGGTTGCCATACTTGGCAACATGTCACGACTTTCACTTTTGTTTTATATATATTTTTTAACCCTCTGGTGCTCTTCGGTCACTTTTGACCGTGAAGAGCACAAGTGTGACTCCGAAATGAGGAGATCCAAAGGGTTAAAGGACAAATTCTGAGTACTTTACACGTCACATCACTTATTGTACGTTTGCCCACTGACAAAGAAATGATCAGTCTATAATTTTAATGGTAGGTTTATTTGAACAGTGAGAGACAGAATAACAACAAAAAAATACAGAAAAATGCATTTAAAAAAAAGTTATAAATTGATTTGCATTTTAATGAGTCAATATAATTACTATAATAGCTATATAATTACAAGAAGTAAACTGTAAAACTATTTGAGCTACTAGGGTGCAGTGTTTAGAATTAGAATAATAAATTATAATATTATATTAAGAAATACCAGTTTGCAACATGAAGCAGCATAACGGGCTGTTTCTGGACAGTTAAAACAGCTGGAAGCTTTTGACACCAGAAGCCTTGCACATTCAAGTAAAAATGCTCTCACGTGAAAAATAAAATACCATATGAAACGGGCTTTGCGTCACACATTTCCCAGTCCTCACTAACCTTGATGGCGTTTCTCAGCTCATATGCATCGTACACTGGGGCGGGCATCATCAGGCCGACCACAACCATCTCAAAGTTTCCAGTAAGCTCTGACTTCAAGCAGTCAAGCAGTTCCTGAATAGGCATTTTAAAATATAGTGTGATTTACCACATGGGAAAACAGTGTTTGTTTGTTTTTAAAATAGGCTTTTCAAGCTTAAAATTCAAATATTTCTTCTTAGATATATTCATTCATGCTTTAAGCTTTATTTCCACATCTTGCATCACAGAAGAAACAAATGGATTTGGTGTTAGGAAATAATGTTCTGTTGTAGATCAAAACTGTAATATCTGCTGTAAACCTGGGTGGGGAAGGCATGTCCTGAACGCTGTCCAGAACTTCCCCCACAATGACTCACACTTTCTTGCTATGTAGACAGCGCTGTAGTCAGTCAGTGTTTCCATTAACATAAGCAGCAAGACATGACCGTGACTTTTACTGATTCTGGTTCCCCTGACCGGCTTACAGAGTTACAGAGGTTTACAGATTAACCGAGGCCAGGGCAACCACCAGGAAGTGCAATAAAAGTCAATACTGCATTCTTTATACCTGCTTATGATAACAGTCATAAAGCAGAGATGTCTCCCGAAAGACACCGTTTGTAGATGGACTCTTTGTTTAATCACTGTGTCCACTGAAGAGTTAATGATTGGAGCCGGTCAACAGCATCTCTTATCAGTGATTCATTTTCTGCTTTGTCTATCTTCATACTGGCTACAGAATCAAGAATTGTCAACACTGTTATCTAATCACCTTGCGAGCCGTATGTTTTATGTAAATACAACCTGACGGTTGCTCACACCGTCCCTGCCATTAGGACCTTCCACAAAGATAAGAACATGATTGCAAGCTTCCCTAATTTCGATCAGGAGAACATGTTGTTTTGGTCCAAAGTGAGATCTGTTAATGATGGGCTACGGAGTTTTATAGATCTTACAGCAGAGAATGGCAACTGTTGGTTAAATTAAAGTATTGATATTACCTTTCCCACGGTCTGTTTGAAAGCCTCCTTGATTTTCTGCCTTTGTGCAATAGTGCGATGAGCGAGGATCTCGATGATAGTCGCCTCGTTGGTACCTGGAATTCATTCAGGTTTGGTTAAAGTAACAGTTCATGCAAAGATGAAAATTCTGTGATCATGTAGTCAACTTTGTCATTTCAAACCAATTATTTACTCATTTTGAGATTATCAGCATCAGCCGCATTATCTTCACTGTTTGTCATCTTCAGCAAAACACACTGATTATGGATATTATGGTTTTGTATTGTGCTATTAAATGTATATAATAAATAGTATAATAAATATTACCAAAATAATAAATGTTTTAATATTTTTGAAAGTCTCTTATGCTCACCAAAGCTGCATTTATTTGAAAAAATACAGTAGAAACTAATATCATGACATGTTACAATTTACTGTAACTTACTGTAACTTTTACAATTTACTGTACAACTTTTGTATCTTAATCTATTTTAAAATCATTTTAGAAACATTTCTTACTATTGTCAACATTGAGAAGTTGTGCTGCTAAATATTTTTGTGGAAACCATGATACATTTTGTTAATGAAGAATAAAACGACAGCATTTATTTGAAACAGAAATCTTTTGTACCATTATAATTGTCTTTACTGTCTTTTTGACCAACTTAATGTGTCTTTGTGGAATCAAAGTATTAAAAAGCATTAAAAAAATCTTACTGACTGCTACATTTTGAACAGTGTAGTGTTTCCTATATATATAATTCTACATACAAGATTATATATTTCTATGGCTTTTCTAGATAATTTTTTCTTTTACATTACATTGTATATTCTGCAGAACTTCTCCTTTTACGTTCCATGGAAGAAAAAGTTTGGCATGTTTGGAATGACACAAGGGTGAGAAAATGACAATTTTCAATTTGACATCTGCATATACATTTCTGACACTTTTGGAATTATGTTTGTTATTTAAAGTTACCCGTAAAGCCCCACATGCTTGTTCATAAAACGGCAAGAGAGTGCTTCATTTTCTTGCACTGCACAGACATTTTTAACACTTTCACAATCACAAGCTCACTGTTATTTAAAGTATCAAACTGCATGTTATTCATAACTCACTTAAGGCCAACAAGCAAGCCTGTGTTTCGTAATACACCTCACGCTGAAATCACCTGAAGGCCATTTAACTAGAAATCTGCATTCTCAACAACATGCCAAGCTCTAGTCTACAACGAGGAAACACCTTTTCGGTTACAGGACGAATGCCCGAGAATCAACCTCTACTCTGCATTGGACCAAAGCCCAGCTAAACCACAGGTGTCAGCGCTGAGAACAGCTTGCAGGTTTCATTGGAAATGAAGAGAGATGTAGTTCTCTGATCTACCTGATAAGAAATCAACTGGCTGCATCATTTAAAATGCAACCAGGTGATGATTGTCATTTTATTAAAATAGACAGAAAATGGGTCTTGTAAATACGCTCATCCTGAAGCCTGGTTCTGATTTGTCCGATCACTTACCAGCTCCTTTCATAGCACTGTAGATTTTCTGGGCATCTTGCTCTGGGTTGAAGCCTGATGCCTCCGTGACGGTTCCACGGTTGCCCAACTACAGCAAAGAAGAGATAACACCACCTTTAGACAGATTTAACAAGTGTGCAAAACCTGAAAATTACAGTTGCTGTCACAGGGCTGCTTGACAACTTATATTTTTAGGCTCAGATTGTGTCAAAGGCTAAACTTTCTCAAATGTTAAAATTAAATTTAATTCTACAGTATTTTAATTTAAAAATTAAATCTCTTCTCTTATGCTAACCAAGGCTGCATTTCAAAAATACAGTAAAACGGTAATATTGTTAAACATGAATACAATTTAAAATAACTTTTCTATTTGAATTTATTTTAAAAAGTAATTTATTCCTGTGATCGTGAAGTTACATTTTCAGCATCATTACTCTTCAGTGTCACATGATCCTTCAGAAAACATTCTAATATGCTGATTTGCAGCTCAAGAAATATTGTGTATTATTATTCATGTTGAAAACAGTTGTGCTGCTTAATATTTTTTTGTCAAAATCATGATACATCTTTGCAGGGTATTTTGATGAACCGAACATTCGAAAAAACAGCATTTATTTAAAATAGAAATCTTTTGGAACATTATAAATGTCTTTACTCTCTCATTTAATCCATCTTTGCTGTATAAAAATTATTTTAAAAAAAAAGACTAACCCCAAACACATTCTTTATTGTGACTATTTTTCACATACCTACAATCTTATATTTGAGCTTATTTAAAAGTTGCCACCCTTTTAAAATTCACATACATTCAGTTTTTCTACAAAATTTCAAGCATTATTTGCCAGACTTTTGACTGGAAAATGAGAATGGACCAAATGTGTGATAATGATACAATAAAATGAATAGCCTTTGAATCATCTAGAAGTGTGATTAAATGTTTATGAGAATGTAGAAAGATGACCGTAACAATGTCTTTTCTTACTGCTGCCATTGTGATGAAGGAAAGGTTTAAGTCTTGAGATGAGGAGATGAGAACACTAAAGGCAAGAAATAAAAAAATGTGTTAAATATATGGAAGCATTAAATATATGAAGCCATTGTATAGGCAACTGTACATATAAAACAAATATTTTTTTAAACTGATGAAATGCAAAAGTGGTTTGTTATAATCAATTTTGTTTTATGCATTTATAATATGTCTTTGAAATCCACAAACAAGCAAAAAAAAAAACAGTTTTGTTTTGACACACATAACAATGAAACAGACCAGGGCTTTATTTCCCAGAAGCATTGCAATCTCAAACTGTAATCCTATTGGTGTCAGTGGTTTCTTTGTTTCTTTGATCTACTCAGGCTTACAATGGTTTCTGGAAACTCATGCCAGTTTGTTTGGGTTTTATTTAAGTGAACTTTAGGAGTGAGCTCTTAATAACAGGGTTAATGACACTACTAAATAAATAACACCTTTGGATGCACTAGCAAAATGGTTTCCACTTTACTATTCAGCTCATTAAGCAGAAGAGGCTCAACCGGTAATTAACAGCCTAATGCTCAGTATCAGATTCCCCTTTGAAACAATAAACTTACAACCTTTTCTAACCCCCAAAAGACCTCATTTAAAACAGAGACATCTGACAGTCTCTCAGTTTTCACTTCATTGTGTTCTAACACTGACAGCGGCCCCATCACAGTATAGTGCATCATTTACGATCTTTTAATAATTTATTCTTTGCATACAATGTGCTGTATGTTCAAAGAGCCTGTCTATATTATATTTGACTCATGCTGTGCAACTGCAACACTGTTCACAAACCTCTTTTGATTGAGCCTCGGTATCAGAAATACATTCATTGACATTCAAAATGAATTTCAGTGTTTCATATTAAATATTTAGCTCTTATTTGAGAAAGCTCAGCATATGCCTACCAGTGTAATTACAACCCAAAGGAAAATGTTATTGCTCGTGAGAGTTCTCAGTTTAGTCATCAACTTAAGATTCCTCTGAAGAAATTAAAACAGAAACAAGACTTTTGACATGCAGATAATAGCCTAGATGGTAAGAATTACATGAATAATAAGTCCATATTACAATCTCTGTTTATAAGTAAAATACGTTTAACACTTTTTTTAATGTCAACATTTACTAAATGTAATATGTAATTCTGCTTTCTAAAGACTGGTCAAAAATCAAGATATTTGCAATTTTTGTTCATCAGAAACATCTGCATATCTAAAATTAACACTTTTTTTTTTTTTGTCAACTTAATAAAAAGTAAATATTTTTCAGATAATATGTTAGCAATTCATTTATAAAATCATCACAGTGCAAAAGCCAATTATTTAATTTTGGAAACAATTATTTGATTTAGTTGTCTTTGTTGCATTTTAATATTTTCTACACGCATTACAGGCCTAAATAGATTTTCATCTGCGAAAACATACAACTGCTTTTATATTGTGACAAAGGGGTCCTTCACAAGGAAATCATCATATTTGGGGGCCCTTATAGCATCAAAAATCCTGATCTATGAGAAACAATAGAGGTATAATAAAGAGATTCCATTCATTTCTCCCTCTTGTGGTTATCCTTCCCTGCTAACTATACTAGATCTAGGTCACTGCCTTGTTTGTAAAGCATGCGGTCTAATTAATTTGCCATGCAAAGCAATATGACTCATTGTATTTTAATGAAAGCCACATTTGAAGGGATCATGTTTAGCAGTATGGAGTCACGTGACGGAATATGGGCGTTCAGTGCTGTCGCGAAACGTTAGGAGAGAAAACTTCATTTTACAAACAAGCTTCAATCCACGATTAAGTTTTATTTCCATGGCGTGATGTCTATTCGTCTGTTGAATAAGTAAACTGATATTATAAACATTCGTTATAGAGCGGAAAGAGACGCGAATAAGATGAAAGCGAAGTAAAAGTTTTGTAGGAAAGCGGATGGGAGTTTTTATTCTCTTACCTTGATGCACGACACCCGTCTCTCTGAATGGATGTGGAGATTTGAGAGAATATTTCTGAGTTTTGTTGCCAGCTTTAGTGGGTGTTGGCCTGTGTGGACAGAATCGTGTTACAGTTCCTCATTTACGGCCCCTCCTCTTTATATTACGTTGAGATGAGAGATTGAACAGTTCATAACCTGAGGAAGTTTGCTGAAACACTTGTTTGAAATAGTGATTTTTCACCCACATATGATCATTCATGTGCTTACTGAAGCTTTTTAACTCTGTCACATGTCTCAGCTGTGCTTATAGCCAATTTCAAAAAAGTTTCTTTAATTGCTTTTTTATATTAATTTTTAATATTTTTTGACGTAAAATTAATTGCATTATAGAGGGTAAATATATAATTGCATTATCACGGATAAACACAAGTAGAACGCTGCCAGCTGTCTTCCATCTGGCAACAAAAAACTTAATTTTGTAGCTTTGTAGCTGTTCTATAAAGCTGACAGTGACATGTTAGCTCTTGATTATTTACATAGGGAGTTACAGCACCCCCTTCTGGTACAAGTTGACAATTAAAAGCACCCCTCCTTCACATAAACTTTCATAGTTTCTTTAATCATAATCATGTTGTGCCTTGTGAATCAATCAGTCAAAGAATAGATTTATAAAACGGATAGTTCCGGTCCCTGATTCTGATTGGTTGAGCCGCGTTCGAAGCTGTTGTAAATTACACTACAAACCTACACCTTTGTTTACTTTGTGTGTTGCTGTAAACCACTTTGTTGCAACCACAACTTTTTCTGAGGAACTACATTGCTTGGTGGAAGAATACTGTTTTTATTAATATCATTACACTTTATTTGCTCGGTTTTATTTTGTGAAACCTTACTACTTTTATGGAATAACCGTTTTATAAAAGCAATAAGCCCCGTGAAGCCGTGGTTTACAGTGAATTTATAACAGCTAAGGGGGTTATATAACAAAGCCCCTTAGCTGTTATAAATTCACTGTAAACCACGGCTTCTTGGGGCTTATTGCTTTATTAAGGATTTGCAATAATTTACAGTCCGTTTTGCTGTTAAAATATGACGGTAACGTTAGTGACCTATTTCGATTTTAGAATGGGTAAATATTTAAATATGTTTGGTAAATACAGTGAAAACACAATTTAAGGTCTTTCCAAAACCTTACATATGTGCATGTCCCATATTTTGATGACTGGGTTGCAAAACTCATACAAATAAAGTAGAATTAATTCTGCTCATACAATATTTAATTTGACCTCATAAGGTCAACATTTTCACTGCCTTTTTCTCTGCCCTGCTGCTGAAAGGTGGAGAAACGACTTTAATTATTAAGAATTCCAGACTTTTATTATAGCTTTTATAGCGTTAGCTTCACGCTTCCGGTGTGGTTTCCGGTTAGCTGGCGCATCTGCAGCATCCGAAGCCGCAGACGAGAAACGCCATGAACAACACGCTCATTTCTGCTTGAATTTGATTCTGTCCGATTAAAATCAAACCGCATCCGTTCACCGTTCACCGGCAGGCCACCGGCGGAGCGCGCAGATGAGATGTGTCACGCGTCTGAGTGGGTTTTGCAGGAATGCTAGCGTTAGCGCCTAGCTGAGTATTTGTTCAATTAAATTATTATTTTTCATCAACCAAGAGACGAATTAATGTGATTATGGACGTTTAACAAATGAAATCTTCTATTAGTCTAATTAATATCTGCATGTCATCTGCTTTTCTGCGAAAAGTGGCTTGTTTTCAGAGGTTCTAATGAGCTGCACAGCTGGCTGACGATGGAGAGTTTGACTTTCATCCATCAAAATAATAATTTCTCTTCACTTCACATTTGAAGGTTCATTTTTCAACAGGGCTTAAATGTTTACATTGATTTCAGCTGCATTTAAGTATTTATATCGTGATATGGGCCCGTGTCCCGTATATAGACACTAACGTTAGACAAACACTTTAATCATATCAGGCCATCATTGATATTTGCTGTTTATTTGGATATACTCAACTGTGATGTATTGATTTAGTACATATACCGTTTGTTTTCGTTTACTAATACGTTTTTGTTGCTATACGGTTCATTTAAGCTGTGATCAGCAGCAGAATTGGGCTACGAGCCCATGTTTGACAGTCACAGCTGATCTAGACCTCTTACACCAGAACAATCAACCCACTTCAGTTTCAAGACTCACATAAGTAGTTAAGGGATCCTTGATACATCATGAAGAAGTTCTTTGACTCCCGGCGGGAGCTGGTGGGCTCTGGACCCGGTTCTGGAGGTGGAGCTGGAAGTTCTGGATCCAGCAGCGGTGTTGGTGGGAATTTTATCGGACGGGCTTTCACTGTTGGAAGACACCAGGTCACTGTAGAAGAAACTCTGGCAGAAGGTATGTCAGAATGATGTTTAATATTTTAGAATTGATTTTTGAATGTCCAGTCTCTCAGAATAAAAAAAATAAAAAATCCTTATCCAGTATTTGTGAATGCCTTAAGAAATTGTGTGTGTGTGTGTGTATATTAAATAATTCCTAATATTATAGTTGCTTTTGAAACAGGTTGGCCAATGCTGATCACTTCCAAATGACCAAATACTGAATGATAAATCTGCCTGGCCGACAGAACACTACTTAATGTTTTCTTTTCATTCATCTTGATGTTCAATTAGTTAGATAATTTTATGCAAACATTTACATTTTTTACAACAATTAGACTTACATTACTGTTTTACATAAGCTCTTGCTTTTTTATCCAGCAATGCTCTACATTTGTACAGGAAAGCGTGGCCTGATGGTGAACTGTGGTTAGATCTCAGCGCTCTTCTCAACTCCTCTGGCAGATTTTATTTAGTGGCCTGAATCCTCTGTCTGGAAACCCCTGCTCATCTGTACTTGGGTGTTGACATGTCCTGTGGTGTAACATCTTATACACAATCTAATTTATTTAGGATTATTGTTATGCATGCAGAAAAATATTAAGCAGTGCAACTGTTTCCAATAGGGGTGAGCGATATGACGTGTGACACATTGTCTCTTTTGTTGTTTGATTAACATGACTGCTGTCACTTTAAGAGCTGCCCAGATCCAATATGCTGTTACACATGTTTTCGTTCTCAGCTGTTTGCTTTTACTTAAAGGTGCTCTAATCAATATTTGAAAAACGCTTTTGACCACAGTGTCGGGCCGAGTCCCAAGACACACTTGCTGCCAATCAGCAGTAAGGGGCCTGTCTAGTAATGACAGGGAGAAGAGAGTGCACAGGACTGATATTAGCAGATTGACTAGTGCCGATCCTAGACTTTTTCTAGGGAGGGGGGGGTTGGGATGAAAGAATGGATGTAACGCATTTGTCCGTGTTTCTCTCAGTCTTGAATCGCGCTCTCGGAAAGAGCTCGAGAAACAGTATCTCTTCCGTTTTTTTAGTCTGGAGCAAGACACTGTACGCCATTCACGTTACATGATTTGACTGATTTTTATGTAGAGAGGGTGACAGCGCACCGCATTAAAAGAAATGATCATTCATGTTTTCATAACCGCTGGCCAAACTCAAAAATGAAACTAAAATTAAAACATCTTTGAGAGCAAGGGGGCCCCCTGGTGTTACAGGGGCCCTACGCAGCTTGCGTATTCTGCGTATAGGGAGGATCGGCTCTGAGATTGACTATAGATAGAGAGGGATGGCAGATTAAAAAAAGAGGAAAATATCGGAGGAACAAAACATTCAAAATATAGGTTACGATCAAGCAAGAGATGGGATCCACAGTGTTTCCCCTGCCATTATCTTAGGAGGGCGGATTCGCCATCGTTGTTGCCAGGGTTGTGTACGTACGTGTGGGGCAGAGATATCAAAATAGGGGTGAGGTCCTGTTGGGGTATGGGCATGTTTTTTATGTTTTAGTGCTTTCAAATATTAACATCATTTGGCAAAATTCACTTAGTGCAGCTTTACGACCTAAATTACTGTGTTTATGAGGATGCTTGCAAATACCAGCATTTTGACACATACAAGTGTGTGTATTTAACCAATACAAGGCAAAAAAACAACTCAGTTCAATACTCCCGTGCTCTATGAGCACAGTCTTCACGTGCGCATGCTCTCTGACAGCGCTCAGAAACAGTCTCTCAGACAGTGTGTGCATATACCAAAATGAGTTTCTTTCGCTGCTGATTGCGTTTCAACTGCTTAAAATCACTTGTTTTTAAATCACAATGCTTAAAAACTAGGGATGTAAGGGTACACATTTTCAGTACGGGCCTTTTGGTTCAGTACACGTGTACCGGACAAATACAGAATTGTTTTAACCACTTCATGAGTGTGGAACTTCATTGGAAACTTCCAGTTTATATATATATATATATATATATATATTTTTAATATACTTTTGATAAGAAACAAAGTTTCAAATTATGTCCATTTTTTCAGGAAATTCAAATAATAAATGCCGTTTTGACGGTCTTTAATGTGGCGCTACAGATCACTGTAGAAACACCTCAGTTCAAACAGCAGTGCAGAGCATGAGTGAGCGCGATCATCCCTTCCTCTTTACTTCTAGTTTTAACATGAAATAAACATGAATGAACATCCTATGTCATTGCTCAATCTGTGTTTTAACCGCAGAAAGACGTCAATAAAACAGCTTGTAAACAATGTCACGTAGCATTTCATTTACCTTAGGAAAGTCATCAGTGTTCACAGCTCGTTAGTTCACTAGAGAAATGAAGTCTAGAAAAGAGCATTTCGCGAAATATTAGGCTATAGTCATTATATTTTAATTGACCTGTTAGTGATGTCTTAATTATTTAATGTATGTTTAAATAAATCTGTTAGGAAACAAGTTATGACAGTCACTCTGTAAATGAATGTGTTTCAATAACAAGTAGAAATTATATAACCGTGAAGTCAAAACCGAGGTACGTACCATAAAAACGTGTGCAATTGATACGCTTTTATGACCACGTTTTACAGCAATGTCACATGACTCTGTAACCGCGATAGAGACGATAGTCCAAAATCTCCAATCGCCCTCCCCTAGTTTCCAATATTGGTAATATGAAACGTTTCTTAAGCAGCATAATAAATGATTTCCAAAGGATCATGTGATACTGAAGACTGGAGTTATGATGCTTATCATTTTAAAATATAGATAAAATAGAAAAGTATTATTTTAATGTGTATATGTGTAAACTGTATATTGTGTAATATAATTTTTTACCAAATAAATGAGGCCTTGGTGAGCCAAACATTTAAAAAAAAAAAATCTTTCTGACCTCAAACTTGTGACTAGTAGTGTATATAAATTCTAACTTGATGTTGATTCAAAGATCCATTTTTGAATGAGGAATTTAAGGGCTCCGTTTACCCAAAAACAAACATTCTATAATTATTTCCTCTCCCTCATGATGCTTTAAACATGTTGATGTTCTTTCTTCCTCAAAAGGAGATTTAGTTAAGCATAATGCTACTTTTATACCAAACTATGAAAGTAAATTTTTTCCAGGGGCTGTCAAAGCTTTCCATTTTTTTTTTAAAAAAGCATCTTTTGTGATGTATAGACGAAAGCTAATTTAAATTGGTGAATAACATGAGGGTGAGCATTCATTGCATCGTCATGAATTGCATGTGTTATCGGTGATGTAAAGGAAACAGTTGTTTACTCTGTTTAATTTGATTTCCAGTTCACAGATGGAGCTAGTAACGAAGCTAATAGACTTTCAGGCCTGGGGCATCTCAGACTCATCTGTCCCGTTTAAACACCACTCAGCATCTTTTCTCAGCTCTGCAATATAAAACCAATAACATCTGCTTTGCAGAGAGATAACACTGAATGTTTGACTGTTCCTGTAGAGCTAGATCCTTGATGAAATATCTGCGTCCAGCTTCCACTGGTCCTGCTTTGAGGAATAACACCCTGCACCACATTATGCCAACACAGCAAATCTGAGTGCAAACATACAGACTCTGTTGTCTGGTTGGACATATCAGCATGGACTATAACACCGAGTACATGCTTAGACTAAGTGTCTATATGCTTTTCACATTGAGTGCTTCCACTAAAATATCTGGATCAACAAAATGTAATTTATTGCATGCAGAAATGTGAATTATGCATTTTGTAAACTTACTAACAGGGCGATCAGTGATTGAATACAAATAACAGACAAATTTAAATGGTTAATTATAATAATAATTTGATTTTTTTTTACAAATAAGATATATATATATATATATATATATATACAGGTGCTGGTCATATAATTAGAATATCATCAAAAAGTTGATTTATTTCACTAATTCCATTCAAAAAGTGAAACTTGTATAATGTATACATTCATTCCACACAGACTGATATATTTCAAGTGTTTATTTCTTTTAATTTTGATGATTATAACTGACAACTAATGAAAACCCCAAATTCAGTATCTCAGAAAATTAGAATATTACTTAAGACCAATACAAAGAAAGGATTTTTAGAAATCTTGGCCAACTGAAAAGTATGAACATGAAAAGTATGAGCATGTACAGCACTCAATACTTAGTTGGGGCTCCTGTTGCCTGAATTACTGCAGCAATGCGGCGTGGCATGGAGTCGATCAGTCTGTGGCACTGCTCAGGTGTTATGAGAGCCCAGGTTGCTCTGATAGTGGCCTTCAGCTCTTCTGCATTGTTGGGTCTGGCATATCGCATCTTCCTCTTCACAATACCTCATAGATTTTCTATGGGGTTAAGGTCAGGCGAGTTTGCTGGCCAATTAAGAACAGGAATACCATGGTCCTTAAACCAGGTACTGGTAGCTTTGGCACTGTGTGCAGGTGCCAAGTCCTGTTGGAAAATGAAATCTGCATCTCCATAAAGTTGGTCAGCAGCAGGAAGCATGAAGTGCTCTAAAACTCCCTGGTATACGGCTGTGTTGACCTTGGACCTCAGAAAACACAGTGGACCAACACCAGCAGATGACATGGCACCCCAAACCATCACTGACTGTGGAAACTTTACACTGGACCTCAAGCAACGTGGATTCTGTGCCTCTCCTCTCTTCCTCCAGACTCTGGGACCCTGATTTCCAAAGGAAATGCAAAATTTACTTTCATCAGAGAACATAACTTTGGACCACTCAGCAGCAGTCCAGTCCTTTTTGTCTTTAGCCCAGGCGAGACGCTTCTGACGCTGTCTGTTGTTCAAGAGTGGCTTGACACAAGGAATGCGACAGCTGAAACCCATGTCTTGCATACGTCTGTGCGTAGTGGTTCTTGAAGCACTGACTCCAGCTGCAGTCCACTCTTTGTGAATCTCCCCCACATTTTTGAATGGGTTTTGTTTCACAATCCTCTCCAGGGTGCGGTTATCCCTATTGCTTGTACACTTTTTTCTACCACATCTTTTCCTTCCCTTCGCCTCTCTATTAATGTGCTTGGACATAGAGCTCTGTGAACAGCCAGCCTCTTTTGCAATGACCTTTTGTGTCTTGCCCTCCTTGTGCAAGGTGTCAATGGTCGTCTTTTGGACAACTGTCAAGTCAGCAGTCTTCCCCATGATTGTGTAGCCTACAGAACTAGACTGAGAGACCATTTAAAGGCCTTTGCAGGTGTTTTGAGTTAATTAGCTGATTAGAGTGTGGCACCAGGTGTCTTCAATATTGAACCTTTTCACAATATTCTAATTTTCTGAGATACTGAATTTGGGGTTTTCATTAGTTGTCACTTATAATCATCAAAATTAAAAGAAATAAACACTTGAAATATATCAGTCTGTGTGGAATGAATGTATACATTATACAAGTTTCACTTTTTGAATGGAATTAGTGAAATCAACTTTTTGATGATATTCTAATTATATGACCAGCACCTGTATATATGTGTGTGTGTGTGTGTATGTATATATATACAGTGCCCTCCACTAATATTGGCACCCTTGATAAATATGAGCAAAGGCGGCTGTGAAAATAAATCTGCATTGTTTATCCTTTTGATCTTTCACTCAAAAAATTCACAAAATTCCAACCTATCATTGAAGTAAAACAATTGAAAGTGGGGAGAAAATCTCATTGTGAAATAACTGTTTTTCTCCAATGAATGTTGGCCACAATTATTGGCACCCCTAGAAATTCTTATGAGTAAAATATCTCTGAAGTATATTCCCATTCATATTTACATTTTTTAGCACACCAGGGTGACTAGGAGCATGAAATTGTCCAGCCATGACTTTCTGTTCCACAGGATTATAAATATGAGGAACACAAAGGTCAAATTCCCTTAATCATCCATCACAATGAGAAAAACCAAAAAATATATTTCTGATGTGAAGAACAAGATTGTTGAGCTTCACAAAATAGAAAGTGGTTGTAAGAAAAGAGTTAAAACATTGAAAATCCCCATTTCCACCATCAGGGTAATAATTAAGAGGTTCCAATCAACTAAAGATGTTAAAAATCTGCCTGAAAGAGGACGTGTGTCTATATCGTCCTAATGCACGCTGAGGAGGAGAGTTTGAGTATCCAAAGACTCTCCAAGGATCACAGCTGGAGAATTGCAGAGATTAGTTGAGTCTTGGGGTCAGAAACCTAAAAAAAAAAAATCAAACATCCCCTAAATCACCACATGTTGTTCGGGAGGGTTTCAAGAAAAATTTTCCTCACTCATCCAAAAACAAACTCCAGCAAATTCAGTTGTCAGACACGACTGGAACTTCAAATGGCACTGGCTTCTATTGTCAGATGAAACTGAAAAAAAGCTTTTTGGCAGCAAACCCACCAGATGAGTTTAGTACAAACAGGGATAAAAAAGTACCCCATGTCCACGGTTAAATATACTGCTGGATCTTTAATGTTGTGGGCCTATATTTCTGCTGGAGGTCCTGGACATCTTGTTCAGATGCATGGCATCATGGATTCTATCAAATACCAACAGATAAAAAATCTAATTCTGACTGCCTCTGTTAGAAATCTTATAATGGGCCGTGTTTGGATCTTCCACCAGGACAACAATCCAAAACAAACATCAAAATAAACACAAAAATGGGTCACTGAGCACAAAATGAATATTTTACCATGGCTGTCTCTGTCCTCTGACCTGAACCCTACAGAAAATGAGTGAGGTGAACTGAAGAGAAGCAGCACCGTCATGGAGCTGTGAATCTGAAGGATCTGGAGAGATTCTGTATGAAGAAAATGGTCTCTGATCTCTTATCAGGTGTTCTCCAAACTCTTCAGGCATTATATGAGAAAACTCAGAGCTGTTGTGCTGGGAAAATGACATTGCAATAATTGGGTGCCAATAATTGTGGCCAACATGAAATAGTGAAAGCATTTATTTCACAATGAGATCCCCGCCCCACTTTCACTTGTTTTACTTCAATGATAGGTTGGAATTTTGTGAATTTTTTGAATGAAAGATAAAAAGGATAAACAATGCAGATTTATTTTCACAGCCGCCTTTGGTCATATTTACCAAGGGTGCCAATATTAGTGGAGGACACTGTATATATATATATATATATATATATAGTTTTTATATTTTGTATAATAAAATACTGTTGAATAATAAATAAAATCTATAATACTAACAAAACAAAACAACCCACATTCAAATTCTACGGTGAACTGAATTAAATTTCCTGCGGTTTTCCTCATGGTGGCAGTGTTGTGGTATAAATACCTTCTTTCTTTTCCAGTCCTCAAGCTTGTTTTCAGCAAAACAGCATAAACAATGTGTTTTTGCCTTTGTAGGTGGCTTCGCAATCGTCTTCCTGGTGCGGACCAATCAGGGGGTGCGCTGTGCCCTAAAGAGGATGTACGTTAACAACGAACATGACCTGCAGGTCTGCAAGCGTGAGATCCAGATCATGGTGAGTGTGATGAAATGTCTTCTGTGTTTTAGCAATGATGAGAGGATTGATTTCTAATTCTGAATTCTGTTTTAAATAAATGCTGTTTCTTTTGAACTTCCTATTCATCAAAAAAATTCTATAAAAATATTAAGCAACTGTTTTCAATGTTGACGGTAATAAGAAATGTTTCTTGAACACCATATCATCATATTAAAATGATTTCTGAAGGATCATGTGACACTGAAGACTTGAGAAATGGCTGCTGAAAATTCATCTTTGCCATCACCGGATTAAAATGTTTTTATAATTGAAAAAAGAATACATATTTCACTATTTATTTTTTATTATATAAATGCAGCATTAGTGCGCACAAGATACTGTTAGAAACATTAAAAAACTTAGCAACCCCAGACTTTGAAACATTAGTGTAGATGCCATACAATATTCAGAGAGAATATTTTTGTGATGTCTTGTCAGTTTGAGCTCATTCATACTCTTTCTGTTCTTTGTGGTCTGTGTTCCAGCGGGATCTCAATGGTCATAAGAACATCGTTGGGTTCCTGGACTCCAGCATCACGGCTGTAGGAGGTGGAGATGTGTGGGAGGTGTTTATCCTCATGGACTTTTGCAAAGGTAATTCTGCTGTTCAGCCCCACAATGCCTCTGCGCACAGCTGCCTTGTGCTCTGTGTAAGAAAACAAACACACCTTGCAAAGAGTAAACTGAAGTTCTTGTCAAGTACCACCTAGATGGCAAACAGTGTTGAAAACAAAGGGACTAAAAGCTACTGTCTGTCATGGGTCTTTCCAAAGAAAAGTGAACAACCAGTAACCTTTTCTTTTATTTAAAAGGATCTCTCAATTATTTTACACATCTAGTAGTCAGTTTTATCAGTGTTAGTTGTTTGAATTTTTGGTGTCAAAGCAAAATCACTTTTTTGGCAATATTACTATGTTTAATATAAGTGAGTTTGTCCTTGTTTTTCATCAAAAATAATAATGAACTCTGTCATGTGCAGAGCTCCATGTGTCACCCATCTTATTCAGGTTAATAAAAGTTCTGTATTTAATATAATATTGTACAGTTTTATTGTTGTAAGAATAATAATGAATCCACCATTTTCAAACATTTATTTTGTTCAAAGAAAGGAAAGGATATAAAGATCAAATGTTAAAAATCAAAGCGTGAGCAACAGATCCTGAAAATCACTGACAAATATATTTTATTGTAATCAGTAATAACGATGTTGTCTCAAGCATATTAATCCTTGGGAAAATGTCTTCATATCATCCCTAATCTCTATTTACGCAGGACTTGTGCTGTATTTATGCTATTCATCCACCTGAGGGCACCCTTTAGATAGATTTCATGTCTTCATGGTAGCCTGACATGATCTTTTCTCCTAGTCTTTTTGTACCTTGAGAAAGCTTTTCATTTATGAAATTGCTATGTCATTTCCTAACAGCACATACACAAAGGACTAAACCTGACTGGTTTATGTGTTCAAAAACATTTTCCTGTCTCTTCATCTGAAAAGCTTACAATATGACTTTATTAGTTAATTTTGTGCATTATTTTACAATAATAAGATATTATTGTAAAGCCCCAATAGATGATTGATTCTTTGATTCTTCCAAAAGAGCTTTGAGTGCTCACAAAAGATCAAGCGTTTGGATGTATTGAATGTGCTGTCACAGGGAGCAACCATCACGCGGTATTGATATTCACACGAAATTGATTCAGATTAAACATGCTCATTAGGGAGTCAATTAAAGGCAAATTGGCATAATTGCTGGCTAATGAAGTGCTTACAGATGGATTCAGGGACACGTGCTTATGTATTTGGTAATATCCTGAGAAGCACTCTGAGGGATATCTCTTCGGTAGTGCTTTTGAAGGGTTAAATCTTTGTCACAAATCCTAAAATAGTATATAAAAAAATAGGATCAAATTCTAATATGTGACCCTGGACCACAAAACCAGTCATAAGGGTCATTTTTTTAAAATTGAGATTTATACATCAGATGAATAAATAAGATTTCCATTGATGTATGGTTTGTTAGGATAAGACTATATTTGGCTGAGATGCAACTATTTGAAAATCTGTAATCTGAGGGTGCAAAAAAAATCAAAATATTGAGAAAATCACCTTTAAAGTTTTCCAAAGGAAGTCCTTAGCAATGCATATTACTGATAAAAAATAATATTTTGATATATTTATGGTAGGAAATTTACAAAATATCTTCATGGAGCATGATCTTTACTTAATATTGTAATGCTTTTTGGCATAAAATAAAAATGGATAATTTTTACCCTTACAATGTATTGTTGGCTATTGCTACAAATATACCCGTGCTACTTATGACTGGTTTTGTGCTCCAGGGTCACATATAGGATTACATTTCTAATATAATTAGTTACTCTATTTAGTGTAACATTCAAAGTAAGTAATTTTAGAAAAAATTGAGAAATTTAAATTGAATCAAAATAGGACTAATTTTAATGATCTAATTTCTGATACTAATAAATTGTAAAAAAAAAAAAAAAATGAAAGGTTAGAGGTGGTCAGGTGGATTAAATCATTGTGTAATACATGAAATGTTATGCTGCTTTTGTTTCTGTTAAGGCAAGACATCACAGGTGAAAAGGGTTAAAATGTTAATTAATAGTTGATTACAGTACAAGTTTTGTGAAATATTATGTTTAGATATGAAAATTAATAATAAAAATTAAATATGCACAAATTTCAGTACATTTTTAGAAAAGAAAATCCTTTTGTTGGCATATAAGAGTTACAGGTTTTTATAGAGGGGATTTTAGATCTCTTTTTATCACTCCATATATTAGAAAATACTGTTGACAGCCAGAAAGAAAGAAAAAATCAGTGTTTTTAGGAATAAAATATTGAATAAATCAGGTGAATTGTATATGATAGAAATAAAACTGTGCTGCTGATGTGGATATTTCTGACAGTACAAAAAAAAAAACATGCAAATAGACCAACTGTAATAAAATAAACACTTAAATGGGTATTTGGCTGTTTTCTTCCTACTAAAAGACATGTTATGGAAGCAAAATTGACCAGCATGCGTACATGAAAAAAAAAAACAATGGCTGTATTGTCTTGCCTAAAGATTTCTTCAAAAATTTGGTATTAGTGCTGAAGTATTGTAGCGTTTACCATCCCTACATTTGTTTGTGCGCAGGTGGTCAAGTGGTGAACCTAATGAACCAGCGTTTGCAGACGGGCTTCAGTGAACAGGAAGCACTCCAGATCTTCTGTGACACTTGTGAAGCTGTGGCACGTCTGCACCAGTACAAAACTCCCATAATCCACCGAGACCTCAAGGTTACTTTATTTTCAGCTTTGTTTTCTCTGCTCTTCCCCTTCCTTTTTAACTTCTCTTACTAGCAACACTTGTGTGAGTGAATATTTCAGTTTGAGTCATTGATGGAATGAATCATAGTTAACAGTCATTTGTGACTGACTGGTACCATGGTAAAAAACCACTTCAGAGCAAACACTTGATTAGCAGGCCGAACTGCACTACTCCTCAAATGGTTTATTTCATTAGCTGAAGATGCAGTGTTGTACCGGAGTGTAATTTGTGTTTTTAAAATATCACCTGTAATATCTGTCTCTTTGCAGGTTGAAAACATCCTCCTTCATGACAGAGGACACTATGTTCTGTGTGATTTTGGCAGCGCCACCATGAATTTCCAGAACCCCCAGAGTGAAGGAGTGACTGTGGTGGAGGACGAAATTAAAAAGTAATTCTTTCCAATCAGACAGTTTCTGTGAAATTGAAATCATTTTAGAACCAGTGGCACCGTTTTAATCAATTTCAGAACCGTTCAAAAGTTTGGTGTCAGTAAGGTGTTGGAAATTAATACTTATATGGAGCAAAGATACATTATATTGATCAAAAGTGACAGTAAAGACATTCGTAATGTCTGTGTGCGGGAGTCTAGATTTCATTTTCAAATAAAAAAAATTATCATGGTTTCAACAATAATGTGAAAAGCAGCACAGTAAATTTTAGCATTGATAAAAATAATAAATGTTTCATGAGCAGCAAATCAGCATATTAGAATGATTTCTGAAGGATCACTGAAGGATGTGACACTGAAAACTGGAGTAATGATGCTGAAAATTCAGCTTTGCATTACAGGAATATATTGCATATTAACATAGTATTAGGGATGGAACGATTATCGGTTTGATGATAAATCATGATAAAATTCCCCACGGTTAGTATTACCGTTTCATGTTTTAAATACCATTACATCCGTATTCGATTACCGTGATTTGAACAACTGAGTATAAATAAATACTGTCCAGCAGAAAGCACAGTCTTAAGGTACAGTCACACGTGAGCACAGCACGCAGAGTAGTTTAGTTTTGTCAAAACATGATGGAAAAGCTGGGAGGTTTTAAAAGTGTGTTAAGGAAATTATACAAATGAATATATGAATTAATTATTTCTATGAATGTTCCTTGAAAATATTCTATGGCATTTTGTTTTCATCTTCGCTCCATGTAATACCCAAGTAAGTTAGTGTTCTTAATTGCAATGCTGCTTTGTCCACGGCGGTTACGGAAACAGCTGTAATTCTGCTATTCCATAAGCACCACCTAGTGTCAGAGAGTGGATTTAAAGTTACATTTACATGCAACCTGTGTGCAGTTTTTATTTTATTTATTTTTTGGCTACAAAAACGGACTGAATTTGTATGCCCTGCTATAAACTTTGACCCGGTTGATAAAAAAACAAACTTATGTGGATTCTACACATTTAAACAATTCAGATAAGGTGTAAAGAATTAAATATGGAGTAGATAAAATACATGTAATCATGTATTAATCAATTATCATTTTGACTTAACCCCTTTTCTTTATTTAAGGGCTGAAAAGTGAGGTTTACCATTTTATGAAACTTTTTCAAAGCTTTATTTGAACATTTCGTACATGCTATTAGATAAACTATTGTCAGTCATGTTGTCATTTAAAATCCGGACATCGTTAATGTTATTGTTTAAGTGTTTATGCCAACAAAAAATGAATTTTATTTGTTGTTTGTTGGTTTTAAATACAAAACTTGGTTAAACAATTTATGTGTCAGTACGTTTTGAACATTTCCAGCACATTTTAATAACATGATAATGGCAACTGTGATCATTTTGGTCACTATAATCGTGATAAATTTTCATACAATTACATCTCTACACAGTATTAAAACATTTATTTAAATAAGTTAAACAGTGTTTCACAATATTACTGTTTTTGTTGAGCATAAAATACTACTTTCAAAAATAATTTTTTTTTTACTGACCCTAAACTTTTGAACAGTAGTGTATGTTTGGAGGAGTCTAATTTTCAATAAAACGCATGATAAATATGATGCTGAAAATTTCAGATTGCCACAGTTTGTAACAGCATTTTACTTTAGTTATTTTTATACACTAGTTACACTAGTTACAATACAGTGTTTTCTAAAAAAAATTCTGTTTTGTTTAGGTACACAACACTGTCCTATCGTGCTCCTGAAATGGTGAATCTGTACAACGGCAAAATCATCACCACTAAAGCAGACATCTGGGTAATCAAAGTTATAAAAGCAGTCAATGGCTTTTTCATCCCCGTTTTGAATCAATCTTCCATGCCTAAATCAACACCTGAATGGCTACTAGGTTACTGGTAATATTGATGTCAGTGTTCCAGAAGAAATTACAAAATGTTTGCGTTTTGACCAGAATTTGTATTTAACTAGTAGGTTTTGGTGTCATAGTGTATGTACCAATGAGGTTTTACACAGTGGGTGAGGATGCGCAGTGTAAATAGAAGCCAGGTGACTGACATTGTTGTGGCTGGCTAGAACAGAAGCTCAGATTTATGTGGAAGGGATAGTACTTGATGCATTGTCTTTGTGCATTTGGATAATGTAAGTTAGTTAGTTTGGTTTGTTGTCCTTTCGGAAATTATTTTTGTATCTGTGGCAACTCTTCAGTGATGAACAACAACAATTAACAAATACAAACAAGCATCAAACATTCTACAGAAAGATATAATGTCTCTTAAAGCAAACAACAAGAGTATTCTGGTAATTGCCTTTGAATGTATTTTTAAAGTCTTTCAAAACTAGACTAATCTGATATAAAAGAGTGGCAGTAACTTTATTCAAGGCTATTATATTATATAAAGGCCTCAATCAAAAGTCTTCTTCCCCATGCTGTGTAATGACTTTTTTTTTTCTTTCTTTCAGGCAATGGGCTGTCTGCTTTATAAACTCAGTTTTTTCACATTGCCCTTCGGCGAGAGTCAGGTGGCCATCTGTGATGGCAACTTCACCATTCCAGACAATTCTCGTTACTCACAGGACATGCACCGTCTCATCCGTAAGTATTTGCCTCTCTCTGCTCATGTTCCGCACCAGGTTTTTGTCGCTGTCTCACCACTGGCTCAGTATGGCTGTGGGTCTCACTTGAAAGGTGTAGTTCAGCCAAAAGTGACATTTTTAGTAGTTTATGCACCCTCATGTCATTTCTTTCCTCCATTGAACACAAAATTGAAATCCTTGAAAATCCTTGTCATTAATGAAAGCAAAGGTGACTGGTTATGAAATTAGATTACTTGTGCGATCTAAAATGTCAACGCAGTCACCGTAAAAGTCGATGAGTTGTGCTATATTTATAGTCTTCTGAAGTTATATAGTAGCTTTATGTTAGGAACAGTAAAATATAAATCAGTATCTTCTCTTCTTGTACCTGTCGAATAACAAACATTGATGACAACAACATTGATCACCAATGTTGTTTGTTTTGGAGACATGCAGGAAACAATGCTGTTTGGCTTTTAATGGTGTCAGCACTTCATTATAATGGTCTATACAATTTTTGTAGTCCATTTTAGAGCTTTATTGGAGTATCATATGTTTACAGTTGCATTTGTTAATTTAGCAAACGTTTTATCTACAGCACTGCGCATTATAATCAATCACACATGATTCTGTTGAGCTTATGAGTACAATGGCCAATAAGAGGCATTCAGATGACTCATCGCTGAAACAGCCATGTTTTATTCAGTGTGAGCGCTCCCTGAGTGAATTCTGCTCTCTGCCAATTTCTCTCATCAGAAACAACAAAGTGCAGATGTGCGTAAGATGTAAGCAAGATATTAATTTCACAATGTAAGCAACTTCAGTGATTAATGTGAGTTTTTGAGTGCTTGAATTCTGGCTTGACTAAAGTCAATGATAATGTTCTTTGATAATGTAAATGCTATTTTGTTCTCTTTCTGTACAATAAACAGTGCCGGATTTACCTCTTATCGTCACATAGGCATAACGATATTTTGGGCCTCCCCCTTCCTTATTAATAGGCCTATATAATAGTACCACCCCAGCAAACAAAAATATTTCGTAATCGGTGGAAACCGTTGCAGTGTTTTCTATCGCAATAAGTGCTTGCATTCAATCAATAAGAATTGAACGTCTTAATTTCATCTCTGTTTTTATTCATTGACGAAAATGTCAGTAGATGGTCCACAAAAAAAGGATTGAAAAAATCATTCATTCAACCTTGTGCTTTCTCCTGTGTAACACAGAAGAAGATATTTTGAAGAATGTTGGTAGCTAGGGGTGGCACGGTACGCGTATCGAACCGTACGGTTCACGGGGCAAATTCCAAATTGAAGGGATCATCCCTATCCCCTTGGAGTGGGGACTTTGGAGTGAACACGTGGAGGGGCACGTGTGTGCCATTATTTAGTCGTTTGGAATGCACTTGGTAAAGGGAGCGATCTAATTTCCTCAATCTTCAGCTGGGATGTTCCCGTGATAACGCAGCACAGTGTGCGTCAGTATATGCATATACATAATACATAAGCAAGGATACGCTTTGTTTAATGAAAGTACAAATGGTTTTTGAACAATTTGAGGGTAAGTAGACTCATTTTTGGTTGAACTATTCCTTCAACTTCCTTATATCAATAAACACTAAATACCGATCATCTGGTCTGCCCTTCTTCCGTCTGTCACGTGGCGACACTCAATCTCTGTTTCTCCTGCTCTCCCTCCTCTGTCCTTCTCTTTGTGGTGGTGATTTTGTCAGGGTACATGCTGGAACCAGACCCTGATAAGAGGCCTGACATTTATCAGGTGTCCTACTTTGCTTTCAAACTGGCCAGGCGGGACTGCCCTGTCCAAAACGTCAAGGTTAGTCTCTTTCCTTCTCCTCTGCGGTCACTCTCAGCCTGTTGTTGGGTCAGTGCTTTTACTTCTGGGATCAGTTATTGGATTGCGTGCTTGTGTGTGTCAGTCTGCAGGAATGCTTGAAATCATAAAAACAAGACTAATCTGAAATATGTCCCTCCAGAATTCTCCCATTCCTGCTAAACTTCCTGAGCCAATCCGAGCAAGCGAAGCAGCCGTAAAGAAGAGCCAAACGCAGACCAAGGCGAGGTATTTGTCCAGAGACTCCATAGTACTCTGTGGTTGGTAAATTTGACCTGAAATGTGTCTCCATGTTTTGTCCCGTAGACTTACAGACCCCATTCCCACCACTGAAACCTCTATCACCCCACGCCAGCGGCCCAAAGCAGCACAATCCCAGTCCCAGGCACTAGGGGGTATCTTGCCCATCCAGCCTGCTGCCCTGACCCCACGCAAGAGAGCCAACCTGCCCGCTGGGGCCGCCCAGCCGATAGGTATCAATATTATGAACTGTTCTTCAACACTTACGTGTATGCAAGCATAAAATAAGCTTACAGCTACAGTATGCCATCTCTGAACCAATAGCAGAACTGAAACGTAATTTTTGTTTGTTTCTGAACTTGTGTAATAAATGTACGTCTTTAACAAAATGAGTAACATTTTAACATTAACATTATTAACATGTTATACACAGATTTATAGTAAAGATATAATTCTTATAAATATTAAATGTAAATATTGCATTGTTGCAGCCCTAGTTCACAGTAAATGCTGCTCCACATGAACTGTTATCATTTACATTTGTGGAGCATCTCAAACTCCATCTCTGCATATTGCTGAGGTTGGGTTTATTATAAAACTCATCTGGGAAGGCAACGTGGGCCATTTCATCAGATTTGTAAGGTAAATAATTTTTAAACCTATGCATTGCAAACACAGGAGAATACATCGATATCTTTCTCGATATGCTATTCATCGCAATTTCAAAAGAAGAGCTCAAACCCTCATTTCCTCAAATTTTTGTTGTGAAGTAAAGGCCAAATATAAAGTTTAATTGGACATTTGAATTAAATGTTTAGACAATTTAAACAAGGATTAGATTGTGCAGTTAGTGTAAAAACAATAAGCAAAAACAATCAATGTTGCGTCTATAAATTAAAGTCACTTAATTTTAACTTCTTGTTTATTGAACTACTATTGTTTAAAATCACATTGCAATCGTGTTGAAACCTTCTGGTCGTGCAATTTTGCGTACCTAATGATTTAGGTACGCAAAATTGCACGACCAGAATGTTTCAACGCGATTGCAATGTGATTTTATACAATAGTAGTAACGTACAATTAATGAGACTACTGTATATCTTATTTATATTTGGCCTTTATTGAAAGTGACGTTTCTGAATGAATCAGCTGTTTGAACGAATCTGTTGGATGAAGGACTAAATGACTCACTCATTCAAACAGTCATTTGCCGACACCTTCTTGTTTGGTTTCATGCATAAAACTATCATTGCATTTTCCCCAACATTTCTTCTGTTATATTTAAAACATTAATCTTATGCAATTCTTTATGCATTAGAATTTTTGCAGTGTAAATGCATTTATGGCACCTCAGTTTCATCACTCTCTCATACTCGTCTGTGTAAATACATCTAATGCCACATCAGATGCAGCTTCTGTGTTTCCTGCAGTGGAAAGCAAGTTTTGTTGATACTGATTTCTTTTAAATGGTAACAGCTCTACACTAGTTTCTTATTCTAACTGAATTAATTGAAACAATGTAAGAGTTTGATGTAAAGATGACACATTTAATAAGGTTAGTGAAAAATTACAATTTAAGAAAGGGTGGAAAATGACATCTGTTTTGTTAAATAGTACAGTTCCATTCAGTTAATTTTTAATTCTACCTCTTTTCTAGTCACAGAGCATTTTATTTTGAGAGTTGTTTAAGTGAGAGAACATCTGTAACTTTGTCCAGATTGGGGGAATTGTAATGTTTAATAATTTATGTAAAAAAAATGTTTTGCATTAAAGTATAGATTTTTGTTTGTATATGCTGTCAATTATTGTTTTTAGAAAGAAAATCTGAATTGGCAAAAATCGATATCAGCAGGTCACAATTACAAAAAAATCGGAATCGGCCAAGAAAACTGCAGTCAGTGCATCTCTAGTACTTTAGTTCAATTGTTTATAATACATTATGTATTTTAACAGTTTTGTTCAATAAAACCATACGATTACTTGCTTTTGATACTTTATTTGAACCAATTAGTATTGCCTCGTTGTTATAATATATGTATTTTAAGTAGTGTTCATTTTGTCAGCTATTTTCAATTTTAGTCTTAGTCTTAGTCCCGTGTTAAATGTCCTTGTTAGTTTTTATCATATTTAGTCAAGCTTATCCTATTTAGTTTTAGTCCAGTTTTAGTCGACTAACCCCCGGTTTCATAGACAAGGCTTAAGTCTAGTACCAAACTAAAATGTAAGTCTGAGCTGTTTCAACTGAAAGAAACTTGTACTGACTGATCTTAAAATATATCAGTGCCTTTGTTTTATCTCAAGATTCACACCAGTAATGTTTTCTCAAAGGCACATTTATAAAAATTACTTAAATGTCCTCATTGAACTATGGCCTAATCCTGGCTTAGTCTAAGCCCTGTCTGTGAAACCAGGCCTAAAAGTCTCAACATTTTAGTCTAGTCTTGGTCAAAGAAAACTTGACATTTTAGCAAGAAGATTATTATTGATTAACCGTACAGCAGTATTAAATTTGGCAACCATTTTTAATTTAGTCTTAGTCTTACTCAAACTTACATTTTAGGTATCATATTTAGTCAACCTTGTCATGTTTTTGTTTAGTCAAGTTTGTCAATGAAATGTATGAGCATTTTAGTCAGGTTTTAGTCAAATTTTCATCATGTGGTAGAATGGTTAAACTGATCAAAATTATTTTTGCTCAAAATTATAATCGTAATGATTGTTGTCATTTGATAAATTAACTTGCATTTCAGGTATTGCACTTTCACCAGTAAACACAAATCAATAGAATGTGGACTCATACATGGTGTATTTTACCTGATCTAGTGTGCTGATTTATTATAGGCTTTTTATTATATAAATTAATACCAAAGATTTATGCAATCTCTCTGTCTACAGTTATGAAAACTGCTAAAACAAAGGAAAAATATTATAACATTGAAATTCCAAGTAATTCCACTAATTCCAAATGGCAATAGCCTATTTCTCTATTAAAACAACAGCGGTTGAGTAAGTGCATTTATTCAGCAACCACAATCGCAAACAATATAATCGAGATCTCATGACAGAACACAGACTGGTTGAGTGACACTTTCATTTAGATCGCTAATTTCCAGCTTGTTTTCAGATCATCGGCGGCGGCGTTTCTGCAATGAGGAGCGAGCGCGTGCGCATGGTTGCCAGATTGCTTAAAATAAGCAAAATACCGGGCAGAAAATATATCCTAATAACAGCTAAGCTCTGATTCGGGGATTTGAACTTGATATCTGGCAACCGCACTCATGAAAGCTCGCGCAGTAGAGGCGTGTAGAGCAGTCCGCTATAACATTTTCTTTTTTTTTTCTTTTTTTTGGACTCAAATAAAAAGCGGTTTTTGGTAACGTTTTTCTTTTTGAGTACATTTTAGTCTCGTCTTATTTCGTCAATGAAATTGCATGTAGATATAGTCTTAGTTATCGTTTATTGACCTTATTGTCGTCTCGTCTTCATCTGGTCTTAGTCATAGGGAAAAAGCTATTTAACGAACATTTTTCGTCATAGTTTTCTTTAACAAAATTAACACTTAATTTTAAGCCATTTTAAAGGCTATTGTTCCTTTTAGGTATATTTTTATTAATTATTTTTAAAAAAATTATAATTATCTGATTCCTTGATTAATTGTCAGAATAATTTGCCAGTTACTTGTTTATGAAAATAATTGTTAGTGACAGCCCTAATAGTTTTTTTTTTTAATTCTCGGTCTTAATAAGTTTGGCTGATTTCTCTTATGAGATATTATTATCATTCAAAATAAATAATTATTAAAATGCACAATTGTTTTCTGTGTGTTTCTTAGCTGTCAGCATGAACTTGGCTCAGCCGGCTGCAGCACTACAGTCTCAGAAAGCCCAGGCATCTCTGGCCCCTCAGCAGAAAACGGTGAGTCTCTTTACTTTGTCTGTACCTCACTGCACTAATCAAAACCTACAATGCTCAGCTATTTTTAATTTTATAGTCTATTACAGAGCAGGAAGTATTTTAGGATAGTAAGAAGTTGCAAGAATTTTGGTTAACTAAGAAGATAAAATGACATAAAAGCACAGAGTAACGCTGTTCTAATTTAACTTCATTAAGTTTAATTCCATAACAGAATGTGTCATTTCTGTGCCAAAAAATGTGATCGCAAAGATTACTGATTTCTAGTTGGTAGGATGAACAAATAGCTCCACCGCAAACTCACTTATTGATTGTGAGAGATGCCAATCTTATATCAAGTCTGGGTAAAAAGAAAGGATGTCACTTTATTTGAACTAATTTCAATTTCTGTTCCAGCCTGTAGATTGCATTTATTAAACTAAAGTAACAGTGATATGTGAAGGTCACATTTATGGTTCACATCATAGTATAGTTGTCTGTGTGACAGCCCGTGCAGGCCATCCCCGTCACAGCTGCGACTGCAGTATCAGGAGGGGGTGTTCCAGTTGCAGCTGGCAGCCCTGCCCCTCAGAAAGCAGTAGCCACTCCTCCTCCATCCAGCCCCGCCCCACCCACCGCACCTGCACGGAGCGCCCGTCGTAAGCAGGCGTCTGTGGCTCAGCAGCAGCAGGTGCCCATCCAGCCCACTGCCACTCAGCCGCCTGGTGCCCCGCCTCCAGCACAGGCTGAGCCTGCAGCAGTGCCGCCCACTGTCCAGCAGCCAGCACCTCAATCCCAAATCAGCCCAGAGAAGGCAGAGGAGAGGGTAATCACCTCCATAGTGTGCATGCTGCTCTGTCCCATTTGATTCAAAGAGCTGGCAGCCTCACTCTCACTAATGATGCACCTCATGAAGGGGCTGCGCCTCATCATCCATTGTGTTGCCTCCATCTGTCATCCTTGGTTTATTTTGGATCATTGTAGATGGTTTTGATTGTTTGTGTAATGGATGTTTGCTCGTTTTGGTTTATTTGCTCTAAAGATGGTCTAAAAATTGTGACAGACAATGTTTTTGTTAAAATAATTTGAATTGTTTGTTTTCATTTTTGATTTGCTGAAGTGTTGTTAATTTTATGGTTTCTAGGCTTCGTTTACACCACATTCTGAAGTGTTTGTCAGTTCAGATGATGAAGTGATGAAATTCAATTGTTGTGTATTGACAGTGTAGTAAATATCCAGTATATTTGGATCAGTTGACATGGAAATGACTTTAGCATCAGAAAGAAGGACAATAGAAGTAATTTACTGTTTACACTACTATTTTTCCATATATTTACTATTCACTATACACTGAGATAAGTGTTTTTTTAAAGAATTTTCTTAGGCTCAACGTGGCAGCATGTATTTGATCAAAAAATGAGTTAGTTAAAATAGTTATATTGTGAAATATTACAGTTTAAAAGAACTGTTTTCTATTT
This sequence comes from Schizothorax lantsangensis, assembly GCA_027422415.1. Classification (NCBI taxonomy): domain Eukaryota; kingdom Metazoa; phylum Chordata; class Actinopteri; order Cypriniformes; family Cyprinidae; genus Schizothorax; species Schizothorax lantsangensis. Next base: position 23,083,235 of record CM049856.1, on the reverse strand, counting down.
AATTACATTTTAAAACATAATTTATTCCTGTGGTGGCAAAGCTGAATTTGTAGCAGTCTTTAATTTACTTCAGTCTTCAGCATCAAATGATCCTTCAGAACAGCATTTATTATTATATATAAATAACCCCAACCTTTTGAACAGTAGTGTAGCTAATACTACATGTGAGTATAGATGTGATTTTGGAGTTTATAAAAAAACTTTTTTGTTACCAAAAGGATGTTGGAAATTATGTATCAGTTTTTAATATTTATTTCTTATCTGTATGCACCTTTGGGTTTTCATGTTTTTTTTTTATTTTTATTCATGCCATTTCACTGCATCTAAATCTACATTTTATGTCCCTCTAAATTATCTGTATTTTAAGTGTTCTTACTTGCTTATTCTGCTGTCATTTTCTCAGCCTGCGGCCCCTGGCCTTTCCCAAACTCCTCCCTCGTCCCCAAGGACGGCCCAGAAGGCGGGGCACAGACGCATTCAGAGTGATGTCACTCACAGCGCTATGTTCGGTGTTCCGGTCAGTCAGTCCACTCAGCAGCTGCAGGCGGCCACAGCAGAGGCCAGCCTTAACAAGTCAAAGTGAGAAATCTAACATAAATATAGAGAGAGACACTGCTATTATACTCCCTACTTAGCCAAGAAGAAATGTTTTGTCAGCTTTGAACTTACTTAAAACTATTGTCTGAGCACTTGTTTCATTATTTGGGCACAATTAGGTCAGCCAGCGCCACCCCATCCAACTCTCCCCAGTCCTCCCAGCAGAGTGTGTACCAGCCTGCCCTGCAGGGCAGCACTTCTGTTCCTCAAGCTCCTGCCTCAGCTGCTAGCCTGAAAAGCCCCCCTGACCAACCCACCTGGAATCCCTTTGGTGATGACAATTTCTCCAAACTTACAGCTGAGGACCTACTCAACAAAGACTTCACCAAGCTAGCTGACGGTAACTTTACTTTCTCACAGACTACTATATATCTCATCACATCCTACACTATATGTATAGATATATGTACATGTATAGATATATATGTGTTTGTGTGTATTAGTGGTTGACCAATATTGTTTTTTTGACTGCCGATATCTTTGAAAGCAGGGTGGCCGATATAATTTTATTTATTTTAATTAATATTTAAGAAATTTGAAATAATTTGAAAATGGATTAAAACAATAAATGTGTAAAATAAACATGCTTATACTTTAGATGAGACAGTTTTTTTCACACATAAATAAATATTTTCTAAAAATACAATTAAAAAGGAAGTAAACACTGTAACCAACGGGTCCCTCAGTATTCTGGGAAGTTTGTGTGCTTTGGGAATCGTATTTTTTCAAATAAAGCCTGGGTAACACTTATTTTACATACTGCACACATTGAAAATGACACGAATATGACAGTGGGCAAATGCATAAAGCGCAGCATAATTTGAAATTACGAGTTTAAAGTTTGTCGATCGCGCATCTCCTCTTCATTTGCTGAATGCTGATGGCAAACGAGAAAGTATTATGTTTGCCTTTCTATTACTAATAATATATAACGAAAGCAATCGTTATAATACTTTTTGTATACATTTTAATTCCTTTGTTTAACCGTTCTATCTGAGTTTTAAACTGACTCCTATCCGTATTAGACAGAACTCTTAACGACGACAGCAAACAAGAGGGAGAATATGAGCGCTGTGTGCTCAGGCGCTGCTTTTCTCAGCGCTGTCAAAATAAAAGTCTCGCTTGCATCAGCCAAACAGAAAAACTTATCAGCCTTGGCGATATATCGGTTGACCACTAGTGTTTATGTGTGTGTGGAGAGTCAACAACTGTTTTTTACTGCATGTTGTATTATGCGTTGGTGGGTGGGTGAGAAATACATTTTGGAATTTAATTATAAAGTTTTTTTTTTTTGCTGTTTGCAGAACCTGTTGAACCTCTGATTGCTGCTACTGAGAGTCTTATTCCTGGGCTGGAAGCTGCAGAACCTGCTCCTCCATCCTATGGTAGGTGTACCATCAGCCCTAAACTAATGTTCCACTCTTACATAAATGAGTGAATTGAATTCACTTAACAAATATAAATCATTGCGAATATATTGTAGATGTCCTTAATAGAGCATCCCTGCTGAGTCCGCCTGCTTCTTCTGTTTAAAGGGGTGGTTGACTGTGTTTTTTTATTTTTTATTTTTTTTTAGGCTTGATTGTGTTTATGGGGTGCAGTCTAACATGTTAATGCTTCGTTTTTTTAAAAACGCTTTATTTTTTCACATAATTTACCTTTATTCTACACCGCTCTGTCCCTTCTCCTATAAACACGCTGATGATTTCCTGTTTTTATGAAGCCCCTCCCTCAGAAATACGCAATGGGCTTAGATTGGTTAGCTGGCTCAGTGTGTTGTGATTCTCTAAACCGCCAGTGCGCGTCTAAACGTCACACCCCTCAGTTCAGCGGCATGTGGTCCGGTTGTATCGTAAACAATGACGTCGTCGATATTGCTAATCAATTTGAGCCCGATTGAGACGCAGAGAATATTAGTGAAGAGGATTGTGCAGAACCTGTGCAAGCACGGCTCTCAATGGTATGTTTTTTGTTTGTTGTTGTCTCATACTTTTAGATATGCTGTTATTTGTAAATGCTACTGCTTCTGTTAGCTTTTAATATACGGTTTTATCTTGAATAAAGCTTTAATACACGTAAAGCGCGTCCATGTTTAACACTTCTCATAGCTATGTGAAAATAAGTGTATAATTGGAACAGTTCGTTGTTGGAGCTATGCTGATGATCTGAATGAGAGAGAGAGATGCAAAGCATGTTCAGAGCAGGGGACACAAGGAACAGGATACGTCTTATATGTCGATTTACACTCTGATTTGAACGTAAACAGCACATCCTTGTGGCCCAGCTGACACAGAAGAGTGTACGCATTTTGCGTCCAGGGGATAATCTCCAAAATGGTGCTACACTGACGAAGAGGAGACGTTACGGTACCTAATTGTTGAATAAAGTCGTTATTTTAGTTTTATTTCCGTACAAAAATTATTCTCGTCGCTTCATAACATTACGATTGAACCACTGATGGCAGATGGAGTATCCTGGCGATGTGTTTCATACTTTTCTGGACCTTGACAGTGTAATTTACTTGTCAGTCAATGGGACAGTCACAAACCTCCCAGTTTTCATCCAAAATATCTTAAATTGGGTTCTGAAGACGAACGAAGCTTTTACGGGTTTGGAATGGCATGGGGTAAGTGATAAATGACCATTTTCATTTTGGGGTGGAGTATCCCTTTAAACTGCCTTAATTTTAAAAGACGATATCTCTGTTTGCATTGAACTTTCAGCGTCGTAACTTTGCAGATATTGTTTATGCTCAAACAGCAACATTACACACTAACGTTAAAAAAAATGAAATCGCAATCAACCACCCCTTTAAACTGATGCTCAGCATTTAATGCCACCCATTTTCAGCACTTCTTGACCACTTTAGCATTTCCAATTTTCTCTTTCTCTGCTCTTATACAGCTGAAAGACCTGCTGACATTCTGGGCTTAGAACCGGGAGCTGGTTTGCTAGCTGTGCCAGGTAATCCAGAGGGCCATGCCAGCCTTACATGACCTCTATGCACCTTAGTGGTCACCACACACTGCGGTGCACACACCACAATACCAATGCTTTGAAATGTTGTGATTCACAGTAACAGTTTTGCTACCAAAGGAAACGCTAATGTACTATTTCACTTTTTTTTATGAACAATCAACCTGACAGTCGGTCTTTGACCTTTTCTAGTAATTATTGAAAAAGTTTTAATAATAAAAAAAAACAAAGTAATTAAGAGCTAAAGACCAAATACAAATGGAACAAAGAAACAAAATATAAATTATAATTACATAAATCTGCTTGTGCTTTTTCAGATATCTTTCAACAGCATCAAGTAGGTAAATATTCAGAAACTGGAAAATATACAAAACTAAGTAAATGTAAAAGTTACTGAAATAATTGTCATTTAATATCATACATTAATACTGGTTGAAAAGACATACCAATACATTAATATCAGTTTCTTTTTTGTATATCTTTAGGCATAACTTTGTATTAACATTTGTTTTGTTGATTTTTGTCCCACTTCCTGCATTTACTGCATCAGTACTTAGTACTTAGATAAGCCACCCTACCTCTAATCGTTTTTTTATCCCATTCACTTAAAGTTCAAATTCAAAATAGTTTATTGTCATTCTAGTCAAACAACAAAGTGTAAAGCAGAACGAAATTACATTTCTCCAAGACCAGTGCTGCGTTTACATTGTCTTCTCAGCCTGCATTGAGCAGTGTATCATTTAGACTAGAGATCGACCGATATATCGATTTACCGATATTTTTCCCGATATTTAAGCATTTTTCCATAATCGGATATCGGTTTTGTAATATCGGATTTTCCGATAAATGCCGCCATCTTGTGGGCGTTTTAAGAATTGCACGCATGATCGCCATTACAGCGCATCTGAGGGGAGAGGACACAACGGCGTGCACAGGTAAAGTATTACTTGCTTTGCTGTAATTAGTACATTTTATTTAACATAACAGCCATTAATGCACAAATTAGATGTGATACATATGCTTGATATGTAGTTTATGCAGCTTGGCTCTAAGAAATAGACGAGTCACGTAAGATAATCCGTCAAGTCCTGTCCCAATAAAGACGTAACTTTGCATGAATTAAATAATACAGCCATGAATGAGCGCAAGTTGGAAGTAAAAGCGCTGAATTAAATTCTCTCTCTGTTGTATATTTGCTCATCATTAGTCTCGTGAAGCCGCTTCATATTGCTGTTCACTCAGTGGGTTGATGCTCAGGAAATGCTACAGCACGGCCACCGCATGTAACTTTTAAAAATATTCACGATTAAAACACCGTAATTATATAAACATTTACTATATAACCATCAATTCCCTAATAAACATCCTAGTAAACACAACTCCAGTGTTTCCCACACATAGACTTTACCTGGGCGGGCCGCCCAGGTATATTAACGGCCGCCCAAGTATATTTGGTGACACATTTTTGTTTTTATTACTATTATTATCTTACACTTTTTATTTATTTTTATCCGCCCGAGATAATGAAACCATCCGCGATCGATTAACTGGTTGAAAATCTCCCCACACACTGCTCGTTCTGTGTGCTCAGGAACTGTAGACACTCCCACAGACAAGCTCTCTCTCTTTACTTGTGGCGGGCTGCAACAATATCCACCGCCCGCTGCCATCAGCTCCCGCCTCTCACACACAAGAGCGCGACTTTCAGTATTTAGCAACTTTCAGACCCTTTTGGCGGCTTTTTTCCCACAACAGGTACATACTGACAAACCTAGCGACTTTTTTTGAAAAAACCTTAGCTATCGTTCAATTGGAATTTGTCTCCAGTAACGTTACTGCCCCGCGAGTGCGAGGTCTGACTCTCCCGGCGCAGTGTCGACTCTCTCTGCGTCTATTCTGTGCAGTGAGCGGCAGTGAAGCAGCGCATTAATTTGGCCGTAACGCAGCAAAATCGTCAGTAAATCATTTACAAAACAGCGTTTCCAAGCACCTGTCGCTTACTGACTGTTTGGACTTTTAAATATGAACATAATTCGTCTGTTAATATGCGCATAGCTTGTTACTCAGACGCAGACAGTGCGCTGAATGAGACAAAACAGTAATACAGCCAAAACCACCGCATATAGTCGCTTTTTAGTGTAAGTTAGATGTATATTGATTTTATCAGACGATGTTGCGATTATAAATCAGGATTTAAGGAGTATAGTGAGAGTGATTCCTGGTTAACATGTAAAATTAATGGTTCCTGTTTACTATTTATACTTGTTTAATGTATGACAACAGAAAGTATAATGTGAACAGCTTTATTGGCATTGTTGTATTAATTACAGTATGTGACATTTAGAACAGATCTTAAGTGCCAAAACTCGTCTGAACGCAAACTTGACACAATGACATGCAAATTAACGTGATGTCACCTGCCGCCACAAGTTTTATTTATTTTTTAATTGGTGAGAATTACTTTTATGTGCTTTATTTATTTTACCTGTTTGTTTTTTTTACCTCATCGAAGATTTTATTTTTAAACAAAAACTGTTTAGTAACAGTCCACTTTTTATTTTTTGTACTCTCAGACCCCTCTATTTATTGGTGTATAAATAAGATTTGTTTTGTTTTCTATGCAAGGAGGGAGTGATTGTTATAAATAAAATGGTTTGTTCAGTTCAGTGGTGTTGTAATCATTGTGTCAAAAACACAAGTATAACAGTAAATAAATATCGGTTCTGCATATCGGTTATCGGGCACATAAACAAACAAATTATCGGTATCGGTATCGGTTCTAAAAAATCAATATCGGTCGATCACTAATTTAGACCCATCGATAATTCTTCAGCTGCTTATTTCTGTTTGTTAAAGTTACCTTTTTCTAATCATCAGTCTGGCTTTCAAATCCTCCATTGTCCTTTCGCTTTCCTCTGTTTCTGCACGCCTGCATTTCTGTGTTTATTCTGGCTAACGCTGGCTGTTTTCACTGGCTGACTTACAGAGAAGCTGATAGAGGGCCTGAAGTCTCCAGATACTTCTCTCATGCTGCCTGATCTGCTGTCCATGGCCGACCCTTTCGGCAGCTCCATGGATGACACTATAGATGGTAACAGCTTTTGCTGACTCTCTCTCTGTGCTTTTGTTTTACAAAAGCTAAACTAAACACTGTCCTGTTCTCTGAGACAAATGACATTTTCCACTTTTTGTTGTTTGATGCATATCAAGCCAGTCCCTGTATTATTTGTGATAGCTTTCAATGTTGTCTTTTTGCCGAAATCAACACACAAAAGGCTGGGAAAACAGGTAGAGTAGTGTGTTAAGGCATTGCATTGGTAGAAAAACCAGAGTGAATTATTGCTTGCTGATGGGTCCCAGAAATATTGTGTATATCAAAAAGATGAGGGGGCCAAGTACCGAAACCTGAGGTACACCTGTTTTAATCCATATAATTTGCACACCCCTCCTTTCCAAGATGACTCAAAGAATCTATTTATCGTCCAGGGCTCAAAGTAGCGAAAGGATATTTTTATGATGTCCATTGTTCAGGGAATAGTTGGGAATATGCAGCAAGTCCCTGTTGATGGCATTGTACAAGGTCCAGCATAATGAAACGTGAATCATTGGTTTGAATGTTATGAAAGATACCAGTGATGTGTTTGATGATGTGATGAATAATTTACAGTGCAGTATCATTATTTTTATTTATTTTTTGTGTCTTACTCCCAGCCAAAATGGTGGAAGTGTGTTTGGACACTCTGATTCCTGGCTTGGAGCCCCCTCAGGCTCAGCTGCACCCTGTGGAAGCTGAACCAGCATCATCAGCACTGGCAGGTAAAAATATGCATCAGAGATGGACAAGCATCAGCATAGCATTTTAACACCCAGTCAAATATATAAGTGGTGGCAGAATGTTTACTTTGTGTGGAGAGATTGGTTGAGACTATAGCTGAATTCAAAATTTAAAAACTCAGGATCCTTTTCCCCCACATTAAGGATGCAGAATGTTGTGCTTTATGCAGGTAGATGCAGAGATGCTCAAAGGGGTAATATCATGAGAAAACAAATTTATTTTATCTTTATATATATATATATATATATATATATATATATATATATAATATATATATATATATATATATATATATATATATATATATATATATATATATATATGAATTCGGTGTACAATGAAAACACTCTAAAGGTGTGGTCACATTGTTTGACAATTTATTTTTTTTGTTAAATTTTTAATAGGAATCCACACAATGGGGAATTTCACCTTTGGTCGAAACATTTCCCATTTTAGATTTGGCAACAGGTTCAAGTTGGTCACACAGACTGGCTGTGTTGCCCCAACAGAAAGTTGCTTGGTTTAAAGTAACTTCTGTCAGGACCACTATCGTCAAAATGAAAGACACTTAGCATACAGTTTGGTTTGGCGGTATGGTTCTGTTCTGGGCAAAAACTCCCTGCCCATCCATTCAGCCTGTCATGAATGAGCAGGGAGAGCAGCAATAATAACCCCCCTAGGGTTAACAGAACAGAACAAAGCAGATATCATTAATGTACTTAATGATATTTTTGTGTAACGCGTTACTCAAGATAAACTAGTCTGATTCAAAAAGGAGTATCAGAAAGCCAAGTCCTGACTAGTGGTCGACCGATATTGGTCCGATATAAAGCTGATATTTTATTTATTTTAATTAATATTTAAGAAATTTGAAATCATTTGAAAATGGATTCAAAAATAAATGTTAAATAAACATACTTATACTTTAGATGACAAAGTATTTTTCACAAATATTTAATAAAAATATAATTAAAAAGGAAGTAAACACTGTAATCAACAGAGCACGCCGTATTCTGGGAAGTTTGTGTGCATTGGGAATCATCATTTTTCAAATAAAGCCAAGGTAACACTTATTTCACATACAGCACACACTGGAAATGAAATTAATATGCCAAATATCGGCCCATATATATATCGGTCGACCACTAGTCCTGACTGTGGCGAAAGGAGGAGTTGGGGATGGAGGAGGGTAATTTGCTCCTGTGCAAGCAAAAAGCTGCTGAATAATACTGAATAGAGCTTATATAGGAATGTTGTGATTAGGGCTGAACGATTTTGGAAAATAATCTAATTGCGATTTTTTTTTTACCAATATTGCGATTGCGATTTAATATGCGATTATTTTTTAAAGCTCTTTATATTCTGTATTCAACAAAGACAAGCAATAAATCATTGTATAGTATGCAGTGTTGGGCACGTTACTTTAAAAAAGTAATTAGTTCTATTACTAGTTACTTCTCACAAATAGTAACTGAGTTACATCATTATAAAATAAACTAATTACCAGGGAAAGTAACTGTTACTTTTTTTTTTAAATGTTCAAATATGTCAAATAACTTGGATGTCCACAATATTAAATGTTAAATGGATGAAATGGACACTAAATAGAATACATTATTATTATAAAACATTGCACACTAATCTACACTATTTTAATGTTTCTGTGGGACAATGTGAGAGACACCTATCAAATTCAATTGATTATTGTAAATATTATCAACCCTCTATAGACACCTTGGCAATAGAATCTGCATTGGCTTGTCATTTTTTATAGTATATCAGATAATTAATATTGGTCTGGTGAGTAAACTAAAAAAAAATGACAAGCCAATGGAGATTATATTGCCAAGGTGTCCATAGAGGGTTGATAATATTTACAATAATCAATTGAATCATTTTCAATTATATATAATTATATCTATATAAAGCTTATGTTTGTAAAGTGGCAGTTTTTTTTAAAATATCTCACTTAGCATCAGTCAGTCAAAATATTATAATATGATATTATGATAATTTAGCATTAAATTTGAGCAGTATATGATGATATAACTTTAGTAATTAGAATAACCATGTATGAATGTATTTGTCATGTTGACTAAACTTAGGATTGGTGGTGGTGCTTAAGATATTGTTTGTCATTTAGTGTTTCTTTAAAAAAAGGAAAAAGAAAACTACAAATAATACTGATAAGATAACAAAACTACAACGAATTCTACTATTAATAACAGTATAAAACGCACTAAGGATTATTGAGCTGCTGGGTTCATGAATATTAATCAGGTTGTCTGCGTTCGCTCGAACTGATTCGCTGAAATCAAAACAGGGACGATGATAGGTGAGCGCCGGCCAATGAGATTGTCGTTTACGCATTAGCTCCGCCCACTAGCGGAGAACCCAGTAGTTCTTAAAAGCTGAAGAATTCATAAGAAACTCCGTTATTTTGACAGGAAAGTACAACAAAGGATATCGTTCACATGTAGCGCGTCAATTCTGCATGTTATGTAAGACCCGCGGACACGAAAATAACCCGCGGCAAACTGCGGACTTGGCAACATAGCCTGCCAACTTGATGCTTCCTCTGAAGACTGCTTAGATGTGTTGGACTTGAAGCAGCGCTGCTAGACCGATCGTTGTGTGTGTCATCAAAGTACTGTGAGAGCTATAAGAGAGCGGACGTCTCCTTATGCTTTCTCTCGCCGTACTTTGATGTCATACGATCGATCTTCAAGTCGAACACACCGCTTTACTCCTACTCTCGCGTGTCACGTGACAAAGTGTAATCGCGGCCTCTGCGGTTGAAGAATCGTGTTTTCTCATATCACGATATTATCGCAAATGCAATTAATCGTTCAGCCCTAGTTGTGATAGGTGTCGTATTCCTATAGGTAGATGTGATCAGCTGAGAGTCAGCTGATGCAAGCTTGACTCACGTGACCTGCCAGAACTAACGCTATACACTTAATTTCTGTGTGAACTGTGCTTCATGGATCACTACACAATTGACAGTGGACCTTTTTTACCTACGATTATTCTGCTAATTTGACTGCATTTTAAAATTTAGAATTAAAAACTTTCCAGACCATATTTTTGAAACCATGTTGCAAAAAAGGCACTTTTGAACCTCCACAACTTTCTGACAGATGTTAAACACATGACTATCCACATTTACACGTCAGTAAGGCCTGTTTGGTGTCCAGATGGGGCAGCACAAAATTTGTTTGACTCAGCAAACCTAAAAATACAGCACAATGATCCAATTTCATTTTCAGAGTTGGAAAAGACTAGGAAATGGTCATACCAAAAAGTCAAAATTTAGTTTTCACAAAAACCTCGACTAAGATTAAAAGTGGACCTCATAAGATATGACACCCTGATTTTTATGTAGTTAGCAACTTTATGGTTTTAATGTTTTCATGTGTTTCCCTGGTGCTGCTCCCCACTGTGCTGTAGACCCTTTAATTGGAGAGGACTCCTTGCTGGGCTGTTCACTCCTCTCCTGCTCTGCCTCATGTCTGGATGACTTTGCGCCTCTCTCAGGAGGCTCCTTCCAGAATATACCAGGTACAACAAATCACTTTTTATTTTTTCTGCTGGCATTTATAGCTTATGTGACCTGGGGCCTCATTTATAACCATTGCGTACGCACAAAACCTGCCCTGAAAGAGGCTTACGCTACTTCCTACGCAAAAGGTGGGATTTATAAAAACAAACTTGACGGGAAAATTTGCGCACCTGCACGCAAACTCTGACCCATGCGTACAAACTCTTTTTCCAGGAGTGAGAAAATTAATGAAGTAAGCAACGATTTTAAACTGTTTTCATGTCGATATACACATTTACATTAAATATTCCACTCTCATAATGTAAATAAGCACTGAAATTACATAGTCATTATGCAGAAGTTAAACAAAAATTAGGCTATATGAATTTAGACATATTTGTAGTGGATGCGCTTCATCAATTTTCCTGTGGCATGCTATGTTTTAATGACAGCGAGGAGTGCTATAGGTGCACAATAATTCATCTTTAAACTGCAGATCTCATGTTATGAGAAAATATTTTTAGCGAGAACAATGATCAATGATGCGCACTTACTTCGATATTATGGCGGACGCTGCTGGATACTCGGTGGTCGAACGGTCCATTGTCCGGTTTGAATAGGTCCAGTACTTACTGTACAACCGCAGCTGCACGGAGGTGTTAATGTTGTGTGAAGGCATCTCCACAACATTATGAAAAATAAGATTTGCACAGACAATTGTATTTACACTGCAATAAATATAGGCCTATCTGTTTCCACTAAAAATAGCCAGTGTAAAGAATGAGATCAACTTTATTCTTTATAACTTTAAAACTTTATTCTAAAATATTTATTTGATAACTATTTTAAACAGTTTTGTTTTTAATGAATATTTTGATATATTTATTCTAAAACATAACAAGAATAGTGGATGACTTTTAGCAACAACAAAAAAAATGTTTGGCACAAATGGCATTTATAGTCCATATCTCATATTTCCTTAATGTCTTGGACCTTTGACGGTGTTAGACATGGTGTCACGTGGATGGGAATATGCATGGAAATGATGTGCAGATGAGGTTATGCATAGTAAAACTAGGCGTTGTAAGCTCCATATATGGTGATTTCGGGGAGGAGTTGGGGTGGAGATGCACGTACGCACAATCTTCCCCTGACTGGGGTTTATAAAGGGATTTTTTCGCAGGTTCTGGCGTACACATGGTTTTCTAAATCTGAGAACTTTTGTGCGTACGCAAAATTGAACTTTTGTGCCTACGTACACTTTTAGGATGAAATCTACGGAGAGTTTTATAAATGAGGCCCCTCGTGAGGCATGTAAAGAACTTTGGGATGGAACTGTAAAGTGCATTTTATTACAAATGAATTGATATTAACGTACTATATACACTTTCTAGACATTTGTTTAGGTTTGGTAAGAAAGTTTCGGCCAAAGAACATTAATGTGATTATTTCAGTGTTGACATCATGCTAACAGTGCTGTCTTTTTCTCACCCATCTGTGTCTCTCCCTACCACGGCCCTGTTAAATCTTTTACCCGTGAACTGTCATTTGCCCCAACCCTCATCGCCTCTCAGCTGCAGACTCCTGTTTGATCTCAGGCTTTGAGCCTCAGAGCGCTGAGATGGCCAATGAAGATGAATTTGACCCCATACCAGTACTGGTCTCCAAAAATTCTCAAGGTGAGTTTTTTTTTTTTTTTTTTTTTGAGAGAGTAAGTGATCAATATGCATCTTGCTCCCATTTTAATGACAAGTATTTAGTTCGTTATCTGTATATGAGACCTGTATAGTCTTGAGCACATTCTTTGTTGGTAGTTGCAAATAAACAAATTTAGTTATTTTATAGGAATCATAGAAATTCTAGTTCCACTTTTTATTTCATTCCATTAACGAGTAATTAAGTATTTTAAAGTCCCCCTGTAGTCAAATATTTTATCCCTTAAAACTTATCTTTGATCATCAAAATTACATATTTAAATGTTTTTTCTTGTGAAAATAATTTTCTCATGCCTTAAAATAGCTTGAATGTAACTCAACACCCTTGCCTCATTTATTATACGCGGATCTATGAATATGCAAATTAGCCCCGCCTCTACTCAGTCGCAGCATCCACTGAACTGTAGTAAATGCAAAACAATGGCATACATGGATAATGACTGATAAAACTATGTTTTTACTAGCAGACAACTACAGTGAATACTGTAACATTCGTTAAAGTTACTGACTTGACGATGTTGTGTCCTCAAAATGCCGTTAAGACTCGAATGCAGCCGTTTGTGATTCATAATTCGCGCCCGCGAGCATACGCGTGTGAAGTGCAGATGCCGATGTGGGAGAGGTGGGTCTGACTCCGGGATACTTTTACACTGTTGCCGCGGGTTATAATGCAAGTTAGCGGTTCTAAGTTCACATTAAACCACGGCTTCATGGGTTTTTGCTCTAATTTATGTTTGGTTTTGTGCTGGTATTGGTATATTTTGCATGCTAGTGATAGGAATCGATCCCTTGACGTGATTGGTTGTTGAATTTTGTGACGTAGCAAACCGAAGGCTGTTTCAAACTGCATTTCTGGGTCAGCCTATGAGAAACTACAGTTTTAAGGAGAAAATACTCAGCAATGGTGTTGATTAATGGACTGGCACATGGTTTGTCTAAAAGCATATTAAAAACACCACATAGACAAATAAACAACATAAAAAACTTGATTTTCACTACAGGGGGACTTTAAGTATTTTTAAGTAAGCAACTGGTCCTAATTATATAATAAAAAAATATTATACAACATATTTATGTATTTAATACAGTTTATTGAAAAAAGTTGAAATGTATATTTTCATCTCTACATTGCCCGTCTTTATTTTTTCAGATTTAGGCCTCATAATACAGTTACATAGTAATACAGTTCACAGTTCATTTTGAGTTTGACATAACAAAAGTACTTTACTTGTGATTGCGATTAATTTATAACAGAAAAAGCGAGTCATTCTTTGTCAAATCAGTCTGGCATAAGGAAGTGTTTTTTTGTTCTTTTTAATATTTTGCGGTAATTCAGACAAGCCAGTGTTATGTTAGTTTCATATACTGTTATACTATTTATTAATATTAGCTCTTTTAAGCTTTTTGAATGAGCTTTTTATTCAGTTTTTTTTTTCATTTTAATATTAGTAATTTTATTGTGTGCTTTTGTTTAGTCATTTAAGTATTTAAACTAATTCTTTTAATTTAGTTGTCAAGGCAGCATGTTTCATTTTTTAAAAAAGCTCTTTTTAGCATTTTTTTAAATTTCAGTTTTATTTCAATTCAGTTTTAAGGAGTTTTCATTAACAATAATGACACTGAGACGAGCTTATGTTTTTTGCCCTGACTTACAGATTCAGTAGTGGTGCAGGAAACACTGAGGTTCTCCTAAAAATTGATCGAATTAATCTGATATTTTTACATATTTTGTGAGGTCTTTAACTGAATCAAATATAATCTATAATTCCTTCATAGTTTATTTGAAAGAAATCCCCAAATTTTTGAATCCCAACCCTATGCATGTTCTCTCGTAACAGTCTCTCTTGACATTTTGTGAAGGTTCACTTACCGTTGTGTCTCTCTCTCTCCCTCTCTCTTCTGCTGTCCCCTTCCTCGGCCTCTCCTTGTCTTAATTTGGCTGTCCTCCCTTTCCTCAACCCCTAACCTTCCTGTCCATCTGGCCTCTTTTAGGAGGCCACTCTCGCAGTAACAGTGGCAGCTCTGAGTCCAGCCTGCCCAACCTGGCCCGTTCTCTGGTGCTGGTGGACCAGCTCATCGACCTCTAGACCGTACAGATAATTCCTGCAGTGCTGAAGATGATGCCAACCGCTGTAGTCTTCTGCCTTGAACCAATAATCCCTCCTGCTTTCCTTTGTCATATCCTCCACCCACACCCTCTTTCATCGTCCATTTCCCTCTTTAATCGGTTTTTCATCATTCCGTCGCTTCAGTTTCTTCCTATTCATCACATCTTGCGTTTTATTTCTTTCCCTGCCGCTGTTGTCCATCAGTTGTTGTCGTTGTCATCACCATCATCGCTCATTTGATTTGACATACTCAGCTTTCCTCCCCTGCACCATGACGTTTATCTCCCTGATGAGTTTTTGTTCAACTTGTTTCTTACAAGTCTGGTGCGACCTTTTTCTACAGGCTCAAAATCCAGTTTCCTCTGGCATCCATATCTGTGCTTCCTTTTGGACACGCATATATGACCGTCACACATTTCATCTGCCTCTCAGTCAAGAGTGCACAATCGTTCTTCTCTTCGGTCTTTAGCTGTGTCTTCAGTGGCACTCAGGAAGCTTGTCTCGAGATTAAACACACATGGGTTTAGACTCATGCAGTTGGCTCCTTCCAGACCAAAATTAAAGTACAAAGTGAAGCAAATGTTTACAGACAGGAGTATTTTCGCTGGATGTTTACAGACCGGCAGGTAGGCAAGCACAGCTTGTGAGAATTTATCTTCGCCCAGACTGACCGCAGGGTACGAACGGATCATAATACTTCACATAGAGTGATTTTAAAACCGACTAGAAGCTCCTCGTTGCTATCAGTGGTACTTGTTCGCCATCTCACGACCTCCATACCATCATTTCTCTGTTGTTTCTTTGTAAATAGCTCTATTGATGTTGTACGTTGGCTCGACGCAATGTAAATTGTTGTATATCTGCAGTATCTGACTCTCCCACCCTCAAAAGTGATTCGTTCCTCCTGTGTATAAAGCATCTGGTCCAAATGTCCAGCGTTTCCTTCAGAGATCCCCGTCTTACCCCATAGTATACATTATGAGATAATTTAAAATAAATATTTCATATACGGTTAAGATTGTGAATATGAATAGAGTGGTAGAGAATGAATGTATGAATCGAGTATCCATATATAAATGCAGATATGTGTATATGAAACCTATTTAAGAGAAAACTTTATCTCTTTGTTCTGTGTGTTGAGATGTGTTTGCGAATGTAAATTGTCGGTTTCATCTTCTAACGGCCAGATCGTCATTGCTGAACAAAGTCAGTTAAGAAAAGAGGACAATCTTGAAGCTTCCTGACACGGTATGACGGCATTCGTGAGCAAATCAGTTTTCATTGCCTTTTATTCTCCGATGTATATCGTATGACACAAACAGGTTATAGTATTGAGGGAAATGCTCTACGGTCCTCAATGCTGTACGTATACAATTCATCCTCGAATCTACTGCCCGATGCTTTCTTGCACAGTTCTCGTGAATCAGACGCATATTGAAGCATGGCAGTGTTTATCAATATGAAGTTAAGACATGTCTGTGGCCAATCTTCATATCAGTACTTTACGTATGTGTTTGCGTGTATGTGTGGATGTGAGGTAAATAAATAGCTAGTCTTAGTCGTTGAAAGTGGTGCGGTCGTTCTGTCTTTGACATGGTTTATCTGCTTCGTTCGGACATCTGGACCCGCAGCAGGCACCTCTGTTTCAAGCACAGGTTCTCTTTTCATTCACTGAGGGTCATTAGACTGCTCAAATTAAGAGCTTGGAAAATGCTCGCTTTAATGCTGTAAGATATTAGCAGAATCCCAATCAGTGACTGACACGCTATAAAACTGAAAGTTCTTTAATAAAAAAAAATAAAAAAACTTCAGCTTTTTGACATTGCTGAATCTGTAAATGGCATTGAAACGAGTTGTCACTTCTCAAGGGCAACAGCAGTAGGGCTGGGCGGCCCCGTAGAGATTTCCCATACTGCTTACATCACTTTAGATGTGTTTGCACAGTTATGAAATATTAACGACTTTTCCCATGATGTCAAATTTGACTTGCATGATCAAAAAAGTTCCCGTTTTCTGTTTTTTTTGTTTTGTTTTGTTTTTTCATTTTTATTTATGGATACATTTTACTACTTTTTTTAAGTTTTTTTGTTTAACCTCATGTTACAAAATGTTAAGTTTATTTTTCCATTTTATGCCTTATATACCCCAAACTTTTGAACTATATATAAATAAAATTTTAGGGCCAATAAACATCTCTTAGGCTCACCAAGGTTGCATTTATTTGATTAGAAATACAGTAAAATCTGAAATATTGTGAAATTATATAATTTGTTTTAATATATTTTAAAGTGTCATTTATTCCTGTGATGGCAGCTGAATTTTCAGCATTATTATTCCAATCTTCAGTGTTGATCATTGGGAAATTATTCTAATATGCAGATTTGCTTCTCAATAAAAATGTATTATTATTTTTAATATTATTATTGTCAATATTAAAAATAATTATGCTCTGGAAAGAAGAGCATTTATTTGAAATAGTAATAGTCTTAGTCTTTAACAATTTAATACATCCTTGCTGAACAAAAGTGACATACACACACACATTTTTGATTTCCACCTAATAAATATACTGACACACACATTAATGTGATATATAATTTTTTAGTTATGGCGCCCACCCTAAAGTTCTGTAATTAAAAAAAAAACAACATTACAAAAATAAATCATGAACTTCAAGCTCATGTTGTCATAAAAGCTTTGGATGTTTTACTAGGCGTATTGTTAGATTGGAGGCATTGGTGAAAAACTGCAGAACAGCACTGCACGTCAGGAAAAGAGATGCTGCTGGGGCTCCATTACTGATATTTGTTGTTGGCAGTGTCGACTATGAGATCGTTCTATATCCTCGCCTCTCCTCTGTACAGCTGTTCGCAGACTCTCATGTTAACCTATGCAATCCTAATGCTTCATCTTGTAGTTCTCAATAGAGGTCTTTGCCCCGCGGGTAGTGTTTGACTTGTGTTGTTGTGTAAAAATCAAAGATTCCTTTTATGTGCTGTTTTTGTTCAGAGAAAAACAATATTTATGACCATGTTTATCCCCAGAGTTGGAACCTCATTGGTCTCTGTAGCAAACACCCTCAGCCCAGTGTTAGAACAGTGATGGGTTCATGTGCACCTTCTATTTTTGTGAAAACCAATAAACAAAGAAAGGGGTGTTAAATAAACATGTAAATGTGAATGTAAATTGTGCCGTGTTAATTATTTGTTTGTTGAAACAGCACTTTCAGCAGCAGAGTTGACACAGCAACCTTCTAAATTTCAACCACTGTTGAACTATTATTTCTGTTTATTATTTTTTTATTGTTATTTATATTCATTTAATATTTATTATTTTAAGTTAATAATAATAATGTAATCCAATATATAAATATGAAATGATGTTATTATTTTTATTAGAATTTCTGTAGTAGTAGTAGTAATAAAATATACATATTTTATATAAATATAAAATATATACATTTGTTTATATATTTAATTATATTTTAAAATTTATATTTAAAATGTCAATGTTTTTATAATGATTTATACAATTTAATTGTATTTAAACAGTATTTTAGACTTAAAGGGATAGTTCACCCAAAAATGAAAATTCTGTCATTAATTACTCACCCTCATGTCGTTCCAAACCCGTTAGACCTCCGGTCATCTCCGGAACACAAATTAAGATATTTTTGACGTATCCCGAGAGCTCTCTGACTCTCCCATAGACAGCAAGGATCCTTACATGATCAAGGTCCAGAAGCATAGCAAGGAGATTGGTAAAATAATCCATGACATCACCATTTTGGAGAGTATCCACTGAACGTAAACAGCATATGCTGTTCTGTGTCAGCTGTGCCACGCGGATACGTTTTCTACGTTGTTTGCGCTTTGAGCTGAACGAAAGCAACGTATCTACGTGGCGCAGCTGTCACAGAACAGCATACGCTGTTTACGTTCAGTGGATACGCTCCAAAATGGCGCTAGGTTGACGTGGAGGAGACGAATTGTTGAATAAAGTTTTTTTTTGTTTTTTTTCGCACAAAAAGTATTCTCGTAGCTTCGTAAAATTACGGTTGAACCACTGATGTCACATGATTTATTTTAGCGATCTCCTTGCTACGTTTCTGGACCTTGACCGTGTAAGGACACTTGCTGTCTATGGGAGGGTCAGAGAGCTCTCAAAATGCATCAAAAATATCTTAATTTGAGTTCTGAAGATGAACGGAGGTCCTACGGGTTTGGAATGACATGAGGGTGAGTAATTAATGACAGAATTTTCATTTTTGGGTGAACTAACCCTTTAAGTAATTAAATGTTTGTCACACTGTTCAACAAAAGAGAAAATTGGGGGAATTTGTTTTTTTAAAGAAAATAAAACTTTATTATAAACTGTATAAACTATATTTGACAAATTTATTGTGAAAAACAAATGCAATTGTCATCTTCACCATATTTTTTTTAAACCATTTTAAACTGTTTACATATTTTAAACGTCTTTATAAAGGCAAAACATATTTATCTTTTTTTAATTCGCATGGTGATACTCGGGCCACACACAGCCTTGTCTTCTCCAGGTAAGATTTCCTCATTCATTTTGAGGCTCTTTCTCTTTCTCTTCTTCCTTTGTCGTTTGAGCACTATTTTTCTGGGAGAATCAACATAGACTGAATGTTCACCAAAAAACAACTGTGTGACTTGGCGCTATATGACTGAGTTGGAAAAAGTAAATTGTATTGGTTTCCACCTGAGACCTAAATGTGTGTTTACTGATTGGAAATCATGATACGGTGCCCATTTGATAGAACAGCAAAGGATATTTCAAAATAGCATTTAGATGGAAGAAATGGACTCCTGGCAGACACAGAAGCTCAGGTGGCTCAAGTTAATAAATTTTGAATCTTGAGGAATCATGAAACAACAAAACATCTTTCAGGGACATTTTTTTAATTCTTAATTCTACTTGTTGCAGCATCCAGACCTGAATCAGACCTTTTAAGTATTAATTTATGCATATTGTGCTTATTATTTCTATTCATCTAAGTCATAAACCAAACACCGTTCTCTTTCTAAAAAAATTGTTTCACAAGCCAGTGCAGTCAAACTTGCCTGGATGCTTGTAGGAAATTTGCCGTTTAGGAGATTTTATGGAGTTTCAAAATGGCATTGACTTTAAAGAAGCACATAAAGCAAGGGAGTTCATCAATAAATTAGAGCTTTGGAGCAAAAACGGCCTAATTTGCTATTGTGCTTCAGGCCGTGCAGTTCCTGCTGACATTGTATAACACAAAAATAACCTTCTTCAAAAGTGCAATTATCTACATTTGTACAAGCCGTTTCTGCTGCTTCTGTGTTAATGACCACTTTTGTCATTTTGACTCCACATGTGAAATACTTAACATCCTGAAGAAACGGTAAATGTGGGTTGACGTTAATGTTCGAATTGTTGGGGCGTCTATAGAAGTTTTTTGAATGGTCTGGTTGGACTGGTGATGAATGTTTTTTTAAAATGATTGTAATTTTAACAGTAAAAGACTAATGCTACAATAAAAACCTGTTAATTGGTTAACGTTCCCTTATTCTATATGGTGAAAACTAGTGGACCTAATTTAATGTAATTTTACAGTTAAAAAATTTACTGTTGAATATACATAAAAAAAATAAAAAAAATTGCAAAAGAACAAGCCATCTTACAATTTGCAGTGAAAAAACATAAATTGACATTCCCAGAGTTTCTTCTCAGATTGTTCTTATGTACAATAGGGTTTTGTTACATCTTATGTTGTTAAATTAATGTTGCTAAAATAATGTATTTATGTATAATGTACATTATAAATGTTGTGTGTTACCATGATGGTGTTTTGTATTTTTGTATACGACGCTTGTACACTTTCTATATATTAGTATTCACCTCAGCTTGTGGAAAAGCTACTTGTGATCAACTTTGAATCATGTGTGGATTTCTCATCACCACCTGTGTTTTTAAGGTGATTGTCAGTATATTACAATTATTAAAACAGTTTCAACATGAAGATAAAGTCTTTGTCCTAAAATGTCTTTTTATTATAAATGTACGTCCACTGCAAGTTGAGGGGATTGGTTACATGCTTGCGACTGTAGAAAACAGGCCGTTTCAAACTGAATTTTTGAGACCATCTTTGGTACACTGCAGTTTTAATGAGAAATGCTCAGCAGTGGTGTTGACTGATGAATTTGCACTTGTTTTTTCTTTAAGCATATTAAAGAACTTAGGTAGACATGTAAACATTTAAAAATGTAATCTCCACAGGGAGTCTTTAACTTGTCTGCTTATTCTCTTTTGCAGATGATCTACCTAACATCAACGGCTACAATTCTTCATCAGGAGCCAGTAACATCCAGAGCTCAGAGGTTCCTTCAGAAGAAGACGATGTTCTGCATGTGTGCAGTGGCTCAAAGCTTCTGCTGCTGGACTCCAAACTCCTCAACACTACGTCTCTCAAACTCTCGCCATCGTCCTCCCCAGACGTCTTCTCAAATGCTCCATTCCCTGGGTATGGACGTGACGGTAGGGACATCTTCACCGGCGCGCCATTTCCCCAACTTCAGCGAGCCCATCCGCAGCCTGACATCTTCCTCCAGGCTCCGTTCTGCAGGATGAACGATCTGTCTGGGCCGCAACATGTAGTGAGGTGCTCGAATGGCAAGGAGCCCATCCTGCCCCATCCTGCGGTGCACAGTCAAATCCGGTTTCCGCATTGTGCCGAGGCTCCAATGCCCCAGCAGCCCATTGCCGCACACCGCGTTGTCTCCAGTGTGGGCCAGCAGGCGGCCGTGAGCTCAGTCCCCGTCGGCCCACTTCATTCCTGGACGGTAGGTGTTCGAGCAGTGATGGACCCATTCCTGGCGGCCCCGTTCCAACCTCGGGGCCCTTTGGGAAAGCCTTAACGTTTGAAAAAGTCACTAGTCCTATCGCCCCAGTGCTTGGTAGTATCTGTGGAGGAAGCAAATCTGGTGTAGTCTATCATGAGACGACTACCTCAGTCCTCGTGACGGCGTCTGGCATCACCGCAGCACTTTAGCTCAGCTTCACTACGATGTTCTTCCTCTGTGCATCGCTCCACCAGACATTTAGAGAGGGATTTCATCTTTTGATTATGATATGTATTCATCCATTTCTTTTCTTAACAGTTTGAGCTTTTTTATATCATACATAATAACAATTTTCTTACTTTTACATCGAGTCCAGTATTAAAAAGGACATAAAATGTGAAAATGATGGACCTTTGTTACTCTCTTTAGTGTTTTTGTCTAAGGGAGTGGCTGAGAGGAACAATTCAACATTTTTTTAGACTTTTTGAAGTACTAACTACCTTTTTGAGTCTAAAAGTCGGAAGAATATCCAGAAACTGGTGACAGAATTGTGTTGAGGCCTTATGACAGGTAAAAATGGCTGGAGAATCACGTTTCTTTGCTGTTCTTGTTCTTTTCTTGAACCCAAGGTACTGTAGGTGCTCCTAAGCTGGACTGGAATAGATTGTAAGTAGCTGACAGTCAGATCCACACCGTCTAATGAGGTGAAACCATCGAAGCACTTTTACAATCTGTAATCGTGGATATAGTAGTTTTGCTATATAACATTCTGCTGTATATTCAATGTATATTCCTACATGATAAATCCTTTGTGTTAAAATGTCTTGTCTTTGTTCCTTCATAGCTTACATATGACTTACAGGCTGAATGTGTATTATTTATTCTATCTGTCTATCTATCTATCTATCTTATATATAATAATTTCAAAAGCATTTATTAGCATGTTGCATTTGGGGAGCAACAACATAAAGAGATACACGTCTACAAAAAAAAAAAAAAAAAAGTTATAACAGGCCTTAAAGAGATAGCCCCCCCCCCCAGGGCCAGCAGCTCTTTTTATTATCTGTACTTGAAACGAAAGCTGTGATGAATTCACATTTGATCTGTCATTGAATCTCAGGACATATGGAGTATTGGCCTGAAACAACACTGAGCCATGAAGCAGTGCTGAGGTATTGAAATAACAGCCAATGTGCTTCAAAGATTGCTGGCAGATTCCACTGCTGTGTGAAACTTCTTATGTTCTGCACATCTTTTGAAGTAGCGTGAAGAGGATTCTGCAACAGAACGGCAGCATGAGCCTCCTACAGACCACTTTCATATATTCACCGTCACCTTAAATTGATCACTTTATTCAGTTCTTGAAAACAGAAACATCAAAACGCATGAAGTTGCTTTTGATGCTAAAGTCTTGAAATGCCTACTCTATGCATTTTAAAGCTCTATTCTCTGATTTATGTAAATCCATGAGTCTCCAATTACTTTTTGTCCATGTGTCCGTATGCTTCTGCAAATACTGCGGTACCAGACAGTGCAGGCAAGACAAGAATACAAAACAATCCTTTTATTTGGCTCTCTCCTGTAGATTCAGTGTCTGAAGAAGTGCATTGAGATTCATCAAACTGCATTAGCTTGATTTCAGACCTCTGTGAATACCTCACTATTGATTTGTAATGAAAAACTTACCTTGACTTCAGGTTGTATGTAGATATTTGATTTTATATACACTCAGTTCAAGAAGCAAAATCTCTTTTTCATCTCTTATGTGACACGTAACACTTTTTAATCGCTTCCCAGTTCTTTTTGTGGTCAGTTGTCCTTGTGAATGTCTGCACACACGCACAGAATGGAATTTTCCACCCTGCTTATTCGTGTTTCACAACCAGTGCTTGGTCTCTCGCTTTTAGTAGCTCTATCTGTCATGGTCTAACGGCAAAAAGAAAAAATGGTTGTTGCAATTTATAGCTGTGATCCTTCGATAAACTAAACAAAAGCTGATCATTAATAATAATAATCAGTACAATTAAACAATCTTTTCACAAGCTAAAATTAAAACGTAGTGTTTAACATTTTCATTAGATTTTAATGTTGCTGTTAACACTTGTAGTATTTATTTATATTTTAAATTGGCTTTTACTTTTATATTTTTAGGTTACGTTTTATACATTTTTCATTTTTATTTATATTGTCTTTTAAATTTTTCTGTTTATCTTTAATTTTTAGTAATTGTAGTTCAACTTTAAAAAAAAATTAAAAATAATAGTTTTTTCAAGTTTTATACTTAAAAAAAAATAGTTTTAATAAACAATAACACGTGTTGCTAAGGTGTTCTGAGTGTTTTTAGGATGTTGCTATGTTAGGATGGGTGGTTGGTGTTTAGTGTCTTGCTATGCAGTTTCTTGCTATGTTTTGAGTGTTTTAGCCTGTTTGCTATGTTAAAGTTTTATGAATAGTTTTAAGCTTGTTGCATGTTTCTGAGGTGTCAAGATGATTTTAGTGTGTTTCTATGCTTTTTCTAAGGTGTTCTGTGTTTTTAGTCTTTGCTACATGAATGTTATTCATAGTTACAGTGAATAATTAATATTGTTAATAGTTTAAGACCAGGTTTGTTAAGGTGTTCTGAGTGGTTTTAGCACGTTTGCTATATTTAAGTGTTACGAATAGTTATAGCTTGTTTCTGTGTGTTTGCTAAGGTGTTCTGAGTGTTTTTACTTTGTTGTTTGTTTGCCGAGTTCTTAGGAGCAGCTTTGTGTTCTGAGTGCGTTTAGCATGCTGCTATGCAATTCCTAAGGTGTTCTGATTCATTTTTAGTATGTTACTGAGGTATTCTGGTTTTAGCATGTTTATGTAAAGATGTTTCAAGTGTTTGTGATGCGGACAGTGATGCACATTCTTTATTCATCATTTTGTAGATGTAGAGTTAGAAATCGTTGAATTTTAGGTAGAAAAGTTAAATCGCCATCTTGTTCAGACCAAAGTGACTTGAACCAAAGTCCCTTTAAAGGAAAGTCTGTGGCCATATTTGCAACGCCAACATCCTATCTAAACGTATGGGGGAATCCTAAAATCTCAAAAACGGCCCAATGAACTCAATTAAATTACATATTTCAAATCAGCAACAAAATCTGAAATGAACTGCCTCATGAATGTTGTTTCTTAGTAAGTTGCAACTCTGCTTTTTCTTATAAGGTGAAAATGAGGATCCATTCCACAAGTGTTAATCAGTCTGTACAATCCTTCAGGAAAACAGCGTGAGACACAGTTGAGTGTGAGGACACCTCAGGTTTTGTTTATTTTTTATGGAATTCACTTAATGCTTACCTTCACCAAGCCCCCGTCGAATATATATTCAAGGTATGTCCCATCTGGATACTTTTTCAGTATGCTAAATCAAGCCATTCAAAGAGAGTAATATTTATGCATATTTTTATATCCTATAGATTTGGAAGTTCTGACATGTTTTTGTTTAGGCCTATTGATTTTGTTACTACAAAAATATTCCTTGTTTGTGTGAAACGGTGCAAATATGATGGAGAATATGTATAGGCAATAGTCTACATTATTGCAGAATCTATGTGTGCGCGTGCAGCATAGACTTATTTAGCTTATCAATAAGTAAATGTGAGTATTCGTCTGTAACTAGCTGCTATAAATTCAGCTTTGCCATCACAGGGTGACATTACCTTTTAAAATACATATTACATTATAATAATATTTCACTATTACTGTTTTACTTTGTTTTGATCAAATACAGTGAGGTCCATATATTTGGACAGAGGCACAATTTGTATTATTTTAGCTGTTGACTGAAACATATTCAAGTTATGAATATGGGCTTAAAGTGCACACTCTGAGCTTTAATTTGAGGGTACTCTCATCAAACTTGGAGGAAAGGTTAAGGAATTACAGCTCTTTAATATGTACCTCCCCCTTTTTCAAGGGACCAAGTAATTGGACAATGAGGAAAAAATGAACGCACTAGGGTGATATTCTCTCTGCCCCGATTCAGCCAAATGCAGCAAAGTTGATTGGATGGCGCTTCATAGTACAAATGGACAAAACATACAGCAAAAGCAACCCAGGAGTTTTTGAAGGTAAAAAGTGGAATATTCTGCAATGGCCAAGTCAATCTCCTGATCTCAACCCAAATTGAAGACAAAACTAAAGGCAGAAAGACGCACAAACAAACATCAACTGAAGTCCGCTGCAGCAAAGCATCACAGAGGAAACCCAGTCTCTGGTGATGTCCATGAGTTGCAGACTTGAGGCAGTCGTTGTCTACAAAGGATTTCCAATAAAATATTAAAAATGAACATTTTATTTACAGTATTTGTCCACTTACATTTGCACCCCTGAAAATGAGGGTACTGTGTATAAAATGGTTGTAATTCCTAAGCACTTTGTTGTATTTTTGTTCAACCCCTTATATTAAAGCTTAAAATCTGTACTTCAATTTTATCTTGTTTGTTTTATTTTAATTCTATTCTGGTGGCATACGAAGTTATGAGAATTGTGTCAGTGTCCAAATATATATTGACCTAACTGTGAATGCAGCTTTGAGCATAAGAATTAAAAAATGTAAACGTCGTACCAAATCTTACCAAACCCAACGTGTAACGCTGCTTTTTCATTCCTATCATTATTTGCAATTATAGCTATAACCTTTATGACATTAACTAGCAGGAAATTGCAGAAGTTGTCTAGAACAATGACTACATGGCTATTTCACTATTCATTATCTTTAAATGATGTCAGCTGAAGAGTTTGAGCCCTGTTGACCTGGAACATGTATAAAGGTTCAGGTTCATTTAATGAATGCTTTGTTCTGTATGAGTGTGTGTGCAGCACAGGAGCCTTCGAGAGTTAAAGCCCCAGAGCCTGTGATTGTGTTAATGCAACCCATGGCCACATTACTGGAATGTTTCATCTAAGACTGTTTATCTATAAGCAAGTGAATGTGAGCATATTTTTCAGTAAATCGAGTGAGAAGCGGTTTGTAAATAGTAGAGAGTGATGCCTGTCAAAGGAAGTATAAATTACTTCACATAATGTACTGGGAGGAGACATTTCCTGATAGAAACAGAATATTTATTTAATAACTTGATCACCTCCGTTAGGAACTGATCATAAAAAGCAGCTTTTCTGTACCTGAATGGAGTGAATGATGTGATGTGGATTTGCAGTAGATTGTGGAAGACTACTGTTCTTCTGCAAAACCACCCACTCCTTTTTTACCCAAAGAAATTAATACTTTTTTTATATATCAAAGATGTATTAAACTGCTCTAAAGTGAGAGTATAGACACTTATGATGTTACAAAAAAAATCTTTTTCAAATAAATTCTTCCAAAAAGAGTAAAAACTCAATACTTGAAATTAATTTGCTGTTTCCAAAAGAGGATTGCATTCCGAAATGCTAGCAGTCATCTTATTATTGTTACAAATTGCAAAAAATAAAGTGCTCAGTCAGTGCATTTTAAATCTACAACAAACATTTCGGTCATGCAAGACCTTCCTCGCTATTCACATTCTTAAAACCTTTCATTTTAATGATTCCTCACGTATCAACACCCGTGTGTTCACTCAATGAACGATAGACCAGTCACTGAATTTCCAGTTGACAGGCATCCAGAGAAGATAGAGAGAGGAAGATATTCTTCAAAATGAGCATTTTTATCAGGCTCCTATGTGTAGGTTCAGTAATTTCACTTTAAAGCCAATGAATAGGTTCTTTTCATTGCCATTAAAGTGAAATAACTGAACATAAACATAGCAGCTTGATAAAAATTATCATTTTAGAAGAAAATTTCAGATGGCATTTAGAGGCTTGTGCATCTGAACTCTTCATATATATATCAAAGGTGCAGTGGATTGCTCAAAAGTGACAGTATAGGCATTTATGATATAAAAAAAGACTTTCTATTTCAAATAATGTTCTTCTGAACTTCTATTTATCAGATAATTTTGGAAGAAATGTTTCTTGAGCCGCAAATCAGCATATTAGAATGATTTCTAAAGGATCATGTGACACTAAAGACTGGAGTATTTTGGGATCACATGAATTAAAAAAAAAAAAAAAATTGTACCAAACCCAAACTTCTGAACAGCATATTTCAATGGTAATGCTGCTTTTTCAAATCTATCATTATTTGCAATTATTGCTATCAGCTTGATATTAACCAGCATTAAATCACAGAAGCTGCATAACACAATAACTAAATAGCTATTTGGCTATTCCTCTAATCTAAAGGTTCCACGAGAGTTCCAAAAGTCATGTCAAATACTAACTTTTGATGATTATTTATTCTTGCAACTGAATTCAAAAATGTCTTCAAGACATGAGATCGAACATAAGAAAAACTGGAAAGGTCCTTTGTTCTATTTGTCTGCATCAGCTAACTGCAGAGGTTGTTTTTTTTATAGTAGATGTGTGCTATCAAATGTTTAATATAAATTTGTTTGTTTTTAGATTTGTGGAGTAAAAGGAGAAAAAAACAGAATTGGGAGGGCTGCTGGGGTGTCCCGTACACCAGTGTCCACAGCATATAAGTGAAATCAGTCGTAGAAGAAAGTTGTTTGAACCTTGTTTACCAGAAGCATGTATAAAGTCTGGGTTCATTTTAATATAATGAGGATTTTATTTGCAGTATGAGTGTGCGTGAAACACAGGAGCCTTCGAGAGTTAAAGCCCCAGAGCCTGTGATTGTGTTAATGCAGCCCATGGCCACATTACTGGAATGTTTCATCAAAGACTGTTTATCATATAAGCAAGTGAATGTGAGCATAATTTTCTGTAAATTGAGTGAGACGGGGTTTGTAAATAGTAGAGAGCGATGCCTGTCAAAACAAGTATTAAATTACTTAACATATCTACATTTGGCTACTGATTAAAAGTCTCCAAAGCATATGACGTCAACCGAAGAAGAAAGTAGTTTGAACTCTGTTAACCAGGAACATGTATAAATAAAGTCAATGGACTACTTGCAAACTACTATGTTTTCCTACAAACCTGCAGCAAGCCAGTGTTTTCATCTTCTCTTAACAGTGTTTTTCAGTTGAGGAACATGTTTTTAAGTCTTCTTGCAGACACTCGTTTTAAGTGGCGTTTAGTCAACTAGGTGGATACAGCACATTGAAAGTATACCTAACTGGAAACTAGTATCGAGCCTTACTAATTGAAAACAGAAGTGGATCACAAAGCTCAGTGCAAGTAGTCCATAGGGTTTATTTTAGAGATCACCATAGAGTCTTCAAAGAGCCCTTGAGTTTGACCAATTCTAAACATCAATGCTTTGTTGAAACAACAGCATTTAATATATCTGAGTCACCGGTGCTATGAATGGCATTTCATTTTCAAATAAAAGCCATGTGACTCAAGCTGAACATTTCCTTTATCATAGGTGTGGATGTTTCAAAGACGGAGTCATAATTGTGATGCTTACCAAAATCCGATGAAAACATGCTATTGAGCCCATATAAAATATGCTGACCCAAAAGTAAGACACAGAAGAACAAATTCCAACGTTTAATTGAAGCGTGTAAAAACATGCTCTTCGTTAAAAAGGAATAGCCTTGACACGCTCTGAACATCTGTAACAGCTCAAGCACAAGCTTTTCAACCCAGAATGAGAAATAAAAACCACTGTTCAAGGTAAAAGAAGAGACAATAGTTAAATGTAGCAAAAAACAAACAACCAAAAACATAGAACTGCTGTATGCTTAAATTAATAGTTTTTAGCATTATTACAAATTCTGTGATACTTTACTTAATGTCATGCCATTTCAAACCTGTATGAATTTCTAGCAGGAAAATATATTGAATCATTTTGTGTTCTCCAGAAGAAACCGAGTCAAGGGTTTGGAGTGACATGAGGGTCAGTAAATGACACCGAACTATCCCTTTAAATGCATCACTTGCAAACGACAGAACAAAAGACATTTTAAATTAAAAATCATAAAGCACCTCATGAATCTTTACTCATGAATACTGATCTGTTGTTAGCACAGCTGTTTAGAAAGCATCCATATATACAGTACAAGACAAAAGCCTGCATCGCTCCGCAAACGTTCAGCCAGATCATAACACTGAAATGTCAACCGCATTCATTTTCTGATCAGTCATGCCGTTTCCTTTGGAATAGAGCTGTTCAGTCATGATGTCAATTTGTAGGCTAATTCTGGACTTCTATTGGGTTGTACGTGTAGCTGTTTTCAGTTTATAAGTGAAATATGGTCCGTGGTTAACTTAACTTGAAGAAACGTTCCTACGTTATAGAAGGACTACAACAATTGTCCGATTCTTCAACAAGCACACAAACTCACATGCTCGTAGTCGATATGTGTGCACTGTATTTTGGAGAATGTGAAAGTCTCTTCAAATGTTAACACAGACTTTATTTTACTCAAATCCAAAACCACTTTTCTGAACTCCCACTGGAAATTCCCTGGGGAATTTATGGACATGCTAATTCTCTTCTGGGTTTAAGGACTACAGACTGAATGAACTATTTGATCAGTTTTGTGATTGTTTCCTTCCATTCTTGCAGTCACATGAATGTTTTATCCTGCAGATGTTTTCCTGACATATTCAAAAAGCATCAAAGCTGAACCTGATCTCTCGAGTACTAAAGGATCTATAATACTGATGCTTCTGATTTAAACATTTCCTATCTGCAAAGCTACGTTAAGATGCTAATAATGATACAATGTGAATAATTTACAGAATCATTTTTTATGAACAATGAAGCCATTAGGCATTCAAATATGGCTACTTTTTAGTTTCCACCCTCAAAAAAGGCCTAAATTTAAAAATCTGTTTATTTAAAATGTATATAAAATAGCATGGCGTTACAGTTTTAATATAATGGCATAGTTTATTATTTGCATCTTTTTGATTTTATTTAAATAATCCTAATTCAGAATGCATTTGTTACATTTGTTTAGAATTAGCATAAAACAATTCAGTTAATTCGCTTAAAACTTGTTGAAATATGGCTATAGCTGTGCAACAAGCAATATTCGAATAATTAAACTGTACGAGATTGATTTATTGATGATAAATATTTAAACCTGGCTATTGTGTAAACTCATTCAGTTTATTAGTACTATTGCAAAAATCCTACCTGTTTTTTGTGTGACTGACGAATATGCATCGCATTAAGTTTATTTGTTTGTTCGTGTGAACTGTGTAATCCAAATGGATGGAAAATTTCTATGCAAATCAAATACATCTAAAATTACAAACTCCAAATGCTTGTAATTTATAATCTCTTTCTGATTCTTTCATCTGACTCTCTTTGACATTCTGTTCATTTGAAACCTCAAAACAATTCATAAAGAACATGGCAAGGTGATATTGAAAGTCAACAAACCTCGAGCTACTTCATAGATGTGAAGTTTTAGAAAATTAACGTCTTAGAATGTTTGTCAACCTTCAGTATGCAATAATACAGTCAATGCCACATTAAATCCCATTTGCAACCATTGTCATTTATAACAATCATGTTGCTCCTTTCTAATGCCTGAAAAATGTAGCACTTATTTTTTTGCCGGTGTAACCAGCAGTTTTTCTTGTGCAAATCACTTAGATCTACTCAGTCCTGGTAGCACTGCGGTTCATCAGGGCCTGGGCGAGGCGGTGGACGAGAAGGGGGCGGGGCTCGTCCGGGCGGAGCCGCCTGAGGGGGCGGAGGCAAGGTGCTGGGAGACGAGGGTGGCAGGAAGCTTGTTGGTGGCGGCGGAGTGGGTGGAGAAGGAGGCAGAGTCACATTGATGTTCAGACAGGTAGGAGGAAGAGCTCTGGTTGAAGGTGGTGTGTAAGGTGGAGGGCTTATGGATGTTGGGGGCGGGGTTGACGGTAGAGGGGGCAGGGTGGAGGTTGGAGAGTGGGCGGCGGAGCAGTGCGGGGTGGGCGGCAGGGTGCCCTGCGGGACAGGAGGGCATCTGCTGTGGGGGAGGCTGTAGATGTGGCTCGACGGGTTGTTGTAAAGCGGGTATCGAGGGGGTGGGCAGGATTTCACATGGGTAAATTTCATGCAGCGACCCTGGAGAGTCAAATATTTACATTTCATTTGTAAAAGCTCTTGATGAATACATATAAATATGAATACATATATGTATAAGAAATAAAAAAAGAAAACAAATATTGTTTTGGGAACAAGAAGTAAGCTGTGTTTTCTGGATGTGCTAAGTTTTTGAGTAACTTAAAAGGTGTTGATGTGTAAATGTAACAATTGTGAGGTCAGTAAGATTTTTTTCTGAAATTAATATTTTTACTTGCCATTAAATTGATTAAGTGACAGTAAAAAGACATTTAACATTTTTAAAAAAGAGTGCTTTTTCAAACTTTCTATTTTATCACATAATCCTAAACAAAAAAAATATTGACCAGTAAATCAGCATATTAGAATGATTTCTGAAGGATCATGTGACACTGAAGACTGGTGTAATGGCTGCTAAAAAAAATCAGCTTTGCCATCACAAGAAAAAATTACATTTTAAAATATGTTAAAATAGAAAACAGTTATTTTAAATTGTAATAATATTTCACAATATTACTGTTTTACTGTATTTTGATCAAATCAATGTAGTGAGCATAAGATACTTATTTCATAAATATTAAAAAAATACCACAAACGTTTGAACGGTAGTGCATATTAATAGTTTCTGTTCTCTGATGATTCCAAGGCATGGTTTTTAGGAAAATTATTAAGTACATATATTTAAATAGTATGTCAAACTCTAACTTCACAAGATCAAGGACAATTTGATTTCTTATGGCACCTCTAATAGTTTCTACTTGTTTAAAATCAGATGTATTCCACAGTAAGGCTTTGAATGATAAAAAGGCATTCGTGAGATGAATCGAGAAGCGTTTACTGTTTTGTGTTATATAGCTCAGTGCAGTTTAATATAGCTTTAAAGAGTCAACAGAAGCTCATGTTTGCCTGTGAAGATCCAAAGCAGTCCCATTGCTTTAATTTTAAAGACCATCTGATTTCTGTCCAACTTTCTTGTTCTATTTACCACAGCAGATCAGACACCCCAAAACTCCCCTCTGTGCATTCTTCTGAGGGAAAGGGGAGGGTGGTTAATGTTTTAAGCAGACTATGGTGCATTCCTTTAGGCAGGAGCAATATTAGCAGACTGGTCCTATTGGTCTGAAGCTGAGCCAGCGTCCTGAGTACCTTCACTCTGCCTCGGTTTCTGACTGCTAACAGCTGGTCTCCTTTCATCCTCAATATACATCACAATGTTTTAAAGTGTTCCTCACAATCTGCCTGCAACATTTTAATGAGAACAGATTCTGAAATAACCCAGAGGACTGCTTTATTCAGCATTACCTTCTACTACCTTGTGTGGAAAGTTTTAGCCCTATTTAATGTGTGGTTATAACTTGAAAATATTGTCACAGAGTTTATATGGCGAATATCTATGCTATAAGTTTGATATTAATTTAATTTAATAAATTATAAGCTACATGTCAAACAACTGGAATAAGGATTTTTTTTTAAAAGAAGTGTCTTATGTTCACTTAATTCACTAAATTAAAATACCTTTTCTCAAATATATTTTAAAATGTTATTTATTCCTGTGATGGAACTTTCATTCTAATATGCTGATTTGGTGCTCAATTAATATGAATGTTGTTGTTTTTTTGGTGCTTACTCCAAACTCCAAGCATACGCCACAAATTGACAACATTGTTAACGTTGTTCTAATATAGAGCATCTGTGTTACGTATGGCACTATTCATTACCTTCTCTCCCGGCTGAGGCCTCATCACAGATACACGGTCATATCCTCTCCTAAGCCACACCCACAGGGCATCCAGTTTCCCCTGAAAGATCCGAACACCACAGCGGTTTGAAGAGATCAACACTTTAAAGCATGCTGGTGAGAAATTCAAGCTGCAAAACACACTTCATCAACAATGCAAAGATGATTTTCAGGGTAATCTGTAATTGACTACAAAGAGCGGTACAGAGAGACTTACAGAGGTCTGATCTGTTGAATTTTATTTTATGCACGTTGTTAACTGACAAGTTCCACTAATTTTCCAATTTACTGTCAGGATCAAAGAAAAATAATAAGCTGGTAGAACAGTAACACTTGGAATTTAGTGACGCAGACATCTAATTGACTGACTAATTCTTCGGTGTGTATTTTCTATTCAGTGAATATTAAAGTTTCTCATTATTTGGGTGTAAAATCACTTTACTGAGTACATTTTTTGCAGAATCTGGGCCAAATACACACAGAAGCTTATCTTCATTTCTCTCAACCTATATGTGTTTCATTT
The DNA here is from genome assembly GCA_027422415.1 of Schizothorax lantsangensis. Taxonomy (NCBI): domain Eukaryota; kingdom Metazoa; phylum Chordata; class Actinopteri; order Cypriniformes; family Cyprinidae; genus Schizothorax; species Schizothorax lantsangensis. The sequence continues at coordinate 23,049,330 of CM049856.1, read as the reverse complement.
CTCCGTCTCAGAGCGAACTGTCACCCAACATAATCCAGAGGAAAGAAGGTGGAAGAGAGAGAGAAAAGGAGTTTGTTTTGTTGGGAAATGGACCAGCTCTGCAAAGCTCATCTCCCTTGGGTCAGCGCAGTTCAGTGTCTGGTTTAAATTAACCCTCCCCTTCCATCTGACAGAGACATTATGAAACAATGCAAGAACCGCTTCCTGGACTGGCTGAGGCCACCACAGCACACGCCGCTTCTTCTGAGCACCTTCCAGTCTTTTGATGGATGACCAAGTCGTTTGTTGTCCACCAGATGACCCTGTACTGGGTCATCCATAGCTGTTGTGTAGTGTGTTTTTTGCAAGGACGCACTGGGATATGAATATTTTCTGGCTTACTTTGTATTAATTAAACACCTTTTACGATGCCATCCCTGACCAAAGTAGACCAGCATGAATTTTCATTCTGGTTCAGGCTGGTTAGAGCTGGTTTGGTCAATGCCATGCTGTCACCAGCAAAACTTGATAAATTAGGAATAAATAATCACTTTATTAGACTTTATATTAAAAGATAAAAACTGAAGAAAAAAGGTATTCATTTTAAAAAAAAGAAAAGAAAATGGGGAAACCATCTTTCCATCTAGAGTGTTTAACAATAAAGCAATCGGTATGGATCGATGCATCGATCAAATGACTAACGATATGATTTCTCAACAAAACACACAAAAAATGGTCCAACGTTTTGTTGTGTATATTCTACACTGAAAAAAAAAGAATGTAGGATTTTCTACGAAAAAATTGCTCATAAATTTCACACGTAATTACAAAGAAATGGCAAGTAAGGCATTGAACTGAATGTAAATTTTTTAAATATAGAAAGTATTAAATAGTATATTCTTATAAAATGTAGTCCAAAACTTTAAGCTTTATGAAAAATTCAGTATATTAACATTGACAAAAAAAACCTAGATTACTGCACAAGCCAATGAAGAGCTGACGATTAATAATATTATGTGTGACTTAATTATTTTTCTATATATTTATTTTTCTATATCATTTAAAAACCTAAAGTGTATTTTTGTTGTGGATGTCCCAGTTGGGATAAATAATTTAAGTTCAATTAAATGTTCATGTTAAATTTCGGTTGCATTTTTTAGTTAAAAAAGTAACTATTTGTGTAAAATAGATGCACAATATTGTAATATGAATCTATTAATATCATCCCTCTGAATCTAATCAAATCGTAATGGTTTTGCAGCACATCTTGAGGTACTGGCAAATAACGCATCGCTTTTAAGACATATTTGAGCTTTTAAGACATTTAGAATATCTAAATGTAATGCTTTAGTTTTTTAATGCTGTGAATGAAACCTGTGGTTGCTCTTATAGTCCTCCTGAAAGTAAACTGATCTACCTTGATTGGTGAGTACCACTTCTGAGGGGAGATGGGTTTCCTCATGCCATTGTTTAGGGTCCGAGTGGTCGGAAACTCAAACTCTTGCTCTGGCATCTTCACCCGAGCATTCTTTGCCTTCTCCAGTTTGGCTCCTTCTTCAGTGGATCCCTTATCTCCCCAGCGCACCTGGACACACACATACTCATTCATATCATTGCAGTGGACCGGAGCAAATGGAAGCTGTTATTTTCTTTCCAGACACCCTTGTCTTACTTCCATCCTTTTAATGCCGCCAGCTCCTCTCCCACCGTAATACGAGGCGTCCACTGTCGGCCATTTCTTCTTTGGGTAGGCTTCATCATCTTCATCCTTCAAGAGAAAGACAGTTAACATGAATTATTCAATGAATTGATTTTATCAATCAAGAATTGTTTGGATTGCAATTCCATGTCAAGTTCTGTTGGTTTTAAATTGTCATTGGAAAAACATTATGATGAAATATTGCTTAACAACAAAGTTTCAGTAGAGGATGGAAAAAGATGCTGTGGCTCATAAACTGACGCTGTAATTATTAGGCAGATGATTTGAAGTGTTTGGAGGAGCTGATTACAAATGAATGTGTCCTTTGTTTAATTCAATTATGCTCAAGGGCGCACAAGAACAAAGTCATTATTTATTCTCACGAAAGATGATAATCTTTTCCAAGCACGGACAGGAAATGATGTCAGCCTATACCTTCCAGTCATCTATCTGGATTTAATAGCTCATAAGAAAGACAGAATTGGGTTTCCATATTTCCATATGTTCCTAGGAGAAAGAACTGAAATGTTACACGGACTTTTATTTTATTTTCACTGACTGCAACATGTTTAATGAGCCTAGGAGAAAGAACTGAAATGTTAGCATGAGCTTGACTTTTATTTTATTTTCACTGCTATCCTAGATGTCAGCTGCAGAGACAGTCTTTTGATAGCCTACATGCTAATGATCCACCACTTGTCTCTGTCTTCAGGGTTTAGAATAATGTTACATTTAACAAAATAACTCATTTTAAATGCAGTCTATAGCCCTATTCGGACGGTAATTGTTTCTCAGGGGGACGTAAGTGATTTTCACCATTTACAGGGGGTAGTTGGTGATTTAATTGCCATCCAGGATGTCAGTGTTTTTCTCTCACCACCCCCGTGAAAATCCCCGGCCGAATTACCTACTGTTTTTTGACAAACACTGAGGTCGTGTGGTAATTTAATTGCCGTCCGAATCCACATCCCTGAGTTTACGAGAAGAAATCGATTTAAAATTCAGTGTTTAATCCCTTTTTGAGCACTCCCGAACACCGTAACGTTGTACTTCAGTGTAATTTACATATTATTTCTGAAATGCTGGAAAGTATTTAAAAGAACAATACTTCATGACTGCTCAACCACAGCGACTGGGAGCAGAAAAAGAAGAAAAGCACATAAACTTTCAAATGGGTCTTTATTATGGCAGCAGCAGGTATGCAATACAATTTTAAAATGTGTATTATAAACAGCTATATATCGGGTATAATTATATTCAACTATAGCGCGTCTATTTTCCTATTTTTAAACCGGAGATTTAAATAATCAAATAATAAATATTATAAAATATGCTTGGAATGATAAGAATACATTTTACATAATAATAAGTATTTTTAAATACATTTTACACTATAATAAGAATACATTTGTAAATAAAATTCATTTTATTTACAGCAGACAATCACGTGAGCAGCGCGTTCCCGGGTGTGCAGGATCACAGAACTCACTCCTCCACTGTGAATAAATCTCCATCCGAATCCATGAGTTTTATCACTGAGGTGATATGTAAATTTATTTTTACAGACGTCCATATGAGAAACAATTACCGTCCGAATCGGGCTTAAGTGTGAACTGTAATGACCTTAACTCTACTGACAAGAGAAGCATCTTGCAAAAGAATAAAGAAAAACAAACTGATTTATAAAACTGCGGTTTGAATGTTGCATTTAAAACAATTTGTCCATTTATTTATTTATTGTTACATCTAAAAACATTTTTAAGCATGATTTAAGTTTATGATCGGTAAGATTGTTTAAAATGGTTTTGAAAGAAGTCTTATGCTCATCAAAGCTGCATTTATTTGATCAAAAATACAGTAAAAACAGTAATACTGTTAAAATACCTGTTTTCTATTTGAATATATTTTTAAATTAAATTTATAACTGAATTTTCATCATCATTACTCCAGTTTTCAGTGTCGCATGAGCCTTCAGAAATCATTCTAATATCTTGATTTGCTGCTCAAGAAACATTTCTTATTATTTGCACATTTGAAAGGGGTTTGTTGCTTAATATTGTTGTGGAATATGGGATATTTTAAACCATCATGACCCATCCCTAGTACAGTACAGTTGATCATTCTGAAGTAAAGTTCAGATATAACATTTGGAGCGATGAGCCCTGAGGGCAGAAATCAGGGCTCAGGTTGTACTTCCACTGCAGACTGTTACCTCAGACACTGCAAGATTATGGAATTTCCTGTTTTGAAGGAACAATCGGAGACTTGGAAAGAGGAAGAGCTACAACGTGTCCAGGTTGAAATGTGCTATGGACAATTAAATTGTTCTCAAAAATTCACAACGTTGGAGAGGTAGTACAAAAAATTCCAAAACAGTGGAACTGCTCTTTGTCTTTTCTTTTCTTCCCCTGCTGTCTACATTTATCTTAGTCCAGAAAAGGGTGAAAATCTTAACAATGAATCAAAATCCTGAAATTCGATAACTTAAATGACAATTTTCTGACACTCTCTGTCCTCTGTCATTATCAGTTTGGCATCCGTGGCCACATCTGAGCAAATGTTTGGAACAAATGTCAGTATGTGTCCCTTCACAAGAAAAAGGCTCTGAAGGTAAAAGGTTCCGTGATGAGAACAAACACACTGTGGATCCTGCCAAGACACCAAGGCGTAGCATTGAAAATAAAAGAAATCAACCCTTCCAATTTACTTCTCAAATCTTATTTAAGTAATTACAAATGTGATTTGAGAGCTAAGGCAGAGGGGAAGATTTTCAGATGGGTTTGTTTCACAAAGTTACTGAATGGCTTCAGATTTCTTTGAATGTAGTGTACAAGTCACATGGACTGCTTAATATTTTTGTGGTGCTCCTGCTATACATTTTGCATGTATACAGTAGATATAACAGCTTGGACATTTTGCTAACTACCTCTTTCTGTTTTCCACAGAATCAAGAAATTGACACGATTTTGTAACAACATTAAGGTGAGTAAATTATGATACAATTTTCATATTTCCTCTAAAATGACTAGATTACCTAAAGATGCATATAAAATCAGATACTTTTTGCGATGTGTGATCTCAAAGTGATTCAGGAAACAAACAAATAATCTCGGTCACACTTAATTTTAAGGTCCAATTTTCGCTATTAATAAACCATTAACTACGACGTTTGCCTCAAACTTCTAATTTGCTGCTTGTTAATAGTTGTTAAGTTTGGGTAGGATTAGGGATGTAGAATATGGTCATGCAGAATATGTGCTTTATAAGTACCTATAAACAGTTAATATGTTAATAATAGGCATGCTAATAAGCAACTAGTTAATAGTGAGAATTGGTCCCTATACTAAAGTGTTGCCATCATCTCTTACCGAACTGTCGTCCATGACTGGTGGCGGTGGCTCATGGACAATCTGTTGACATAAGAATGAAAATAAGTTGTCGTAACTTTAAACTTGTATATACAATGCATTATAGAAGTATATTTAATGCATCAATTATGCCTATTAATGCACCGTATAATGCATTGTATGATCTCATGAATAATTGTTACCACAGCTATAATATATATCTATCACAATTTAATACTTACTGTATCTATTCATTATTACACCATTAGAAACTATAATGCATCAAAACCTATGACAAACAACAATCTACATTTTGACTTTGGTTACAATTATTTGTGAAAAGTATGTTATGAGCAGCTTTAAAATCCATTATACATAAAGACTTCAAGTAAAGTGTTAACAAAATTGTTGTTACAGCTCTTTGTCACGGGTATCGTTTGTGAATGAAAATAAGATTCGAATATGAAATATTATTTTAAATAAATGATTCCCTTTAATTCCATCTTTCTTACTAGCAAGACTTTTTCCATGGCTCAGAATTTCACGTTCATTTGCACTTCAGAAAAGACATCACTGGGCTCAAAAACTGCTTGAAAACCACTTCTCTGCACACTAATAACTGGATTTTGGGGTCCGGTTGGGGTAACTTTTGAAAAAGAAAGCTGAGATGAGGGGCTTCAGTGTGAAACTTACCACTGTGCAACACAGGGGCCAAAACCACCAGAGTGTCGCCATAGCGATCAGCAGCAGCAGTATCAGCAGCGCTATGACCAAGAACGTTCCGTCGGTCTGAAGGACAGAGCAGAGAAACAGATCCGGGGAGGTTTATGGTCCAAAGGAAATAAACATTGAATAATCTTCCTCGTGCCACACTCGAACCCTTCTGGATGGGGTTCCACTTAAAAATGTGCGGTGTAATGTAGTTTAGGGGAGAGAATATTAATAGGAATTGCTGCAAAGAGCTTTTTAAAACACTATCTTGATCTCAGTGTGAGTGACTACACCAGGAACCCCTTAATAAGGTATCTTATACTGAATGTATTTTTTTATCTTGTCTGAAATCAAATAGAGTATATCTCGAAACCTGTGAATAATGTTTCAAAGTCACATTTCAGCCCAAAATCAAAGGAAAGAAACATGAGTCTATATATTTCTTGAACTGAAAATGAAGCCTATTTTTTTGGGTTGCATTGACATCATTATCATTATTATGTTCATAATAGTAATTTATTATTACTGTAATCCAAGAAAATTGTAATAATATTTAAATTGTAAATTATTTATAAATCACTGCATTATAGAATATGAAAATCACCTTTAAAAAAGTCCAGTTGCATGAAACAATCTTGTATGTTAAAATAAATAAAAAAATATATATAGTTCCATATATCTATATCTATATATATATATATATATATATATATATATATATATATATATATATATATATATATATATGTATACACACACACAGTTGCAAGAAAAAGTAAGTGAACTATTTTCATGTTCCTGGTTTTCTGCTTAACTTGGTCCTGAAATGTGATCTTATCTTCACAAATATCAACAAACACAATATTACTAAGCTGATAAAACACAATATTTCATGTCTTTATTGAACACACCCATTAAACATACAAAGCGATGGTGGAAAAAGTAAGTGAAACCGCTTTAATAACTGGTTGAACCACCTTTGGTAGCAATGCCTCAAGCAAACACTTCCCGTAGCTGTGTATTAGACCTGCGCAACGTCCAGGAGTCATTTTGGATCATTCTTGCTTACAGAACTGCTTCAGCTCACCCATATTCTTAGGGCATCTGGTGTGAATGGCTCTCTTGAGGTCATTCCACAGCATCTCTATTGGGTTGAGGTCTGGGCTTGACTGGGCCGCTCCAAAAGGCGGATTTTATGTCACCGAAGCCATTCTGTAGTAGATTTACTTCGATCTTTTAGGGTCATTATCCCAGGGTCATTATCATGGTTGACTCATGAACAGAGATGTTATCCAGCTTCAAGTCTTTAGTTGTTACTCTATGGTTCTTTTTCACTTGATTGAGCATTCTGCGTTGTGCCTTTGGAGAGATCTTGGCTGTGTACTTCTATGGAGAGTAGCCACAGTACCATATCATCTGCATTTATAGACAATTTGTCTAACTGTGGACTGATGAATATCTAAAGTCTTTGAGAGAACTCTTTGCAGCTACATGCATATCAACAACTCTTGATCGTAGGTCTTCTGAGATGACTTTTTTCGTGAGGCATGGCTCATATCAGCTAATGCTGTTTGTGAATAGCACACTGACACTGTTTGGGTGTTTATATCAGTCAATCTAGCCCTAAACAACACCTTTATTCTCGTTTCATTGATTGGACTCCTGGTTTGCTAACACCTGACTCCAACTGACATTTAGTGACACCAGAAGACTAGTGTTGCATTTACTTTTTCCACCTGTGCTCAATAAAGACATGAACAATGATAATTGTGTTTTATTAGCTTAGAAATATTGTTTGTTTATATTTGTGACTTTGTTGAAAATCAAATCAAATTTCATTAAAGTATATATAGGATGGTATGGTGTATATGGTAATTTGTATTACTTTAATCTATTCACATATTCCACATGTGTGTGTGTGTGTATGTACAAATTTATTTATTATTGTTATTATATTGTATTAATATATATATATAGTATATATATTATTTATTTTTCTGCTTATGGGGTGAAATGTGACCTGAATTTGTTTTTATTACCATATGTTAATAATGAAACACTGCCACTTTCCCACATTCTGCACTTCAACAACCCCGTTGTTTGGCCTCTGCAGTCGGCTGCCCCAAAGCAAAAACAGGACCAAACTGCTGCGATCTACCAGTTTGCTCTTGGAATGGCACCCCACCAGACGAGCGTTAGTTTTTAGAGAGGGCAAGTAGGACAGAATATACTGACTGTGTTCAGAGGGGAGACTGAAGATGGAGCTGAACTAGAGGTACTGCCCAGTGTAGTGGTACTGGCAGTGGCTCTGCCCAGTGTAACAGTGGTAGTGGGCTTGGCACTGCTGCCCTGCAGGGTTACTGTACTCACACAGCTGACAGTGGTGATGGTCACAGAACTGGAGATAAAACTCAGGCCGTTGTTCATACTGACATGGAGGGAGGCAGTCCTATGAACGAGAACGAGACAGACAAATCTGGCTGACTTGATTTTATTTCAAATTCTCAAAAGAATAATCCACAACAATAATTTTTTTGTTCATTTAGGAAATATTTTGTCTATTATCTCTTTCAGTACCGTTTAACACATTTACCGTATTTAAATTAAAAAAGTATGTGTTCCAGTTGTGCTTGAATTACATATAAAGTATCCTAATATTCATTAGCTTGAGGTCGCTAAGTAAATAAATCTCCTAGGTTCACCAAGGCTATATTTATTTGATCAAAATACAGTACAATACAATGCAGTAGAAACAATAATACTGTGAAATTACAAATTAAAATAACTGTTTTTTTATTATGTAACAGTAAAGTTACATATATAGTCTTGTTAAAAAAATTATATCATGGCATAACCAAATATTTTTTTTACTGTAGATCTTTTTAACATTCTTCTTTAATTCAAAATGATGAGCATTTACAACAATTATGACAATTACTTAGCAATTACGAAGCATTTACAATTAGTTTAAATTGAAAGTGCTAAAGTGCATGGGAGAAGAGTTACTTTCATAGAGCTTACTTTGGGCGTCTTTCTGTCCTATATTTTAATTTGTTTCTTGGCTTGTGTGTTTCTCTTTCCATTCTAGCTCTATTTGCTTCAGCTGAAGAGAAAGTTTCCAGCAAGACTTACGTTCCCTCCTCCTTCAGTACCGGCGCTGGGCAGAGCAGGTACGTGTCTTCGACAACCAGAGGCCTCTTCACTGGAGAATAACAACACACAGAAAAAGAAGCAGCTTGATTAATGTCCTCAGGGTTGATATCAGTAAATCTGTTTCATTTTACGAATCGTTTGTAAATAATTTAACAGCAGCTCAACCTATAAGCCAATCTGAATCACCGTTACACATTTTCATTTCACCATGCACTACTATTTAAAAGTTTGGAGTCAGTAAGGTGTTTTTTTTTAAAGAAATTAATACTTTTATTCACCAGGGGTAAAATAAATTGATCAAAAGTTGAAGTAAAGACATCTATAATGTTACAATATATTTCTTTTCCAATTAAATGCTATTCTTTTGAGCTTTAATTTCATTAAAGAATCTTGAATGTATCATAGTTTCCACAAAAATATCCATCACAACTGTTTTAAACACTGATAATAAGAAAAGTTTCTTGAGCAGTAAATCAGCATATTAAAATAATTTCTGAACGATCATGTGACTCTAAAGACTGGAGTAATGATGCTGAAATTCCTTGCCATCACAGGAAAAAAAAATTGGAAAAAGATTTTTTAAATTCTTCTTATCAAATTAATGATTGTGATCTTGGTGAGCATGAGAGACTACTTTCAAAAACATTAAAAAAAAGAAATGACCAAACCCAAACTTATGAACAGCAGTGTAGTTTCCACCAAAAATAACATAACATACAAAATGTATTGCTGTTTGTAATAAACTAATCAATAATAAACTAGATTTTCATATTTTTTTGGAGAATAATGGTGAGTATTTCTTGTTAAAGGAATAGAGTCAATGAAAATGTACTCACCCTTAGGTCATCCAAGATGTAGATGAGTTTGTTTTTCATCAGATTTGGAGAAATTTAGCATAACATCACTTGCTCACCAATGGATCCTCTGCAGTGAATGGGTGCCGTCAGAATGAAATTCCAAACAGTTGATTAAAAACATCGCAATAATCCACAAGTACAGTAATCCACACCACTCCAGTCCATTAATTAACATCTTGTAAAATGAAAATCTCTTTGCAAGAAACAAATTAATCATTAAGACTTTTTAACTTTAAACCTTCATTTAAGTCCAAAATCCACAATAAGTGGGAAAAGTCTATCTCCTGTTTCACATCACATCAAAACCCACTGACATATTTGTTTATAACTGTTCTGGCTGTTTCACTTGTAAAATGATGTTTGATCTGTGCATATTTCTCTCCTGATTCTTTTTCACTGGAGAAAGCAATATTATTGAATGAGGACTTGCTTAAAATAAAGTTAAAAATGTCTTTAATGATTGATTTGTTTCTTACAAAGAAGGTTTTCACTTCACAGGACATTAAATGTGTATTACTTGTGGATTATTGTGATGTTTTTATCAGCTGTTTGGACTCTCATTCTGACGGCACCCATTCACTGCAGAGGATCCATTGTATTTATCCAACTGTGTTCAGATGAAGAAACAAATTCATTTACACCTTGTATGGCCTTAAGAGTGAGCAAATATTCACAAATGTAAATTTTTGGATGAACTATTCCATTAATGCAAAACTCGGTGCCATGATGCTAGAGTGTTTTGGGTGATTGCCAGGGTGTTACTATACAGCTCCTAGATTGTTTTGGGTGGTTGCTAGGTGGTTACTTACTGGCTCAAGTCAAGGGTCCACCCTCAAGCCTCTATGACATTTTGTTCTGTAGATATGACTCAAGTCCCCACTTGTATTGTAAATATATTGGATATGTTTTTGATCATTTTCTTATAGTACACCTCTTCTCAATAAGCCACATGATTTGAGGTATTATTTGAACAGTGCAGGACAAGTTATGCGCTGAAGTTGAAAAGCCCCTGCGCATAAGTAATGCTGATGCTTGCCTTAGCAATAACCACTATTAATTATTTTCAGAAGAAAAACTCCAAAACTCTATTGCAGATCTTTACCACTTTGGTTCAGCCTAAATCTAAAGGGCAGACTTTTTATTCTCTTGTCATTTTTCCACATGAAAAATGAGAAACTGGAACATTTTTGACTCCAAAGCCTATTTACCCTGGCCTAGACTCATGCACACACACTGGTGAGATGGGCTTTGCATTCCCCATGCCATCTGATATTCTTTAAGTAAAACAGCAGCTGAGAGAGAAGGATAGATGCTAGAGCTCAGAAATCATTAGGACATCAACACCGCAGCAGACCAATTTCTAGCCATTCGCTTCCAAGATAAATCCAGCATTCCAAGCGCTGTGCGTTGAGCCATTTTATTAGTTACCCAATGTAATGGTTACGTAAGAGTCATACGATGGGGAGTAGGCTTTAGTGCTATAACCTAAAAGAACGGAAATTGTTCACCTAAATGTGAAAAAGAGCTTTGAAGGTACTTTTCATGACATTAACATAAACTCTGCACTTGCTAAGCAAACCGATGCATATGCAAAACAATTAAAAACCTTCAACATATTTGAACGAAAATCCTGGTAATATTTTCCATGGTGTGTTTTTTTAATGGTGTGTGGATGTGTTTGTGCACATGTGGTTTGTGTTGAAGTCAAGTCTTGTGATTTACAAGTGCTGCGGCCAACCTTTCTCGAGCGGCATGCTAGCCCATTGTTGAAAACACGACAGACGTACTGACATTTGGATTCAATTGGCTTCTTTACCAGTACAAAAGACTGTCTGCATTGCCACATGAGCAATGACAATGCTACATTAGCCTGGCCTGCACTCACTTCTGTGATTTAACAACTGTCACTCTTGCTCCTTATCGTTGTCGGTTATCAGTTAATGCTAACACAAGTTAACCTATTAGTAATTCAGCAGCACACAGCTGGCAGTGCAAGGAACAGAAATCGGTCTGTGCTGTTTTCACTTACTCACGGTGAGGGTGTTGTTGATACGAAAGCTGCAAAGGATTCTGTTCACATCGCGGGCATGAAGGAATCCGTTCCCTCGAACTACCACTTCAAAAGATTCTGGGACAGAGGAAACACATTGTGTTTGATGTTCAATACATGTTGTGTCCTGAATATATTTAAAAAAAAAAAAAAATTGTAGTCCAATATAACCATTCAGACAGAATTGCTTGTCCAAACTACTATTTTAAGTTTTTGCTTCATGGTCTGATGTCTGTTTACCTCCTGCACAAATACTTGAGGGCTCCACGGAGAGGATTTCTATACAGGATCTCTTCAGGATCTGAGGCGAGGAAAGACAAATGCATGGTTGAATGTTTTAAGCAAGTCATAGCAACCTCATAAATGACTGATTTGAAGCAGATATGTGTCAACTCAAAATTGATTTTAATAAAGTTTGGCATTAGCTTAGAACTGTAACTTTTTTTTTTAAATGCTAAACTATATATAATATTATAAATGTTAGATATAATAGATATTTAAAAAATGTTTGGGAACTAAATTTCATTTAATTTTATATGAATTGAATGTTATAATTGTATTTGTAAAATGCAATTATATTTATATTCTTATTTTATATTTGTATTTTATATATATATATAACATTTATCTCACTTTGCGTGCCATCTTGGATGGATTTTATTTTTCCTCTGAACCTCTGAGTTTGTTGCAATGCATAATCAATTTTTTTTTTATTTATGTGAAATGCCTTAGAATTTGGAAAAGAAATAAGCCATTTATGTGTCAAAAGCAGACATCTGATACCATAAAATGCTGCCTACATAGGCAGCTCCCAAGTTTCATGAACAAGTGTTATAGATCATTTGAAGCATCAATAAAATCATCAGTCGAAAGAAATAAGAGTAGCTGTAACGGAGTTTAATTTTATTCCATTCACTCACCGAATCAATGACCCCTTGCAGGGCTTCAAAGCCATCATTAACAGGAAAGACGTGATCTTTGCTGTCAGCTATTGTTGCCAGCTGTGAACGAATGAGAAATCATGAAAAATGCTTGTGTATTCTTTCATTCTTACATTGTATTGCAGTTACTGAAAGATCAAGATTGTGGCAGAGATGTTCACAATGAAGGGCCGAATCATTCTGACCTGTGTGCGGATGTCACCTCACCTGGGTTTCATTAAAGTCCTTCACTCCAACACAGTACACAGAAGCTCCCAGCTGACGTGAGCGACCAGCCTGCCATTCAAACATATCAAAGACAGGGTTCAAGACCATGTGTTGGGATGCATATATTCAGTCGTTACCTGTCAGCTTGTGTGAAATATCAGGCTATGCAAATATGATCTAGATAATAAAAGAGACACAGTCTGAGATAAAGGACTGGATGTCTAAGGTTCAGTTTATTTATAAATAGTTCCTGTCAACAGTCAGAGCTAAAGCCTGTTGGTGCTAAGCACATTTTTTCATGCGCAGGGGAGAAAGAATAGGAAAATATGTCAGTTCTGTAAAAAAATCCAAGGTCTAAGGTCTCACCTCTCTGGCTGCCAAGTCAAATTCATTCTCGCGCAATTCTCCATCTGTCAGAGCAATGATGACACTCGCTGTGCGGTATCCTAACACAGAGTAGAAAGAGAGAAACTATAAAAGTCACAAAACCGCCAAGAACTGTCCCGAATGCGAGTTATTCAATGACTTTAAGGTTTATTTAGCTAATTTTATTTTTATATTTTTTTACGTACTTTCAGGTTCATTTCGCGCAGCTGAATTGTGCTTTGATGCCCATAGCGCATTGGTCTCAACAGCTCTGCACAGTTTAGTTAGCTCCAACCCTAATCAAACACACCTGATCCAGCTAATCAAGGCCTTCAGGATTACTAGAAACTTTCAAGCAGGTGTGATTTGGAGCTGGTTGGAGCTAAACTCTGCAGAGCTGTGGCCCTCCAGGAATTGAGTTTGAGACCACTGCCATAGTGACTTTGCTAAACGTCATCAACACGTATATATATATATAATAGTAGTTTTCCTAGACCTAGCCTACGTTTTGTCGCTGTACCATTACAAACAGCGAGCGAGCAGCTGTACGCGAACACGATATTTTAGCACTTTGTCTAAAATTGCAGTAACATTAGTAAAATTTCGACGAAGCGACTGTTGCAAGTTATTTGTATTTTGTGTCAGTATGTCATAAATAGAAGCATCAGTTTACAGCCAGGGATTTGTCTTGTCTTGCCGTATCACAGAAAATCCGCATGTGGAAATCTTTCGGCTTCAAGCGAAGTTGCCTCTCGTGTCGAAGTTTATTGAAATTACTGTATATTTCGTAAATATGACCATGTCTTAATTTTAACTTTTGAGGATGTTGTACCACTGTTAAAAAAGTATATAGTATACTTAGCTTAAAAATAATAATTTTAAAGTTTTAACATGTCTGGTCAATATCATCTCATATCATCTCAAGTCATCTTAAGAATTTGATATATAACGTACCATAACCTGTTCCGTAGTATATCTGCTCGCTTGCCTAAAAAAACACAAATATTTGTTTCAATGAACAGTGCTTTTGTTCTTATGTCTACTTTACTGGAAGCAATGGCAACAATAACTTCTTACCCTCTGAAAACCTTTGTGCATGAAGGTATCTCCACCTGGCAAGACTCTCTGAAGTTCCTCCAGTCCAGCACGAATCTGATCCCTGAACATTAAATGTTTGCCTTTTGAAATGATGTATTGCTTTTTGTTTAAATAATGAAATGTAGTTAAGATACAATTGATGTAATTGACTCTTTGTAATTGACTTTTTTTTTGTTTTTATTTGGTCAGCTAAGCCAGAACCAAACCAAAGGTCACCAGCATAAAGGATGGACCAGCATGAAAATGAGAGGCTCCTGCTCTTCTTGATTTGTTTGATAAACACAAGATACAAATAAATCTGATAGACTCGCAGCAGGTACAAAGAAATCAAAGAAATCGAAAGCGTTTCAGTCAGAGTTGGCAGTTTGAAATCACAGCCTGTGTTATGAACTCTTGCCTGTCTTCTGTCAGCTTCATCAGGATTCTTCCCTCCGTTGAAAAGACAATGAAGGACATGCGGAGCTGGGGGCTGAAGACAGAGCATAATAGGTAAGATTTTCTTTTTTTAATTTAGAAACCATCATGCAGCAGTTGCCCCCTATTTGACATTAATTGGGTCTAATAGGATCCCATTATAGCTATTTCTGCTATACAAGCTGTCTTGTCCTTAGCATCCTTCTCTGCAGCCTTTTTATTGCATGTTATCATATTTTTGGACAGTGGCCGGCAACTTAAAACTGCTTACCGCAGTAAAGTGTACAGTGCTTTGACAATTTAATTTTATCCACAACAGAACAATTTGCAAAAACTTTAGGTTACATACCTGAATTTTTAAATACATTATAATACAGTAATCTAACCGCAAGAAAATAATAAAAACTACACAATATGAGTTTCTTCCAGAATCACCTGATGAACTTGTGTGCAAGGTGATCAACAAAATAGTAGATTTCATTCCAGTGGTGCTGTACACTTCCAGACCTGAGAATGAACAAAGGTTATGTCAAAGACAATATCGAGTTAATGCATTTAAGAATTCAGAATTAGAATTCAGTATTTGTATTGGAAAAAATAATCGACATGTTTCCTTTCATTAGGTAAAATATCAAACTAAGTAGCAAAATATATTGGTCAGTTCCTCTTTCTTTATTCTTTTTAGTATTTAGTATTAGTATATCTTTTTAGCATTTTTTATTATTTAAAATCAAGTGTCTTCATAATTGAATTTACCAAAAAAAATTTAAGGTAAGTGGTTGCAATCAATTTATTTTAGCTACATTTAAATAAACTAATTTAGTTGACTAACTTTGAAAAAAAAAATACTTTAATGTCGCGAAAATAAATAGTTTGCAACCACTTACCTTAATATATATATATATATACACACACACACACACAACACACACACACACACACACACACACACACACACACACACACACACACACACACACACACACACACACAGTGGTGGCCAAAATTATTAGAACACTAGTATTGAGACATTGCCACAGTTCTTCTGGATATAGTCTGTCTACAGCAAAAGAAAGATACAACTGACTTAAAAACATTTTTTTTAGCTGGTGAAAATACTAGTGTACTAATAATTTTGGCCACCACTGTACATTTATATTCTCTGCAGTATATCATAGATATCTCAAAAGGTCGACACACACACACACACACACAGTGGTGGCCAAAATTATTAGAACACTAGTATTTTCACCAGCTAAAAAAACGTTTTAAGTCAGTTATTTCTATCTTTTGCTGTGTCAGTAGGAAATATCAGTTTACATTTCCAAACATTTAGTTTGCCATTAATTGGAATATTCCAGTGAGATTTTTGTTTGCACAAGGAGTTTGACAACAGCCAGTGCTTCACACAGAGTGCTTCATACATACGTGCATGCAGTGGTGGCCAAAATTATTAGAACACTAGTATTTTCACCTGTTAAAAATGGTTTTAAGTCAGTTATTTCTATCTTTTGCTGTAGTTTGTCACACACACACACACAAAAGAAAAAATAGAAAATCAACAACCTGGAAGCATTGAAAGTTATCACGTATGATGAATTTTGTACTGTTTTTCATTGCAAGAGGTGATGTCGGCGAATCCAATCTTCTAAGTGTAATTTTGTTAAAAACACCTTGTGCCACATTGACACATTGGGAGTGAGCATCACAGGTCTATGTGAAATCTCAGCGGAAATAAGGTCTGCATCGATTATTTAACAGCAGAAGGTGTGACATTTATGAGTGCAGACTGAGACACTATCTGCCACCGCAACATACCAACCCTACTTTTAGTGGGTAAAAAAAAAAACTCTTTGGAAAACATTTAGAAATTTGCATGATGGCTTAAATCCACAAAAGGATTTAGGCTGCTCATATGTTGTAGTGGCTAAAATTAACCCTCTTGACTATTTAAGGATTATTTCAAGATTCATTTCAGATTGGCATGGCAGCATGTCATTGTCCACAACAGTCTTAACAAAAGTATAGCTTCTGACTCAGAGAATGGTATCTGAGCATCTAGTCACTAACTCTTTCTTTAGTGGGCTGCTTTAATGGCTCAGCTTATGTAATAGCTCATCTGGCTGGGCAGTTGCGGTGGAGACAAATCAAAAAAGAATTTTAAGCTTACGTAAGCGATGTTGAAGCCATCCAAAAGCAGTATAAGCTTTCCTCTGCACACATCCACCCCCACAAACACACCAGTGCTGCTAATTCTGTCTTGATCAATTCAACAGATGTTGATAAACATTTTTTTAGAATGTGGACAGGCTATTATTGTCTCTAATTCTATTGGCTGTTCTATTTTAAATTAAGTTATTTCATACATATATACATATATGCATTTCAGTGAACTGGAAAAAAATAAAGATTGAATTTATTGTGGCATTCATTTGAAACACTGGGTCGTTTTCATACAGTGGTTGTTTAGAATTATGGATTTCTTTGCGTTTCTTTACGTACTCAACACTTTACGTTTGAGACCCAGACCACATTCTGTTACTGTGAACAAATGACGATGTATTTGAAACACAGTCTTTTTATTTTATAAATCAATTTATTATAACATTTTGACATGAGGGAACTGAGAGTGTGAACCCCTTGAGGCCCAGATCCACACCATCTGGGTCTCAGGGGTTTTTCTGTTGGTCCAAAAGCTGTCTGTCCATTTTAATGAGATTAAAAATTTGTAAATTCGGAATGTATTTCAAATGTTGAACCACTTGCCGATTTGTGGTTGAGGTAATTATTACGTTTAATATACTGAAAATTGTCTGAGACCAGAAGCCGAGACCAAGACCAAAACTTGAGACCCAAATCTAGGCCAAGACACTGAGTAATGACACTCAGACCAGAGATTTTATGTGGTCTTGAAAGGTCTCGAGATCAAGACTCCAGCTTTTCTCTAAACAAAATGAACTAGCAGACATGTTGATATTTAGATCCATGAGAAGATGAAGAATTATAGCAGGCTTTGAAAATGAGAAAATCAGATTTTGTTTGTGTGTGTTTATCAAGGATTGTAGTATGACTGACAGAAAAAACATGCTACTCATACTGATAGTGATAGTGATATTTTCTGTGATATTCTGAGATGAATGGTTGAAAATGGCAGATATTGATCGCATAGACCTTGCAGTGTATCAGCATTGTGTCTGTCTCTGCACTGTTTCAACAGGAAAATTGAATTTGCATCGTGAGCCAAGTCTTCGCTATGACCTCATCAGATAAGAACCTATCATTGAAAAGACTTTTCCTTTTTCTGGGCTGTTGTGCTACACTGCAAAAGCATTGTTTTATTCTGTCACAATCCAAAGATTTTGCATGCATATTAAATTTGTTTAATTCACTCTAAATTCATCACAGGGTGATGCATTGTTCACGTCTTTTCTCGGAGTTTATCTGTGTTTTTAAATGAAGAATGTTACAATTGCATACATTCTGTCTCTTTCTCATTCCCATATCATTTGTGCTCAGATACGAACTCTGCTTCAAAACAGCTCTGAGGCTTTGGAACATCTGGCCCTGCTGGTGAAAAGGTTCAGCACATGAGGAACCCAAACACCCCTGAACGCTACATTCAGATACCTTCACCTTCGCATCATGACACCCGATATCGTCAATATAGGCTTTCCTATGGAACAATGACCCTAAAATAACTTGAAACTGTTGTATTTGTTCTTGGACTTAATATATCAATTATAATATGCAACCAAACCCAAAGCAAAACCTCAGAAATAGAGCTAGACAAAGGAAAATAACCCTTTAAACCCCAAATATCCCACAACCATCATTTAAGAGTATTTCAACAATCTTTAAAAAAAAAAAACCCTCAGAGTGCAGGTTGACGTTTTCTTCTCTTTCTTTCTTTGCCAAGCTCTTTGTGTTTTCTGGAGGTGGGTCGTTGCCCTCATAGTTACTATTTTTATGGTAAATGGTTCCATATGCATCCATATAGCTATTAAAAATGCAATAGAAGAGCAAGTACTGTAGTGCAATTCTGTGTTTGAGGATTTTATCTGCATGTGTGTAGCCTGTATAATTTAGTATATTATAAGTGTATACTTCGGTACAAGTGACAGATGAGATGATGAGCTGACTATGTATAAATGTTTTCATGGTTTTTGACAAACTGCCTAGGTGATTCAGGAGCCGACCTTTTGAGACACCTACGATATACTGCAGAGAATATAAATGTACAGTGGTGGCCAAAATTATTAGAACACTAGTATTTTCACCAGCTAAAAAAATGGTTTCAAGTCAGTTTTTTCTATCTTTTGCTGTAGACAGACCATATCCAGAAGAACTGTGGCAATGTCTCAATACTAGTGTTATAATAATTTTGGCCACCACTGTAAATGATACGTTTCAAAGACCTTCAGATTGCAGATGGATAACACCAGATATGGGCACAAACAAACCACATATTTCATACATGATTTGCAGCAGCAAGAGCATGAGAGACTGTAATGATACTCCACACACCTGAATCACCCACTGATGTGTCTCTTTGGAGAACTAATAGCTGCTTGACTTGGTCACCTAACCAGCAACAGACTCTCAGGTGTCATTTCATAAGATGCTCTTAAAGCTTATGGTAATGAAAAAAACTCACTTGTCCAGCACAAAGTAGAGGTCAAACCCTCCATAGCACGAGGACCCGGCCTCCCAGCGTTCATAGCTCTGTCCAGCACAGCAGCTGAGCCTCAGGATAAGCATCACAAGCAAGCCTATAAGCAGCCTTTCACCTCCACGCCAGTCCATGGACATTATTCCAGTCTGGTAATTTCAACCTTGCACAAGTCAGTAACACTTCCCGGCAAAGCCTCAAAGCAAAACATCCAACTTTGGTGGAGATGTTTACTGCTGTAGTCTCTGATCCATCCAGGCTGGAGCAGGTCTGGTCTCAGTGCATGTCTGTGGCAGAGTCCCAGAGCTGCAGTCAGATCCTGAGGAGCTCCAGTCAGACTAAATCGCTCTCTCTCTAAAGACACACGCTCAAATAGCTCAAATACAGCTGTGCTGTTGCCACAGATGTGTTTCAGGCTTCTAAAGGTGCTGGCCCTCAGCGTGCCCTTGAGGAATATGTTAAACGTGACTTGGGTTAGTTGAAAAACTACATAATTTTATTCTCTCTGGTGTTGTCTGAATCTCTGTGAAAATGTGGGTTTATCATGAATAGGAAGGCGGAGTGACATGGATACTTTTTGGAAAAACACTTTGTGTGTGTGTGTGCCTCTCTCTCTCTCTATGTCTCTGTCTGTCTGTTTGTTGCTCTATCCTCTTTCCCCGAAATGGCTTTTTGTTGAGAGTATCTTTCTTCTCTACTGCCACAGTGTGGTGATTTTTATAAATTCATTGGTGGAAAATAATTGTTTATGTTTATGTTGTATATTGTTCCTGTTTGCAGGAAGAAAATGTATACAATAAAAAAAATTAATAAAAAAAACCTTAATTATTGTTTATTTAATAAAAATATATAAGCAAAATAAAAAACACATTAGTTTTAATTCCTTACAAGAAATAAATTAAGAATTCCGAACGAATGACGAACCGGTTCTTTCAATGAATCAAAAACATTAAGCGTTGATTCCAATGACTTGTGTGACTTCTTATAATATAGGAGGATTGATGATCTGTCAAAGCAAGTCTATGATTTTAAGGTGAGTCTTGTAACTACAGACAGTGAGACTGTGCAGCTGCACTGGGGCCCATGCGGTGGGGGGTTCCCACATTGCAAGCGGGCCCCTGGTGATGAAATGACTAGCCTATTTGAGCTAAATTCAGGTACTGTTCGTATTCTTTGATGGTCTAGGGATAGAACTTTTGTCAAGCAGTTCTGAGTCCACCCTCGTATAGTTTTCTCTCATTAAAACCGAAGGTGTTCATCAGTGATTGTATATCAGGAGCAAGGACACATTTGTTTGCATGTTGTTTTGTGCTTACCAGACCGAAGCGCTCGAAGCGGCAACAAGCACTCGCCACACATTCCAGCGATAGATCGCCTGTTATTTAACACAGACCAATGAATTTCTTGTCGAATGGAGAGTGCCGCCAGATGTTGCAAAAACTGGTGGGGTCGTGGTGAAACTTATGTTTAATATAAGAAGATAGCGTACTGATTTTAATTGGTCTATTAAGTAGGTTAGGCACAAATTTGCTAATATGTGTTCCCTTATAGACACGAGCGCTGTGTGTTGGTATGTGCTTCATAACCTGCAGCCCAGGGGGCCCGTCGTATATAGCCTGCACTGGGGCCCCGTCATACTATGTTACGCCACTACAGGTTGTCACGGCAAAAATAAGTTTGGCCATATGTTTGCTGTTTCTGTTTTAGGACAAATTTTAACTATTTGTTCAATATTTTCAACTTTTTTGTTGTTGTTTTTTTAAATAAACTAACTGAATTACAGTTTCCATTCTTTATTCACTTCTGTTGAAATAGCCTTTAAATAAAGTAGTTTATGCAAATGAAGACAGGGTGAAGTCAGCAAAAGTGGGACTTTTTTTGGTAAACTGTGTATTAAATCTAAATAAATCTATTCTACTTGCACTATTTATGCTTTAGACAAATTCTCAAAGTCTCTTGTATCTCCCAAAATGTTTTTTGAAAGAATATGGGTTATTGTTTTAAATATACAGAGATTCAAAAATGTTAAGTACCCAGGGTTTTTCTTTGGGCTTTTTCGGGTAAATTGGGATACACATTTTTATCTAGTCTTACTGCAGGGCATTGTATAAATAATCTTTAAACGAATAACTAAAAAAAAAAATAGACATACTAGTGGATTGTGTTATTGATTGTGAACTCATAGACACATAACCTTTATTGAATTAAAACATTCAACAGAGGCATACATTTGAAGAATTATTAAAGCAGTCCAACAGAAGTACAAATTTAAACAATTAAAACATTCCAACATAAGGACAAAAGCAAAGAATTGAATAACTTCAACAGAAGCCTACAGTGTGTAGTATAAACATGCCATGATTTCATCTATGATGTGCGTGCTTGTGTGTACTGCATTTGTATCTGTGTGCTTACGTGTGTGTGTGTGTGTGTGTGTGTGTGTGTGTGTGTGTGTGTGTGTGAGTGTGTGAGTGTGTGTGTGTGTGTGTGTGTGTAACACATGCTTTCATATTTGTGTGTTTATGTTGTATGTGTGTTAATTTTAGACCTAAATTATACAGGCACTTACGATGTACTTTCTCAGATCTTCCAGCATGTGAGTGGTAACCACGCCTATATTATTTACATTTTACTAATCAAATGTTGATATTCAAATTAAGTACTATTATTAGGCTATAACATTTCAAGACAACCCATTATTATCAGTAAAAAAAAATTTAAAGGAGCATTACACCAAAAGCTGGTCCCATTTTAGCTGATGTCACAATTTTGCTGACTTCACCCTATAAATTATGTCCGCCTAAAAAAAATATATATACTGGTTACCAACACACAACAATTGATCCACGACGTCGCAATTAGCCTATTAACTGACAACGTTACGAAGTTATTATGACGACGAATCAAGGAATTTCACTTTTCAGACTGTGGCAGATTAAGTAGCTGTGACGTAACCGTGAGGTATTTAAATAGCTGGGTAACCTGATGGATCGAATGGATCGCTGCCAACTTTCATTCCTCAGAGATGTGGAAAAGACATCAGGGACGTGAAGGACCGCCGCAGGAGCCTGGTCAGCCAAAGCCCACCTGTTTTCTGTGCTGGTGTGGATGCCTCTGGAAAGAAGACAGAAGGAGAGGTTCAGAGAGGCAAACCTGTACAAAGATGAAAAGCACAGAAGCAACAGAAGATCAGCATCTCACACTGGATGAGGTGATTTCCTGGTCACGGAGCTTTGAGATGATGTTGCGCTCTTCAAAGGGGAGCGATGTTTTTCTGGAGTTCCTGCGGTCTGAGTACAGCGAAGAAAACCTTATGTTTTGGATAGCCTGTGAGGAACTGAAGAAAGACACCGACCCATCAACTATTGCTGAAAAAGCCTGCATCATTTATCGAGACTTCATCTCCACTTTTTCGCTAAAAGAGGTCAGCTTGGATTCACGCGTGAGGGAAGGCATCAGGCAAAGTCTGTCAGAACCCAGCAGTATGATGTATGAGGAGGCCCAGGTCCAGATCTACGAGCTCATGCGCAGAGACCCCTTTCCCCGATTTCTGAACTCGGCTGTTTACAGAGAGCTTCTTAACAGCAAAACCACAAAGCATCGACATTGATATCATTTTACAATACTCTCTCTCTCTCTCTCTCTCTCTCTCTTGATTTAAACTTTTTTTTCAGAATTGTGAGATATAAATTCGCAATTAATTGTCAGTTAGGCTATAGTCCAATTCTGAGGGGGGAAACACTTTTTTTTCAGAAGTGCGACTTCATAGCACGCAATTGTGATTTTATAACTCGCAATTTTGAGATTAGGCCTATATCTCGCAATTCTTAGAAATAATAATAATAATAAATTAATTGTGAGTTTATATCACGCAATTCTGGAGAAAAAAAAAAGCCAGGATAGCCAGATCAGATGTAGCCTAAATAGCCTGATTGTCTAAAGTGTGACCAGTTAGGATATATTTGCGTTTAAGCACCCAGTTTGCGCTCGTCTAAAATTTAAATGAATAGCTTACATTTACAAAATGAGCATACACAACAATAAGCCCTTTTACTGAAAGTAAAGATCCATGTTTAATAAAAATGTTTCTAATGCAATTAGAAAAAATAATAAGAGATTGTTATAGCCTACATATTTTATAATGTCACAAATAATAATTTCAAGGTTTACTGGGCTTTATATGATTCTTGGAAGGCGGACGAGGCAAATAGTCCTTAAACATTAAACCGTTTTCGCTGCGTTTTTTTAGTAGCTATGTCATGTGTAAAGATACACAGTTTTACCCTATTAAGAGACGAATTTGAACATGTTTCTCAATGCATTATCCCTCATGAAGAATTATAACCTCTGATATTTGCATAAGTGCATACCAGTGTACATTAGAACATTCTTCATGAATTACACGTTTGTACACCTATACCAACATACCATCTCGTCGCATATGCAAATATTGTCTAAAATACCGCTGCTGTGCATGTTGTCACGTCGCGTCAAATTTCACGTGTTCCACGTAAAGACGTTTGGACCTGTCCGCCTTCTAAACGAAGCCCAGCGGAAAGGCATAGAACCAGATGCGCATTGCTGCCGAGGCACAGAAGACAACAACCTGCTCATCAGACCAGTGGAGTATTTCACGTGTCAGAAGCAACAGGTGAGCGATCCTATTCTCTTTTTGACTGATGTCATTTTGTATATAGCCTATATGTTGTAAGACTCTCCTAATAGTGTTTGTCTTTTTGTATTCTCATAAAAAACTTGTAAAATATATTGACAGTATATGAGCTGATTAAGTTTAGTGTTCGTACTTTAAATAATTCTCAACTTGCACAACAGTGAAAAATAATTTATTGTTTTATGATTTAGATTTTTTATGATTTTGGTTTATGATTTAGATTTTTTGATTGTTTATGATTTAAATTTTTATGATTTTTAAAAAGTTATTAAATCCAACAACTGAAAATAATTGCATTATTTCAATATTAAGTTCATATAAATCTATAATTTTCATTATTTTAGAATTCCGTATGTTTACACTAGCACAAGCTCATTAATAAATCAAAGTATTTTTTTTTGACTAATGAATAATTGAGTACAACTATCTTATTTTTAAAACAAGAAAGTCCTTTGAGATATTTTCATCCATCATCTTAGTAATTTGTTGGCTTTAATATTTAATATTTCTGTGCAGCTTGTGTTTCAAGTGATTAAACCAATGTTGAATATTTTACCAGAATGGATAGTCATTTCTCTTTTTAAGATCCAAAATGAACAAAATCACCCTGAATCACTATGCTGCCAACCTCACTTTGGACAACTGCACGTATTACATCCACTCGGCAGGGATTACGGTCAGCTACATCCTCTTCTACCTGCTGGTGCTGCTGCTGCTGTGTGGTGTGGGGAACGGACTCGTCTGCCTGGTGCTCATCAAGAACCACCACATGCGCTCAGTCACTAATCTCTTCATCCTGAACCTGGCCATTAGTGACCTGCTGGTGGGCATCTTCTGTGTGCCCACCACTCTGATTGATAGCCTTATCTCAGGTCAGTGGGCCATCATCTTCATCATCATTATCATATAAGCAGAAGTCACCATAGTCTTCCATAGTGGTGAACGGAAATTACAGCAGATATATTTGTTGTGTTCCCATTTGATCCAATAGCACAGGATAAAATCAAATACAGGATGGGGGAAAATGTTTCACGTTAAGTGATGTAATTTTGAGCACTAAGAAAGTGTAAGAAGTGTTTTAAAGCTTGTTGTTTTGCAGAACATCACAGTTACATCAGATATGAGAATATCAATGCTTGAACATCACATCCTTTGTTTTCCTAAGTGATCCTAGATGATTTTGCAAAGAAGAATCAGGGGACTGATTACAGTGGTCAGAGCACTGTTTCTATTGACTTTTCAAAAGAGGAAAAATATCCAATATGAAAAACATTCGATTGAACAGCTCCATTGCATTCAGAGTTCTTTCCTTGATTTCTCCACAAGTTGGCCTTTTAGTCCGATCACCTGCACTATGAGCAACATGATCCAGGGCATGTCAGTGTCTGCTTCTGTCTTCACCCTGGTTGCTATAGCAGTGGACAGGTAATGATTAGTGATTATAATAAATTAACCTTTACACACACACACACATATATAGAGAGAGAGAGAGAAGGACAGAGAAATGAGAAGGGCTATGCTTTTTAGGGTTAAAAATCATAGAAGGTCGTGGCATATAATTTATTGTAATGCGTGCACTCAGGGAATACAAAACACTGCTGGTGGAAAATAGCAAACCTTAAAAGGCATTCCTTGATAATTCCAATCTTGCTGTGCTATTATATGCTAATGTAATGCAATTTACTTGCATAGTAAAGAAGGATTCATGTTTGTGCGCAGTGCCAATATCTGTAATTCTGTTACATGTTTGTTTGATGCGTTATTTGTACATCCCAACCAGTGGTGTTACTTTACTGGTGTAAAGCAGAAATGTTATTTTCAAATTACACAAAATTACATGGTTTCACTTACAATTTGAGGTATTAATGAATCCCAGTAGATTTGAATTACAGGTATATGTGGCTTGCATCTGCACAGGATTCCTTTATTGATCAAGTGGAAAAGCAACAGCATCAGCATGAAATGTCTAAAATATCAGCAGAATATATCCACACAATGGCATCTAACAAATTTAAAGAGAGATAAGGTTAGTTTATAGGACTGCTGTTGATTTGTTGGGAAGTCCGTGTTGATGTTTTGAAGATGGTGTGGAGATGTAAAACTTTAAAAACATCTGATCGCATCAAAGAAGTCAGAGCTGTGAATTTACTTTTTGTCAGGCTCAAGGGTCCCATATGCTGTCACTCATTGTGACAGCTACTGTACTTGTGTTTTGAATGTCATACTTTTTTCCTCTTTAGTGTGAATACTGAAAACTTCTCAATAAACAGTAATTTTGACAATAAGATTCACAATAAACACATAAGTTGCAGAGTGCCTGCATTTTGAATCTATCACTTAATAAAAACTTACAATGAAAGGCTAAGAATGATTTTTATAATTGAATTTAGAGGCAAGGTCAGAAATAACAGCACCGCTGGCAGGTCTGGCACACTAGATGCCTCAGATGAGATCAGACCTGGGCAAAAAAACACACACAAAAAAAACATGTAAACACTCCTCAAAATGTGTAAGCAGTGGTTTTCAACCCTTTTGACCTCAAGGTCTCTCTCCATTGTCCACAGCAATATCCAAATTTGCAGAAAATAACTTTTCCAGTTGTTCATGAATAAGTGAATAAAAATGAAGAATAATGATATTTCTACCCATTAAAATATTATAGAACTTAAAAAAAATTATATTTGTCATGAATATCGTTCCATAAGAAAAAAGTAATTCGATTTTTGAACAAAGAGTTAAATATTGTATACATGTGAAGCCAATTCTTCAGTCAATATGCCATTGTTAATCAAATTAAATTTAAACAGCATATTGTACTGGTGTTATTTTATACTATTACTATATTACTATACTATTATTATATTTTATTAATATTTTGAATTAGATTTTATTTTTATCTTTTCATTTTTATATTCAGTGATTTTGTTATGTGCTTTTTCTTTTTTATTCATTTTTTTAATATGACTATTTAAACTGAATTTATTTTAATGTAGTTAAATTTTTATTTCCAGTAATTGTAGCGTTTCAATTTAAACTTCTTTCAATTAATTAATTTCATTTAGTGTACATTTTTTATCTAATATTTATATTTTATTTCAACTTATTTTTAAATTAACATTTTTTTTAATTATTTTATTCTTATTTAACAATAATATCCCTCTATTGAATTTAGTATTTAATAATGTCTCTCGATAGGTTTATGGGGATTGTTTACCCTTTCCATCACCGCCTGAGGCCTGTCACTGCACTCTTCTCCATCATCTTCATTTGGCTTCTCTCTTCTGCCATCATCTTTCCTTCTGCTGCAACCCTGACGGTCATTCACCTGGATGACATGTACATGGTCCAGAACCAGATCGATCCTCTATTCGTGTGTTTCGAGGACTGGCCCAGAGCAGACATGCGGCGACTCTACACCTTGGTCATCTTCATCCAGGTGTACCTGGTCCCGCTGTGTCTCATAAGCATTCTGTACACCTGCATCGCTGCCAAACTGTCCAACAACCTACGTGAGAATCAAGTCCGATCCAAGAGGAGAATGAAAATCATCAAGATGCTCGTCATGATTGCTATTCTCTTCATGGTCTCCTGGCTTCTGCTTTCAACTTTGATGCTTCTCACGGACTATCAGGATCTGGACCGCCATCAGATTGACTTCTTGAGCAGCTATCTTTTTCCTGTAGCTCATTGGCTGGCATTTTTGAACAGTGGTGTTAATCCGATCATCTACGGCTTCTTCAACAAGAACTTCCGGAGGGGCTTCCAGGCCGCTGTGGCCTGTGGCTCCTGCAGATCTTTAATGTTGGAGATGCGTCACACACAGTTTGTTCTCCTGCCTCCCAACAGAGTATCTGACGTGAACCATGGTGTTACCAGCAGGAGTACGCTGCCTCACTGTAATACCGCAGGAGATAGGGAATTCTCCTTGAAGACAAGAATGGAATTATAGATTCAGAGTTATTGGAGCCTGGATGGAGTGAATGGTGCAATCGAGGAGTTGCTATAGCATTCCCAGTTTGCTTGAAATGGTGTCACACCAGTTCATTCTTTGATTTTGCTTGAAGTATTTCAGGGCCTTCAACCAAATTCAGCATATTCAGGAGTAGACAGTCTCATTTAGTGGTTTAATTGAGATTTTACCACCGGACACTGGCTTTCCTTATTTAAGGAAAGTCTTTTCCTCATTTCAGACACAGAGAACAGGATGTATCACACATGACTGGGAATGAATAAAATCAAAACAGCAAGAGCAATCAACATTCTGTGCACAAACATGAAATTGTTATATTTATTATATCCATTGAAAAGAATGTTGTAAATACAAATATTTATTCATGAATTTACCTTAATTTTACCTTTTTATTGCAATTAAATATATATATATATATATATATATAATAAAATGTAATACAATTTATAATATTTTATTTATTTATTCTACATATGTGACTCTTAATTCACTCATAATTCCCATTTAGACCTTCTGATTAAGTTAATTTGTGTATTTTGTATTCTGTCAGTAAAAACCTACACAGATGGAAACATTTTTGCTGTGTTTCTGATCAACCGTGTGCTTTTGTGGCCAGTAAATGTGTAAAGTGTAAAGACACCAGTGAAAACAGAAAGGCAGCAAACGTTCATGTACATGATTATGTGTGGATATGTGGAAGGTATAATGTGTCCATTACTATAGATTGAAGTGATGTTTTGAAGGGAAATGCACAGAAAAAAATAATGTGTTTACATATAATTTTATGTGTGGTGACAGCATGCCATTATTCTTATATGAACAGAATTCTTATCAGTGTCAGTTCAGTTCTTGCTGTCCTCGTTTAAAATTCACTTCAGAAAGTTTTATTACCTTTGAAAGCACCAGATGTTATTTTGCTGATATGTTTTCATGAATAATGCACACCTTTATACAAGTTCTAGGAATTAGAGCTAAAGAAAAACGTTACTTGACTGAAAACGCACTGCACTTTAACTCCAACACAGTTCAAACTGGACTACACGTACACACTGCACAAATACAACAATCTATCTGCTACCACTGGATACCATCCAATGCACATCCATGACATTTGTGTATCCAGCTTATGTACAATCTACTGCACCTTTGCATATTATTGTGTGTGTATATATGTGTACATAATGTAGAATGTGTACATACAGTGTATAATGTGTATTGATAACTGTAAGTATGTCTAATAGTACACTGTGTGTACTGAGTATATGTATGTGTATATTGCACATTGTCATCTGTATAAGTCTGTAAGTATGTAATGGTAATATGTTACATTTTTCTGCACTGTATGGAGCACGCTCTCAAGAATTTCACTCACCAAGGCACATGTGCTGTGATGATGTGACAATAAACGTGATTTGATTTGATTTGAAATAAAATGATTTGTGCTAAGCTGTTTATCATGGCCACGTTTTTCATGGGAAATTTATCAATTACAAAAATATAATCTCATTGCTTCTGTTTTTGAATAAATTCACACATGCTCTGTTTTTTTGTACCATGTGACTTGTAAAACAAGCATCCATTTTC
The DNA here is from genome assembly GCA_027422415.1 of Schizothorax lantsangensis. Classification (NCBI taxonomy): domain Eukaryota; kingdom Metazoa; phylum Chordata; class Actinopteri; order Cypriniformes; family Cyprinidae; genus Schizothorax; species Schizothorax lantsangensis. Next base: position 23,019,613 of record CM049856.1, on the reverse strand, counting down.
ACTCTTAAGCATGTCATTTAGACGGCATATCATGTCATCTTGTATAGGGTTGTTCCAAACATAAATAACCTCAAAAATAGCCTCTTCAGGTGGCCATTCACAATAAACTGCTAGACACAGGCCCAAATATTCTTTGTGTTTGAAGCAGAATCTCTGAAGAAAAATGGCACAAAAGCAGTCTGGGTCAGTACCCCTTCAAACTATACAACTTTGTATAATTTATTTACCCCCAAGGGATGCATATTACCAATAAAGGTGCTGAAAAAAAAGAAATCATTCTATGAAAGCATGTTTTTTGGTTTGCATTTTAAAAGTGGATTTAGCACAACCAAAATAATGTGTAAAGATTTGAAATTAGGTCTGGAAAGATGTTGTGGTGCACTCTAAATTACTGTCATTTTTGAGCTCGACACCCTGCCACCCTCTCAGGCTGAAGCTTCGACATAGACATGATAGAGAGATTCAAATGGAACGCACTCTCAGTTAATAGGTAAGGATCTTAACGACCAGCAAGTAATGTTCTTGAACAAGTCATAACATGTGTCAATATATTTAGAGAGAGCTATTACAAATAAAATATGGAGTTACTGTAGAATGTTTTGGTTAAAGGTAACGACTTTCCAAAAACAGTGCCTGAATCACATTTTATATAAAAAAGAAGCCCACTACAGCCGACTTGAAACAATTTTTGTTTTATTAACACCTTCACTGTAAGAAAAAAAATCTGTAGAAAAACAAAGTCCTGACAGAAATCACCACTATATTTTCCTTTAAGTTTACAGATATTTCCTTCAACCCTAAAGCTTTACACAATGCAATGTGTAATTCAAAATATGGTTAAAAGAAAACACCTATTAAAAAATCAATATGGAAAATTCCTTGATATAAACAGAGTATTTTGATTGGCTACAACCTGAGAGCCTTTCTGGTTGGTTAAAAAGCGTGGGTCGCCCTCTTCTTGTTTGAGATGCATCTCTGAGCACAGCAGACCGATCAGCGACATCAAAGTACCGCTGTCTGCTCTCCAATCTTTGTGATTTTGAATTGCTCTCGCGGTACTTTGATGTCATACGCCGCGATCGGTCTGCGCAGCGCTGATGCATCTCGAACAAGCCTTTTTTACATTTACATTTACATTTACATAGCGCAAAATGATTCACAAGCAGAACGCATTTTTGATTGGTTAAAAAAAGCGGGGGCCACTACCCTAGACAGGTGTGATTCCTCAGGAGGCATATTTGATATCTGTCAGCTATTAGGGATATTTTGGTAGGCTATTCCAACGAAATCTAAGATATTACTACTATATGTGCAATAAAATTAATATCATTGTTGTTTTTATTTTAGACACAACAGCATTTGTGGAGTGAAACGCACGAGCTTGCGCCGTTCGCATTCTCCCACACAGATGGGCTCAGGACGCTTATTAGGTCCACTGACCTCCGATCTGTGATGTTTGTAAGCTTGATGCTGGCCCGAGTCCCGGGTATGTGAGCGAATCACTGGACTAGAATAAAGACACTGAATAGAGCAAAGCCTCGCTTCTCTAAACCCGCCTTCCCGGGAGCTCCCATTTTCCCAAGTCCTTCCAGCTCTCCGCCGGCTCCAGGTTCACATACATCCGCACTCATTCCCGTCATGAATTCCCTGTGGACATGTTTGCTTATGTTCAATCTTCGGCTTTTATTAACGATCGCATTGAAAGTGGATTCAAACTATCACACAGGTCTTGGAGACAGTGATGAAGTTGACTACAAGGACCCATGCAAAGCTGGTAATTGTTTCTAAACGTTATAAATCAAGAGTTTGTTTAGTTTTGTTGCTGATGTTATTTTGGTTTGTTTAATGTTGTATTGTTTTATTTTAGTTATGTCGTTAGCTTTGTTTTGGTTAAATTCATGATGTTTTGCTTTGTTTCGATTAAAGTTGTTTTGTTTTGGTCAAAGTCTGTAATGTTTTGATTTACGTTTTGTTTTGTGTTAATTTGTTTTATTTTTTGTTTTGGTTAACATATTATTTTGTTTTATTTACTCCTACGTTGCTTTGTGTTATTTTGTTGTGTGTTGTTGTGCTGTGTTGTTTGTGTTGCTTTGTTTTGTTTAGCTGTGTACTGCATGACAGCATGAGATCTGGGACAAGTGAATGGGATCCTGGTGGTTCGGCACCTCCCCCTATCCCAACTCAGAAATCAGCATCCTCGGGCAGAGCATGTAGAGCCAACATGTTACCTAATTTACAGCACAAAATGTGCTTTACAAACGCTCGAGCTACCTAAGCAAGATTTGATGGCCTGTAGAAGTTTTAACTATGTCTCACAAAAAGGAACTTTTCAGAGGGCAAACCTTTGTTACAGCAATGGACAGCTGGCAACGGAACAGACAGCTGATTAAATGTCATCTGGGCTATAATAACTGAATTTAATAGCTTTCGTATTGTTTATATGTCACCATGGTCAAACAGCTCTCTGCAAATTAAAAAGTTTTAATGCTTTCACAAAAAATTACTAATTCGCTTTATATTTTCTCTATTTCTTAAGTGCAAATTCATGATTACAGCTTTACTTTAGCACATTGTCCACTTGTTTAGAGGCAACGTCACTGAGCCGGTGGCCAAGCATAGGCTATGTGATTTCCACCTGCTAACATTAACTCATTAACCTATAATATTAAATTGATTTTGAGTGCTCACCAAGAAATATGTATAAAGCTCAGAATGTAATCAGTCAAATCACAGAAGCACAATAAATTAAAAAAATATAAATCAGTTGAGAGGGATTTGAATTTACATTTAAATAAGTCGTGTATTAATCAGTATGTTTCTGACAGGGTTGCCCAGCATTTCAGATGATTGTTCATTACTGTCACAGCATGAAGTGGACTTCAGGCTACCGAAACCTGTCAGGAATTTGGTTTGGCCCAAAGACTATTAAATCGAGACAGTTAATTTGTTGCTAACAAAGAGAAGTGTTGAATTGGGAAATTGGAAGAGGAACGACTTCTGTGTTGTTGCTGCCATTGAAGTTGATTTGGCGGTAATGACTAGATGGCACAAAAAGAACAACAGATTTTTAATCTGAAGGCTTTTGCTTGTGTCCCTTTTGCAGTAGCTTTCAGAAATTAAATAGTTTGGATTGTGAATAAGGTGAGGGTAAAAGGTTAGCTCTACAGTGTGGCCTTAACAGAAGTGAACCCTGCCTAGAATACATTAGAAAATGCAATTATACTTTAAATAGCATATTAAACCCATTGTTGAAAATAAATGCTTGTTTAACCTTTGCTGTTTATTTAAATATTTGATTTCTGATTAATTGTATTCTTATTAACCTTCTATTATATGGCTGTAAGGAACAGATTGTGGGGAAGCTCTACCTGAGATCTTCTGTCAATGTATTGACTGTCATGCCAATTTGGCTGAAGTTGTAATGGCTTTTGTGTATATATACACTTTGAGTTTTGAGCAGAACAGCAGAGACGATGCTAATAGTGACACATGGCTATTTATCTGTCAAGCAGTTTAGACTGTAGGTTTAAATTGAACCTTTAATTGGGAACTACATCACCTCAAAATTGGTTGGCTGTGACTTGTTTCTTTATTTGCGGGCATATTTCTTTATATGCATGTTCATAGATTTGACAGCTTTGGATGAAAACCTCAAGGGAGGTGAAACATGCTCACATTGTGTGTTGGGTTTGTTTAGCAAGTGTTTCAGGCTTAATAAGATGTCCTGCCAGGCTAAAGTGTTCCCTGCTGCCACAGAGTACAGTGAATTCTGCTGCTATGTCACAAATCCCAGACATGATGAATGTTCACAGCCGCTCAAGAACATTTATAATGCCTTTACAGAATATAAAGGATGAAAAAAAAATAGTAGAAATGAAAGACCTCGTGATATCAAAACAAGGATTTATTACTTTTTAGTTTTTATTAGCTCTCTGAATCTATCATTAAAAAAGTTGAAAAATATATATTTCATGGGAAAACAACAACGTTACAGATGACCCATCGCATGTTTTGTATACTGTTCTGTACTTTTCTTAAAATGTATTATTTATTTTATTAGTCCTTCACTATACCCAGTTTTCTCTTCTTGTCAATAAGAGGTATGTTAAACTGTTGCAAAATGCTGTCCCTGCTAACATGGTTTTTGTGTTTCACTTATACATATGAGCTTTTACATTTGCATTGCACTTGTTTTAAATAAATTGTATAAGAAAGCTTTCACTGAGAGACATCTTAGTGTTGTTTAGATTTCTTTTTTATGCTTTAACATTGTCACTTTTTCATCCATCTTTAAAGACTTTCATGTTTGCAAGAATGGTTTGTTTACCTTGTTTCATCAGTTATTTTTAGTTGTGAAAGTCTTCACTTCTCCCTTCACGCTTGGAAAATGTTTTAATATACAGACAGATACTTTGGTTCGAAGATGGCCATGACTTAAAGATTAAAGTTCTAGTGAATATGAGGATTGAAGACTAAATAAACAAGACAGTTAACGTTGAAGGTTTTATCACAAAGTGGAATTTTCAAGGCACGGTGAGTTGCTAGAATAAATGTGCTCTATTATAGTGCCCTTGAGACAATTGCACTTTTGGTCAGTGCAGAGTGACCATCCATGCACTTATTGCTCTGCAAAACAGAAATTGTGTGCTGAAAGACAATATTTAATAGGTTCTTAAGAACAGCTAATAAGTTATTAGAAAAAGTAGCACACAGAATAATCCTTGTGCATTTAGAGTTGTAAAGCGCAGAGAAAAATAAGGTGGACAGAGGAAAGTCACTTTTTCTGGATTTTGTTACTGGTTTGTGGTTTCTTTTCACCATCTCCCTGAATCCTGACCAGCCTGTATGGGAGTGAGTCCATTAAAAGTCAGAGTTGAGACTGGCATACAAGTTGCAGCTGTGACTTCAGAGAGCTACTGTGACTTTAACCTTACGACCTCAGATTTAGTTTCTGGGGACCTGTGCACAGCTGCATTAAGCTGGGCTGAATGCTTTTTATTATGGTATGGTGTTTGCCTCATCAGTTGCAGAGGGTTGCATGATGCTTGAGAAGTTCACCTGCTGATGTGTTCTCACTCTCTGTTTTAGCTGCTTTTCTGGGCGACATAGCCTTAGATGAGGAGGACTTGCGCTTCCTTAAAGCTAACTATATGGTCGCTAAGAAGAATGACTCTTCTAACTTCTCTATACCTGATTCAGGTGAGAATGGTTGTAAAACACACACTGCTGCTACCATGCAATCATATTCAGTGCTACGTTTTAACTGATAACATGTAATCTGTATTGTGTAATTATGTAATTTTAAATTAATACTTAATAGCATATTAGCATGTTCACACTTCTCAGATGCAATTCAGGTACACAAATAAAGTGTTTTATTTTGAGTTATTTTTATTTTAAAACAATTTGTTTTTAATTTGAATTTTTTAAGTTATTATTAATTTAGATATTAGCTTTTTATCACTTCACAAACTCCCTGCAGTTGCTTCACAAACCCCAATAATGTAATGTTTAATACACTTCATGTTGTTTAAAACAAAGAATGGAATAGAATTTTCTCTTTTCATTTTTTGATCAATATGGTACAAAATAATCCTGTTCTATATGATGAGTTACTTGAAAAGTAATCTAAAAGTAATCCAAAAATAATCAGGTTATATTATAGAACACATTACGTAATTTACACCATGTAATTTGTAGACAAGTATATTTTGTCTGAAGTATTGTCTTTGCCCTAGCAAACAGATCCTCAGGTAATGGCAATGCAAAGGACGACTCAGTTTTGGCCGGTCGAAGCCTCGTACGCAGACGGAGAGCAGCCACAGCCAGACCTGAGAGAGTTTGGCCGGATGGCATAATACCTTATGTTATTAGTAGCAACTTCAGCGGTAAGTCTGCATATAACTTTTTATTTTATTTTATTTATTGTTTTTTAATTAATTTCTGTTTTAAATGCTCTCCTAATATTCCAGTGTAGTGTAATTTTTCCAACTGCACACAAAACCTTAATTTTGTCTGAAACTATTTTTTTTTATTGTTTTCTTAAAATATTAATATCCTTTGGAATTTTTCAATAGACAGCTGGTGCTCCAACTCAAAGTGTTATCTAGATGACCTTAGCTTTTTACTGATAATAAACTAAACCCTGTAGGTAGCCAGCGAGCCATTTTCAAGCAGGCCATGCGTCACTGGGAGAAACACACTTGTGTGACATTCATTGAAAGAAGCACAGAAGAGAGCTACATCGTCTTTACTATCCGGCCGTGTGGGTAAGTTCACGTCCTGCCTGTCTCTGGGGAGAGACACTGTTGCTCACCAATAATGTCCCTCCACACATATTGATTATTCCAGTTTCTCCCTCAGTCCCTGATGCACAGAAACGCACCTCCCTGCCAGCATTCAAAAGCTCCAATCTTTTCAGCAGTTTTCTTTATTTGGCTTTCTATAGGCATGGACTGCACAAACAAGTTTTCCTCTAGAGCAAGTCTGGCTCCCTGTAGAGAGTGCTACGGTGTGGTTTGTCTTTTTCTGGGTGATGCTCTTTTTTTCTGATGGTGCTCTTTCTGATTTTATTGCACCTTTTATTAAGTCACTGTGAATTGCCATTTACAACACATTTTACAGGATATTCAACGAGACTTGAATTGACTAGACACTAATGCATCCAGAACTAATGTGAATTTGTGAAATCAGTGTTTAGGGTTTAGGCTATTGGTTAACATTATTCAGTTGTACAGTAATTTTGTGAAACATTATTGCAATTTTTAAAAAAAACTGTTTTCTATTTGAATTTATTTTAATTAGTTATTTTAATTATTCCTGTGATTAAGCTGAATTATCAACACCATTACTCCAGTCTTCAGTGTCACATGATACTTTTAATATGCTGATTTGCTGCATATGAAACATTTTTTATATTATCAATGTGTAAAACAGTTGTGCTGCTTACCGTGACTCATTTTTTCAGGATTCTTAGATGGAAAAGAGGCTTAAAAACAGCATTTATTAGAAATAGAAATCTTCTGTATCTTTGTCAATCTTTCGTATTATAAATGTATTTCCTGTTAATCTTGATCAATTTAATTTTTTCATTCATTTGCACACCTAACAACCACTCAGAACATCTTAGTAACCACATAGCAACAACCTGGCAACCATCCACAGCTCATTTTGCATGTAAGCACCATTCCAACTTGGCTTTCTTGTAGTTTTCTAGTATAATATTTAATGGAATTAGTTTTTATCAAATAGTTTACCACCTAGTTTGAATGATTGACTGTGAGTGTATGTGTGGCTGTTAGTAAAAAGATGGGCCTTGCTGAAGCCACGTCACTACACCACAGTTCCCAAAACAGTAGTCCATGTGCCGTCTGTGACAAAAACATCCACGCTTGGATTCAGTCAGCACAAAGCCTTATTTTCTCAGCAGAGGCAGATCCTGACCTCAAGGTCTGAATGACTATAGAGTTTGCTGCATTCAGCTCATGGTGTGTCTCCTTTGAATTGAGCTAAATTTTGCTGAACTTTGATTAATCAAAAGGTTAATGATGAAGGATGAACTTGATGGTTGTCATGCTTCCCCAGACATATAGAATGTTTTCTACTCAAAGTGTATTTTCTACATTTCTACATGACATGCATTTTCTAATTGTCTTATGCTCACCAAGGATGTATTTATGGAAGCCCATTTCCGCCACCTAAGAAATAAAAAAGAATGGGTTAAACTCGAAATTATGACATACTTAAGTCATAATTACAATAATTTTTTTTTTAAATAATGACTTGCTAAATTTAAATTATGACTTTAAAAGCTGAAAATATGACTTCCTCAATCGAAATTATGAATTACATGTCAAAATTGACAATGATATTTTATCTTTGCATGCACATTGGTCACAGGATAGTGGTCTAATGATAAACGGGACATTCTAAAACAAATTAATTTGGCTTAAAACAGTTTGGAAGACCAAGTTCAATACACACATTATTAATAAAGCATATACCATTTACAGACAAGCAGAATATACCCCAGAATATGAACGCAACGATTTGAGCTGCACGTTAAGCATTTTCTTGGGGTGGAACATAATATATATATTAATAAAATGTATACCAGATTTGGTCTTTTTCATTCATTTCACTGTCTTCTTCCATTAAGCCACGTTCTACCCCAAGAAAACACTCAACTCAACGCGATGCGTTCATATTCTGGGGTATATTCTGCTTGTCTGTAAATGGTATATGCTTTTATTATTAAAGCCATCAAGTCAATTTCGATTTGTAAAGTCATAATTTTGACTTTTTATCTCATGAATGACTTAAGTCATAATTTCCATTTTATCTCCTAATTTGGACTTTTAAAGTCATAATTTCAATTTAGGAAGTCACATTTTCAACTTTTAAAGTCATAATTTTGACTTTATCTCGTAATTACGACTTTTAAAGTCATAATTTCGATTTAGTAAGTCATAATTTTGACTTTTTATCTCGTAATTATGACTTAAGTATGTCATAATTTCGAGTTTTTAACGTATAATTTTTTTTTACATGGTGGAAATGGGCTTCCATATTTATTTGATCAAAAATACAGTAAAAATAATGCTGTGAAAAAATTATTACAATTTCAAATACATGTTTTCTATTGTAAAATATTTTGAAAAATATTTTATTCCTGTCAGAGCAAAGCTGAGTTTTCAGCAGTCAATATTTCAGTCTTCAATGTCACATGATCCTTCAGAAATCATTCTAATATGCTGATTTGCTCAAGAAACTTTTCTTACTATCGTTAATGTTGAAAACAGCAGTGCTGCTAAATATTTGTGTGGAAACTGTGATGAATGTTTCAGGATTGTTTAAAGAACAGAAAGTTCAAAAGAACAGCATTTGTTTGAAATAGAAATATTTTTTAACAGTAAATGTCTTTACTGTCATTTTTTTTATCAGTTTAATGTGTTTTTGCTCAATAAGAGTATCAATAAAAAATACAAAAAAATGAAAAGGACAATCTTACTGACCTCAAACCACTCAGATGACATTTAACTAACCTAACCTAAAATTCTTCTATATGAAAAATGAAGAAAGTAACTATACAAATACAAACTAAACATTAATTTCAACATTTCTTTACAAAATGTATCTGCAAAATAGGTCCAAAAGTGTTTTCTAACTCCTGGTTGGCTTTGTTTAAAAATAAAAGGTGCTGCTCATTTGTCGGGCGGAGAGGTGCAGGTCCCCAGGCTATATCTATCGGGAAGAACTGTGACAAGTTTGGCATCGTGGTGCATGAACTCGGGCATGTCATTGGATTCTGGCACGAGCACACACGACCCGACCGAGACGAGCATGTTGATATATTTAGAGAAAACATCCAGCCAGGTACAGTAACTAAACCTCTACTACATACAACTGTAGCATGTCTTCTAATGCTCCTGTATATGCCTATAGTTGCCAGAATTATAACTTTTATGCATTGTATTATATCTCAAACCTAGGATAATTCATAATTGCGTGAAATTCAGTAGAAGTGTGATGAAGCCTATGTTGCACTTTACAGGTCAGGAGTATAATTTCATAAAGATGGAGTCAGATGATGTGGATTCGCTTGGAGAGGTTTACGACTTTGAAAGCATCATGCATTACGCCAGAAACACCTTTTCCAGGTTTGGATTCATAGGACTTTAATGTAACTTGTACACAAGTAGATACTGTTATTTTAGAGATAATTGGATAAAATATAACATATACTGAAAATATTTGGTGTAGAAACAATTTTCACTCAGAAATTGCTAGTACAGGTGCATCTCAATAAATTAGAATGTCGTGAAAAAGTTAATTTTTTCTTGTAACATATTTCAAAAAGTGAAACTTTCATATATTTTAGATTCATTACATGTAAAGTAAAACATTTCAAAAGTTTTTTTTGTTTTAATTTTGATGATTAGAGCTTACAGCTCTTGAAAGTCAAAAATCAGTATCTCAAAATATTAGAATATTTACATTTGAGTTTCAATAAATGACCATCCCTACAGTATAAATTCTGGGTATCTCTTGTTCTTTGAAACCACAATAATGGGGAAGACTGCTGACTTGGCAATGATCCAGAAGATGAACATTCATGCCCTCCACAAAGAGGGTAAGTCACAGAAGGTCATTACTGAAAGGTGTGGCTGTTTACAGAGTGCTGTATCAAAGCATATTAAATGCAAAGTTGACTGGAAGGAAGAATTTGGGTAGGAAAAGGTGCACAAGCAACAGGGATGACCGCAAGCTTGAGAATACAGTCAAGCAAAGCTGATTCAAACACTTGGGAGAGCTTCACAAGGAGTGGACTGAAGCTGGAGTCAGTGCATCAAGAGTCACCACGCTCAGACGTCTTCAGGAAAAGGGCTACCAAGCCACTTCTGAACCAGAGACAACGTCAGAAGCATCTTACCTGGGCTGTGGAGAAAAAGAACTGGACTGTTGCTCAGTGGTCCAAAGTCCTCTTTTCAGATGAAAGTAAATTTTGCATTTCATTTGGAAATCAAGGTCCCAGAGTCTGGAGGAAGAGTGGAGAGGCACAGATTCCATGTTGCTTGAAGTCCAGTGTGAAGTTTCCACAGTCAGTGATGATTTGTGCTGCCATGTCATCTGCTGGTGTTGGTCCACTGTGTTTTCTGAAGTCCACAGTCAACGCAGCCATCTACCAGGAAATTTTAGTGCACGTCATGCTTCCTTCTGCTGACAAGCTTTATGGAGATGCTGATTTCATTTTCCAGCAGGACTTGGCACCCGCCCACACTGCCAAAGGTACCAAAAGCTGGTTCAATGACCATGGTGTTACTGTGCTTGATTGGCCAACAAACTCACCAGACCTGGTATTGTCAAGAGGAAGATGAGAGACACCAGACCCAACAATGCAGATGAGCTGAAGGCCACTGTCAAAGAAACCTGGGCTTCCATACCACCTCAGCAGTGCCACAAACTGATCACCTCAATGTCACGCCGAATTGAGGCAGTAATTACAGCAAAAGGAGCCCCTACCAAGTATTGAGTACATATACAGTATATGAACATACTTTCCAGAAAGCCAACAATTCACTAAAAATGTTTTTTTTTTATTGGTCTTATGAAGTATTCTAATTTGTTGAGATAGTGAATTGGTGGGTTTTTGTTAAATGTGAGCCTAAATCATCACAATTAAAAGAACCAAAGACTTAAACTACTTCAGTCTGTGTGCATTGAATTTATTTAATACACGAGTTTCACAACTTGAGTTGAATTACTGAAATAAATGAACTTTTCCATGACATTCTAATTTATTGATAATTATAAAGAAATGACAACACTATATAACTTCATTTTTTTACATTGTATAAATTGAATACAATTTCTGCTAAATACCACTTCAATCTGATTTTGCAGCCTCCCGTTGACACTTTAATTATACTCTGTATGTTGACTGAAAAATCAACCATTATTTAATTAATTTCCACACTAATTATAAAAGACAGGCACATTATTGCATGTGTTATTGTCTTGTTTTTAAGACAAGTGTTGAGCTGTTGGGACAGAGCAGGACTTGAGGACTTGGCGCTCTCACAGACTGCAGACTAACCTGTTGTTAGTGGCTTGAGGATGGAGATCCAGCCAGCTGCTTTGAGGGGGCCGTTGTTTAGGACAAGCAGGAAGGAATTCAGACAGGGAGCCAAGGCTGAAGTGCAGATAGACTTTTAGGTAGAGTGTCCTTTGGTCAGTTCTTTTGGGTCTCACAAAGCTTTTCTGAATTGACCGTGTTGAAAACTCGCAAACAGTGAGGATAATGCTGATGTAGTCTAAACCAGAAAGAATTCAGGATGTTGTGATCAGCTTCTGTAAAAAGTCACATTACTCTGTCCTACTACAGTCAGCGTTCCCATGGCCATACAATTTAATTTAATTTAATTTAATTTAATTTAATTTAATTTAATTTAATTTAATTTAATTTAATTTAATTTTTTAATTTTATTTTATTATTTTTTTTTATTATTGTTTGTTACTGTTCTGTATAATATTTTGAATTTTGTTTGAACACAATATGCAGTATATCTTTTTTTAATAACTCAAACGCATTCAGAAAATATTCACGAGCAAACCAGTTTGATTTAAAATGATTTGAACAATTCCTTGATGTCATGCAAAATCAGAAAAAAGGTACACAATTGAGGTGGTACCCTTTCAAAAGGTTACTTTTGAAGTACTAATATGAAGCTTTAAGGTACCATTTAGGGGTATATAAGGTACAAAGATGTACCTTTTCACTTTTGTACCTTAGGGTAGCACAACAGTGACAGCTTTGTGCCCTTTTTTCTGAGTGTGTGGAAATTGTTTTGATCAAAATGCTTGTGGTTAATGTCTTCTATATCTTCTAACAGCCGTAGTCAGAGTCTGAGAAAACTTCACATCAATTAGTAGTGCAGTGGTTTGTGGGAAGCTGGCATGGTTTCTCTGTGATTGTTATTTTTAGTGTTTTGCAAAGTGGCCCCTCTCCTTCTGGCTTCTAAACCAGGAATATTCACATTGTGTGGTTTTACCTCCAGAATTTTGCAGTTGGGGGATCCTGGAATTAGGCCAAAACAAATAAAGCTCTTCCAGGCCTTTTGTCCTGGACAATTGCAGGGCTGGAGTGCCGTTGTTCTCTGGCATGCAGGGTGGGCTCCAGGGAGTCGCAGTCCAGCGAGGCAATGCTTTAAACTCTGCTCTGACCGCTCTGCGTCCACATGCTGGCCATTCAGGGTGCTGTCGTCATGGGAACTGGACGAGAGAAAAGAGCAATCATTCTGTCCCAGAACAGCAGAGAGAAAGACTATATGTAGTGGATAAGTGCCAGTCAAATGTGATTCATATTTGTGTGGTGCAAGCTGGATCTCTGATGTCATTATCATGTACAGTGGCCCCAAAATATATTTGGACACATGAAACACTTAAACATTCAAAAAATATGAACGTCACAGCATTAAATTAAACAAAAATTAAAAACCAATTTTTTTAATTTAATCAAAATATTTTAATGAAATATAGCACAAACACTTTTAAAGCAAGATATTTCACATGAAGAAGTTTAAATTGATAAATGAATACGTGTAAAATAATGTAAAATTCACAATTTGTAATATGGTGTTAAAAGCCATTGCAAAGTGTCTCAGAATTTTTTATTAGTTTCAATAAAAGCTTGTGCAGCATTTGTTTGAATGCAGTGACATTCAGACAGTTGTGGATTGAATCTTCAAATACTTAGAAGTCACTGTGTCAAGGAATCAACCAATCATCAGCCAAGAAAAACCTTTGAGTCCCTTGTCAGTTTCATAACATGTTCATTGAGTCTGTACACTTTCAGTGCAATGCTCTTTCAGCACTGCCTCAATATATGATATGATTCATTTTTCAGATGCATTCTCCTTATATCTGTATCTTAGATCCTCTAAAAGGCTTCTGAGCGTTCACTCACAAATAATTGGAGAGCTGTTGCTTTTGTGTTTTTGTGAAAAATAGGGGCATCTATCTTGATACCATGCTGCCAAAGTATGAAGTTGATGGAGTCCGACCTCCCATCGGGCAGCGGACGAGACTGAGCAAAGGGGACATCGCTCAAGCTAGAAAAGTATATAAGTGTCCAAGTAAGTGGCCCTTATACGACAGAAAACTTTACTATAGCAGCCAATCTTGCATCACTGCATGACCGTTTGAAGAAGCAGACAGTTTTTTAGATTTCCTTCTGCTCTTGCTTCCAAAGTTTGGAGTGTTTTTGATAGATGCATTTGTGACTGTGATATCAGTTTAATTATCCTTGTAAAGTGGGAGAATGAAACAGCTGTATTATTATCCCTTGTAATAGAACATTTGTTTTTCCAGTCATCTCTTTTAATCTCAGCTGGAATGATTTCATACTTCAAAATAAAAGCGTGATCCCTAAAACTGACCTTAGCATCTGGAAAACTCCTACTGTTTTCCAATAAGAGGATCAGGTTTCCAGGTCAAGCATCTGTGAGTTTGTCTCGATGTGGTTTCGACTCTGGTTTGTGCACAGGATGTGGCGAGAGCCTTCAGGACAGCACTGGAAACTTCTCCTCCCCTGGGTTCCCCAATGGATATGCTGCATATCTTCACTGTATATGGAGGATATCGGTCACACCTGGGGAGAAGGTAGAAGAACTTGACACAGAATCATAAACATGAGCTGATATACAGAAACACATATATGAGCTGGATCACACCAGTCAGTACAATTTTATTATTTTATTTATTTTTTTATTTTATTTTCAACACCAATTGAATTCACAATTCGTCAATTGAATTGTAATAAAATAAAATAAAAACGTACCTTTTAGAATGATTTTGTGAGATACTGAAGACTGGAGTAATGATGCAGAAAATTCAGCTTTGCATCGCAGGACAAAAATAAATAAATAATAATAATATTAAAATATAAAAAATATAAAATATTTAAAAATAGAAAACTTTATTTAAATAATATTTCTCTGTATTTCTGTTTTTACTATATTTTTGATCAAATAAATGCAGCCTTGGTGAGCGTGAGAGAAGTCATTAAGAACGGTAATGTAGGTAACCTTTTTTGACTTCTAACTTCTCGTTCTCGTTTCATTCTCTTTGTTAGATCGTTCTTAATTTTACTTCAATGGATCTGTACAGAAGTCACTTGTGCTGGTACGACCATGTGGAGATCCGTGATGGATACTGGAGAAATGCTCCTTTGAAAGGTTCTCGTATTTATTATTAAGATCATTTCTGCATTTCTTTGTCTTAAATGACTTTTAATTATTATTATTTTTTTGTTTTGACAAATAAAAAAATTCTCTCTGTTTTTTAATTGCTGAAATTACTGAAAAAAAGAATATGCAAATGTGTCACAATAGATAACTGAATATTCCATCAACCCTGTCCGTGACAATCTGAAAGAAAGTGGAGCCCCATCTTTGATCAGTTTGTTGCATTTGCTTCAGGCCGTTTTTGTGGAGACCAGCTACCCGAGGCCATCGTGTCCACTGACAGTCGACTGTGGATTGAATTCAGCAGCAGCAGTAATTGGGTGGGGAAAGGCTTCTCTGCTGTCTATGAAGGTATAAATCCACTGATCACCAGCTGAGAGGCTCATCTATTCCCCTGAACAGATGTAGAGTTAATGTGTGATGTCCTGTCCATGGATTCAGCTATTTGTGGAGGTGAAGTGAGACGAGACAGTGGACAGATCGAGTCACCCAATTACCCTGATGATTATCGTCCTAATAAAGTGTGCACGTGGAAGATCATCGTACCCCAGGGGTTTCATGTGGGCCTCGTCTTCCAGTCGTTTGAGGTAGGGTGCACGAGTCTTGTGTTCTTGTCTGTTATTGTCATGTGATGTTCTATAACTAATCTCAGACAGCAGCGTGTGAGAGCACACAAATATACATTACAATGCTGTCATTTGTACAACATGTTTGTCCCCATGACTACTGTTGATATAATTGACAGAATACTGAACTTTTTAATTACTAAATGAAAATAAAATGAAAAAATAAAATATCAGCCAATTTGCATGTCCCTGTTTACCACCATTTCACATAAATGGGTTAAATAGAATTAAAATGATATTATATTCTGCATCATTTCGCCTCATTACTCCAGTCACATGATCCTTCAGAAATCATTCTAATTTTCTGATTTGCTGTCAAAAACATATTTATTATTATTATTATCATTATGTTGAATTTTTTCAGGTTTCTTTGATGAATAGAAAGTTAAGAAGAACAGCATTTATCTGAAATATAAATCTTTTGTATCATTATAAATCTCTTTCTCAATGTCTTGCAAAAAAAGCAAAACTTTTGATCAATTTAATGCATCCTTGCTAAATAAATGTATTAATTTCTATAATTTCATAATTTAATAATAAATATATTATAATTTAAATATACTGACTCCAAGCTTTTGAATGGTATAGTGTATAATGATACAAAAGCTTTTTATTTACATTTACATTTAGTCATTTGGCAGACGCTTTTATCCAAAGCGACTTACAGATAAATGCGACTATTTCAGATAAATGCTGATCTTTGAATCTTTCTATTTATCAAAGAATCCTGAAAAAATGTACTCAACTGTTTTAGATAATAATAATAATAATAATAATAAATGTTTCTTGAACAACAAATCAGCAT
This sequence comes from Schizothorax lantsangensis, assembly GCA_027422415.1. Classification (NCBI taxonomy): domain Eukaryota; kingdom Metazoa; phylum Chordata; class Actinopteri; order Cypriniformes; family Cyprinidae; genus Schizothorax; species Schizothorax lantsangensis. Next base: position 23,003,438 of record CM049856.1, on the reverse strand, counting down.
ATTAGATTGATTTCTGAAGGATCATGTGACACTGAAGACTGGAGTAATGCTGAAAATTCAGCTTTGATCACAGGAATAAATTACATTTTAAAACATATTCAAATAGAAAGCAGTTATTTTAAATAGTAAAAATATTTCACAATATTACTGCCTTTGCTGTATTTTGGATCAAATAAATGCAGGCTTGATGAGCAAAAGAGAATTATTTAAAAAACATTCAAAAACTTACTGTCCAAAAACTTTTGACTGGTTGTGTATATCGCTGCATTGTGCTACATTGGACAAATTTTATTTCCCCCCCCCCCCCATAAATCTATCCAAAAGTCGAATTCAAATTCGAAATTATTAATATAAAAGCAGTTTCTGCTACATTTTTGAGCCTTTTTTTGTCACTTTTCCCGAAAAATAAGTGTACAGTGGAGATCAAAATTAGAGAACAACCTACAATTTACTAAAAAAGAAAAGTGCATCCTATTGCAAAATACAAAAAAATCCACATCTAGGCACTCGCATAGTTAGCAAAGTAAAAAGCCTTTATTGTAAGACAGGGCTACATATTAAAAAGACACCAGGCTGGGGAGTACACCCTAACAAAGGCCTGCTTAGGCTGATACGCATTGGTGTCTTTTTAATATGTAGCCCTGTCTTACAATAAAGGCTTTTTACTTTGCTAACTATGCGAGTGCCTAGATGTGGATTTTTTTTTGGATTTTGCAATAGGATCCACTTTTCCTTTTTTACATTTTGCTCCCTCTCTAGAGCACCCATAGTTTTTTTTCTGCGAGTACCTGATGCACCCCTGGTCAAGATTTTTTCTTTGACTACAATTTACTCAATTTTAAGGTCACTGCTTTGAAGTTATCCTAACAGGAGTAGAATGGCAATCATATTTCAGATGCATTTTAATAATATTTCATAAATTAATTGTATTCTGAAGCACAGTATAATAAAACTTAAATGAGATACACTATATTGCCAAAAGTATTGGGTCGCCCCCTTCTAATGAACAGGTTTGACTACTTTAGTAATTTCTATGAGTACAAATCTTAATGTTAAAGCATATAATGATATTCTAGGAAATTGTGTGCTTCTAATATTATAGCAACAGTTTGGACAGGACTCTTTTCTATCCTAACATGACAATGTCTCTGTGTATAAGACAAGGTTCAAAAAGAAAATGATTGATTCAGTCAGTGTGGAAGAACTTGACTGGTCTGCATAAAACCAAGTCCTAATCCCAGTTTAAAACCTCTGGTGTGACTGTATATGCAGACCTTGAGCCAAAAACTCATCACCAAACACCAATGACTTGTACAAACACTATATAGACAAAAGTATTGGGACACCCCCTTCTTTAGAACAGAAAAATGCACTTCCAAATCTGTGGCAACAACGATGGGAACATAATTCATGTATTTAAAAATTGTATTTCATCTCTGTTGCAACAGTTTTGGAAGTGTCTAAAATGACTGTACCCATATGTACAAGTCATTGGTGTTTGGTGATGAGTTTTTGGCTCAAGGTCTGCATTTACAGTCACACCAGAGGTGTTAAACTGGGATTAGGACTTGGTTTTATGAAGACCAGTCAAGTTCTTCCACACTGACTGAATCAATCATTTTCTTTTTGAACCTTGCCTTATACACAGAGGCATTGTCATGTTAGAATAGAAAAGGGTCCTGTCCAAACGTCACTTTAGTGATGAGAGCAAGTTTAATTTATTTGGGTCTGATGGGAAACATTTTATTCAGTGTTAAACTGGGGAAAGACTGAAGTCGGAGTGCGTAAAGAAGTCAGTGAAAGGTGGAGGAGGAAGTGTCATGGTTTGGGGGATGTTTTCTTCAGCAGAAGTTGGGTCTCTTATACAGACACATGGCAGAGTGAATACAAATGTTTATCAGAACCTCCTTCAGCAATATGTGGTACCTTCCCTACAAGCATCAACCTGCAATTTTCATGCAAGACAATGCTCCCTGTCGTTCCTTGAAGCTAAGAATCACTGAAATAATGAAATGGCCTGGCCCAGAGACCTGATCTAAACTCATACTGAAAATCTCTGGAAAGTCCTTGATGACAAAGTTATGGCTAAAAAACTACTTTTACTATGGAAGAGACTGGACAAAGAGTGGACCAAGATCACTGATGTGCTGAAGTCATTCAAAGCAAGGCCCTCTACACTTCCTACTATTTTTTGACTGCTGTAAATCTCCAAAATTTTTGTTGTATTCTTTCGTGCCAGAGTGGTTACCGTTCTCTAATTTTGGTCACTGTGTTTTCCACAAAATAAAGGTTTTTGTTGAAATGCCTTGGTTATTTTGTCAAACATGTTAGTAGAACAGTGGTATTCCTACAGCTAATATTCCTTCAAATTTTGAGCAATGAAGATTTACAACATTTCAGAGAAAATCAAGAATTTATAGATTGTTCTCTAATTTTGATCTCCACTGTACATAGTTTTAAAAAGAGTACTTGGAAATTATATACTTTAAAAGAATATACTTAAGTGCAAACAATGTAGTTTTTGGACACCTAATTGCATGTTATTTGCAATTAATCAAAATGTTTTAAGAAATTATTAACAGAAATTGAGGTAGAAAGTACACTTTCTAACCATATTTCAAAAACAATAGAATTATGAAATTAAATATAAAAATGTACTTATATTTAATTTCATAATTCTATTGTTTTTGAAATATGGTTAAAGTGTACTTCCTACCTCAATTTCTGTTATGTTTTTAAAAATATTTAAATTACAAATTTGTAATAATGAAGTTGCAATTTAATGTATATGATATTTTAACTTTAAATGTAATATCAAATATCACAGTAGTTAAACTTATAAATAAGTACTTTACTTGTACTTTAGTAAGTAAGCCAAAATCAAATTAAGTGTACTTTATTTACGCATGGATAAAAGATTATGAAAACAATGATTTAAGAATCAAAACTTTTAATATGACATTATTTCAAAAGTGAGTTATGAAATACAGCAATCAAAGTGTACTCTTTGTAAGTACACTTTCATTTCATTGATATTATCTCCAAGTACATAAAAAAAATACTTATAAGGTTTAAAGCACACTACAAACACTTTCAGTATAATTGAGCACACTTTTTTTTTTTTTTTTTTTACAAGTGTTATTATAGAGGAATGTGTAGAGAGAGCATTTAATGATGGGAAGAGAAAGGGAGAACTGAATTCAGAAATGTCATAAAATGTTAGTCATTGCAGAGCAGAACATGATAAATCGATGAAATGCCTGTGATTTATTGTGGTCATAGCATCACAAGTGCTGATTAGTAGTACTTACAGTGAAGCATTCTTATGTTGTTTCTTATTGATTGTTCGGACAGAGAGCTGCCACAAGTAACATTTCTAGTATGACCCTTTTCTCTGCTTTCACACTCAGATTGAGAAACATGACAACTGTGCGTATGACTACCTGGAACTGCGAGATGGCGATTCCGAGAACAGCCCCCTACTGGGCCGCTTCTGCGGCTACGAAAAGCCAGATGATATCAAGAGCAGCTCCAACCAGCTGTGGATGAAGTTTGTATCTGACGGTTCTGTGAACAAAGCTGGGTTTGCAGCTAATTTCTTTAAAGGTGACACTCCTGAATTATATATTGACTGTTTTGCCTCCTTTGTGACCTTCTGACCTTGAGTTTTGTTTGTAATGCAGAGATTGACGAATGCTCTAGGCCTGATAACGGTCACTGTGAGCAGCGCTGCATCAACACCCTGGGCAGCTACCACTGCACCTGCGACCCTGGATACGAGCTTGCTGCAGACCGCCACAGCTGCGCAGGTGATACCAAAACCTGTTAAAGAAAACTAATGCACTAAAAACCACACAGAAAACCCTAGTTCTGTCAGGACCACTATCGTCAAAATGATTGACACTTAGCATACAGTTCGGTTTGGCGGTATGGTTCTGTTTTGGGCAAAAACTCCCTGACCATCCATGCAGGCTGTCATGAATGAGCAGGGAGAGCAGCAATTATAACCCCCCTACAAAGCAGATATCATTAATGTACTTAATGATATTTAAGTGTAACAACATTATTCAAGATAAAAGGAGTCTGATTCAACGAGGAATATCAGAAAGCCATGTCCTGAATGTGGCGAAAGGAGGAGTTGGGGAGCCGGTTGGCTTTGTTAAAGGATTTTGAATTGCAGTATTTCTCTGATATTATTACAGTTTTATTAATATTTAGATTTTGCATTTACTTTGATATTTTCATTTAAATTTGAAAGTTTTAGAAATTTTGTTGCTTCTTGTCTTTTTGTTTTTTAAATATGTCTACATTGTTTTTAGTTCATCAAGTTAATGTCTACATTGTTTTTAGTTCATCAAGTTAAATTAAATCAATTTGAAAAATGTTGCTAACTGAAATAAAATAAGTGTATATATATATATATATACACAGTATATGTATAGACAGACAGACAGATAGATAGATAGATAGATAGATAGATAGATAGATAGATAGATAGATTGGGATGTAGTTATGACACACAACTGTTGTGTTTTATTCCATGTGATGCATAAACCTTATCCAAAATGTAATTTTGATCAATCTGTGTTTTGTTTTTTTTCCTGGTGCATGTGCGATAATCATAGGAAGACTAATAATTTTGCAAATAGTGCTTCAGTATCTCACAAGAAAATCAACACACAGCAATTAGAGAAAGAGCTCTCTCAGTTCTCTAATGAGATTGGTTTTCTTGGCAAAGATAAGAACAAGACACTTTAGTCAAAGTCAAAGTCAAAGTCTGCTTTATTGTCAAATCTGCCACATGTACCGTACATACATACAGAGAATTGAAATTGCGTTACTCTCAGACCCTTGGTGCATACAGATAACACTAACAGTAGAACGTAAAAATACAGATAAATACAAATCAAATATATATATATATATATACATATATATATATATACATATACATACTTACATATATATATATATATATATATATATATACATACATACATACACACATAGAATGCAACTATTACAATATACAAATAAGGACATGTAAAATAATAATAATAAAAAATAGATAAAGTAGCATAAGGCACATGGTAGATAGAGTGCAAACCAGTGAAATAAACAACAGTGCAGATATAAATGGTGTAGTGCAAAAGAGCTTATCAATCTATTTAAAGTGACAAAAAGCTCAGAGAGCAGTCTTTATTCAAACTGTCAGAAGAGGTAGTTGAATGAGGTCAGTCCAATGCTGTACAAAGTGACTGGTGCTGGTCACAGTGTGTGTGTGTGTGTTGGGGGGTGGGTCAGAGTTCAGTGGTGCGTGGGGTAAGAGAGGGGAGGGGGGGCAAGGTCAGGAGGGAGTGCAGTTCTCTTTACTTGTTTTATAAATATAGAGTTCTAAAACGCATCTTGGTTTGACGCTGCTAATGCATTCATTAAACCAAGCAAGCTTTTAGTTCTTTCTTTATGTTTAAGAATGGGTAGCATTTTTGGATTACATGAACTCTTTGCATCCTGAAGCTTTGAAATGTTTAAGAATTGGCTCATTGATGCTTGTATTCAGATTTCTTTAGGTCTTTAACCAACTTTGATGTTTCTGACAGTGGTAAGGATTAACAATTGAGTTGCTGAAAGCTGGAAGATTTCTGTTATATGTGTGTCTTTGCTTGTTGGCTTGGTAGTCAAGACAGCATGATAATGGCTCCTCCATCTGATCCCAGCAGCTGCCTGTGGTGGATTCATCTCCAAAATCAATGGCTCCTTCACTAGTCCAGGATGGCCGCAGGAATACCCACCCAACAAGAACTGTGTGTGGCAGCTCATTGCCCCGGTGCAGTACCGCATCACTCTGCTTTTTGATGCTTTTGAGATCGAAGGGAACGATGTAAGTTGACTATGCTGGAGACTGTGTGACTTGTAACAAGGTTGCCAAGACCAAATAATCTTTTGACCACAATGACAATGCAATGTGCCCATCTGCTTGCAGGTTTGTAAATATGATTACGTTGAGGTACACAGCGGCCTGTCCACAGATGCAAAGCTTCATGGGAAATTCTGTGGCACAGAGAAACCAGAGGCGATCACGTCCCAACTCAACAGTATGCGTGTTGAGTTCAAATCAGACAACACCGTGTCCAAGAGAGGCTTCAAAGCTCAGTTCTTTTCTGGTGAGAATGACCTGCGATTGTCCTTTGCAACTTGCCGCTAATCAGCAAATGAACAATATTCAGACAGCCTTGATTTTTTTTCTGACAGAATCGGGTTCAATACTAGTTCAGAAAGTAATGCCATTCTGTCCTTCGGCTTGTAACTGTGAACAAAAATCACATTTACAGAAATTCACATACAATGGAAGTCTGTGGGGATGTGCAGACCTGTCAAGGTTCCTTTAATAGCATGCATGAATGTTGTAGACTCCTGTTTGACTGTTATATATGCAGTTGGGCGTATTGTGTCAATCAGCAGACTATATAATAATAATGTACTTCCTCTTTTTCTCCTGCAGACATGGATGAGTGTTCTAGGGAGAATGGAGGTTGCCAGCATGAGTGTGTGAACACGTTTGGGAGCTACAGCTGTCAGTGTCGCAGCGGCTTTGTGTTGCACAGCAATAAACATGACTGCAAAGAAGGTTTGGCTTCACATCACATTACCAATCATTCCTGTATTGGAAAATATTTGTCATGTGTGAAATAAACTGATTAGAAAGGTAAGAAAACAACTGATGTTTTGTGAAGGCATTCATTTGCATTTTAACATAAAATGTCAAAATTAAATACTTCAGAGTATTCTTGTATTCTTTTTGAAGTCACATAGATACAGATACAGAGGTGAAGGTTTTTTTTATTTTGCAAAGTGCAGTTTCGTTATTGCTCCAAGGTTGCACTGAGTGCACAAAAACACTTCTTTTTGCTTTTTGTAAACTCTTTAAACCTGAATTTGAAAGGAATACTTTTCCCAAAAATAAGTAAATGCTGCCGTTTTCTCACCCTCATGCTGTTCCAAACCCACAAAAACTTTGGTTACTCTTCAAAACACAAATTAAGATGTTGAATGAAATCTGAGAGGTGTCTGTCCCTCTGTTGACCCTCTATTGTCCAGGTAAAGAACAGGCTAAAAGACCCAAATAGGTCATAAAGGCATTGTAAAATTAATCCATATGAATCTCATGAAATATTTTAGACATTTTATATGTATTTTGTTTAGATTTAGATTTATGAAAATAAGACATAAGCTTATAGACAATATATATATGTTTAATATGTCTTAGTCTTTACAACAATCCTAATTCTGGATTCCCAACAATAATTTATATCTTGGATTTGTGCTTTTAGTGGGCTGTGATCAGGCCATTACCAGTGTTTCTGGTATCATCACAAGTCCAAACTGGCCAGATAAATACCCCAGCAAGAAGGCCTGCACATGGACCCTATCCACCACCCCAGGCCACCGCATTAAACTGGTAATTGCATCATTCAACCAGACAAAATGAGTGGTTAAAGATAGAGTATACACTGGTAATCAAAGGAATGGTTAAAACCATTCCACCAGCTCAAATTGTATTCTCTCTGTTCACAGGTTTTTGAGGAGATTGACATGGAGGCTCATGAAGAGTGTGCTTATGACCACTTGGAGATATATGATGGCCCAAATGGCAGAGCAACCAGTTTTGGACGCTTTTGTGGGAGTAAAAAGCCATCGCCTGTCATTTCCAGTGGCAATAGCATGTTCCTGCGGTTCTTCTCGGATAACTCGGTACAGAAGAGGGGTTTTAAGGCCTCTCATTCAGCAGGTATTTTTTTGTGTGGTCCTGAGGTTCTCCATAATGAACGTTTGATTTCAGTTAACGATAATCGCTCTTGTTCTCAGAGTGTGGCGGTAGTCTGAAGGCAGAGATAAAGACCAAGGATCTGTATTCCCACGCACAGTTTGGTGACAACAACTATCCCGGAGCTTCAGACTGCCAGTGGGTGATCTCAGCAGAGAAGGGCTACGGGGTGGAGCTCATCTTCCACACCTTTGAGACTGAGGAGGAAGCTGACTGCGGCTATGACTACGTGGAGCTGTTTGATGGTGCTGATGTCAAAGCGCCCAGGCTGGGACGTTACTGTGGGTCTGGGGTAAAGCAAGAATTTAAGATCTTTGTTAAATATAAGCAATCATTATGCTTAAAATGTCTATACATTTTACAGTACAACAATTTATATGTCTCAATAATTTTACAATTTATAGCCACCAGAGGAGATCTACTCAGCTGGTGATGCCATTGTCATCAAATTTCACTCAGATGACACCATCAACAAGAAAGGTTTCCATGTTCGGTACACAAGCACCAAGTTCCAGGACACCTTGCATACTAGTAAGTGAGTTCTTCATGACAGAAGAGCTCTGGAGAACATAGCAGCCATGGGCCTCTAATATCTCCTGCACACCTGTGATAGTGATGCCACCCGTGGCCCCATGTTCCCTCCCCTCCAGACTGCAAAGAAGAAGACATAGTGGTACCAAACCCCTTCAAAAAGCTGGGAGGACAAGCTTGATGTAAGGATATGGCAACATAATTTGTCCTATCGTACTTCAAAGGATCCATTGAAAACGCTATAGGAAATGGAACATCTGAGTGGCAGATATTTTCAGTATGAAGAGCTTTGTTGACTGCAAGTCAAGGAGGAAGGATAAATTAGATTCATCATGTCCCTGATGCACTTTTGCCTCCTAGAGATCTCTTCAGTTACTCAGGCTAGAATCTAAAAGACTTTTAGATGATTATTTTATTATAAAATGAAATAATGAAATGCACAAATCATAATTCTTTATTGCCACACATCTAGTTGGTGGTAATTGAATTTGGAAATATATAAAATATAATTCAATGATAATTACAAGGATTATATCTTTTGTAAAAAGAAATTCTAGCACTATTTCTTACATGAGAGTTGTACATGATTATTCAGACTACTAGACTTAAATTATATGACATTAATTTGTCCACCTGAAGCAATAAGCTGCAAGACAAAAATGTTAATGCAACTAATAAACATATGAGATGACATTTATTTTATCGTTCTTTTGACTGTGTATAAAACGAGCTAGGATTGAGTGGCATGAGGACACAGAACAATCTTTATCAGAAATCTTGGTCTTTTGAAGCTACATGTTTATAATGATTGGTTTATGGTAGTCCTGAAACCTTGAACTGTGTGCCAACCTGGCTAACAAATTAGTTTATCTTTATGATTTGTTAATGTTTTTTTTTCTAGCTTGGTCAGGCCGGTCTGTTGGCTAGTTTTAAATGGGTTTTGGACACATTTAAGCTTATCAGCCTAACTATACATGTAAAATCTTATAGCTAATGTCTTTAAATCCTCTCTTAAAACTCACTTTTTTAGACTTACTTTTCTGTGATTTGTTAGTTTTGTTGGGGGGGTGTTAACTAAAGAATATAATCCCTCCCGCATAAACAACAATCTTCTTCAGTGCGAGCTGCGCAGTGATCAGTGATACCTTACAAGTACAATACAAGTTAGTACTCATGGCACTTGGTTAAGTCAATGTGTAGGAAAATATGAGATTTGGCGAAAACCAGACGCTGATTCAGTCAGTCAGTGTGGTAGCTCTCCGTCTTTCCGTCAGTACAAGTGCACTATCTTGTGGTTAGTGATGGTAACTGCATTGATTTTACGAAGTTATGACGGAAAAGAGGAGGGAAAGATTTTGTGTAATATTTACCAGACAGTAAAAAATGAAGCAGAACATTTTGTTGGTGGTTTTTAATCATTTCTTTCATGGATTATACATGCTTGTATCAAAATTATATGAAATCATTAGTCTTGTAGATTTAGACTATAGACTGCCTATCATCCTAATGTGATCTCTTGTGTTTTACAAGTGTATATTTTCTTTCTCTGCAGGATTTGAATAAGGACCGTGTAGACAGTGAGGTCCGTAACACATATGTTAGCATTCCCATTTATCACGGTGACAGTGGAAGTATGCGTGTGTCCATCTTTGGTCACTAATAACTCTTTTGATTGGCTGATGGCGCAAGAACATGCATAAACCCCTCACTAGTGACAGTCCTGAGATGTGACGTCAAAGGCAGAAGATAGAGGAAAATATAAGTCCACTTTTAGGATCATCTAAAAAGCATCAGTCACTGGTTAAACATCCACTATACTGTTATGTATACTATACTATACTATAATGTTGCTTGCCAAAAATATTAAAATACACAGCCAATTTTGAATGGCTTTTTGCTTTCACAACAGTGTAGTTAAGACATCTACCAGCAGGGGCTGTCTTGACCATGCTGACCAGCCAAATCCTCACTCCTATGTTTATAAAATCGAGTATCACAGAAACATGTAGAATATATGATATCTGCCAGGTAATGGGGTAACTTATGCCTGGTAGTCTAAAATAAAATCCTTTAACGTGGGAAAGGGTCATAAGCCATGGTTTCCAACCATTTTTGAAGATTTTGTTTCATCTTCATGTGCCTCCACTAACCCACTGTAATGTTAAGACAGTATAGCCATATGCAATTTTGCATGTCCTTTTTTAAAAAAATTAAAGTCTCAGAAACAAAAAGTCTTAACTTAAAATATCCAGGTCCAGCCTAGTGTTTATATAAAAAAGAAATATTATTATTGTTAAAGAAAATATATATATAAAAAAATCAGATTTTAGGTATGAACACTTTAAGAGGCTCATTTTCATGCACTTTATCCAGGAAGCCCAGGTTAAAATAAGGGTAGAGGGTCTCGGTGAAGATGTCCTTGAAGGTGTAGAGATGTGTCATGCTCTCAGCATCGTAGAAGGACACCAGGCCTCTTTTGAAGTCCAGATACACGCCAATCCTCGCCAGTGGCTCTTCCAAAGACAGCAATGTTGGCGGAGATGTCCCGGCCATATACTGAACTCCATACGATAGTGAGAGCGTCCAGAAGCCATTGGCAGGCATGGTATTGATGACGCCTTTTCTCGTGACGGATTCACGAGCAACTCCCACGGTCCACACGGTGCTGCTGTACACCTCCACCTCCCAGTAGTGACGGCCTTTAGTGAACCCTTGACTGCCCAAGAGAGACAGTGCGGCATTGAATCGCTGTGGATTGTCCTGCATCGTGTTGTTAAAGGTCTGGTAGCGCACACAGGTAAGCGAAGATGTAAGACTGAGCCAGGGGTTGGCTGTTTTGGAGTTAAATGTGATGGCTGAGGGAGCTAGAAAGGGAACAGTGTAGCAGAGAAGAGTCAGTTCATGCATTCCAGAAATTAAAATTTGCTGAAAATGTATTTATCCTCTGGTCATACAAGATGCAGATAAGTTTGCTTCTTCAACTGAACAGATTTTGAGAAATTTAGCATTAGATCACTTGTTCACAAATGGATTCTCTGTAGTGGATGGGTGCCGTCAGTTCAAACAGTTGATAAAAACATCACAATAATCCACAAGTAATCACATGACTTCAGTTCATCAATTACTGTCTTGTGAAGTGAAAAGCTGCATGTTTGTAAAAAAAAAAAAAATCCATCTTTAATACATTTCTAGCTTCAAACCGACTAATGGCAAAATCATGAAACTATAATCTATAATAATTCCATAAATTATCTTTTATTATTTGGGATTTTGGCCTGGTATTTTGCCTGGAAGTGACGGTTGAAAGTTCAAAATGTCTTAATAATAGTCAAATCAATAGACTTGTTGCTTACAAATATGCAGATTTTCACTTCACAAGACATGGACTGGAGGATTATTGTGATGTTTTGTTCAACTAATTGGACTCTCATTCTGACGGCACCCATTCACTGCAGAGGATCCACTGGTGAGCGAAGGATGTAATGCTAAATGTCTCCGAATGTGTTTCGATGAAGAAACAAACTACATTTGGCCTTAAATGTAAGAACATTTTCAGCGTTTTTGGTTATTCCTTTATTGGAGTTAGTCCTTTAATGTTTATTTACACAGCTTGATTCAACATGTGAAAATTCATATTTTTTTCATCAAGGATCATTCTCAAACCTGGATAGATGCTTCCCTTCAGTGACTTCCACACTCTGTACTGCAGGGGCCCAGCAAAGCGGCCCTCACACAGTCTGGGTGGTGTCAGTGCCGGCTTCTCAAACTTCGGTGGCTTCCTGCTTGAAACAACACAATCCCAGACACAAAAACAATTCAAGCACTTCCTTGTGAAAATATTAATTGTAACAGATCCATAGAGGTCTCTCACCTTTGAAGAAGGCCCTTTATACTCTGCAAAACGACAGGAAAAAGGAGATTGATGAAATTGGCTCAGTTCGAGAGGCAGGGACAGAAGTTTTCCACATGAGATCAGTGTTTGAAACTAAGCTACACCTCCTTTTTTCATCTGCGTCTCTGGAAAATCCCCTTGTGCTGCACTAATGGCATTATCTTCCTATTGCAAGGGTGAGATCATTAAATTGTGTCCTGTGTTGATCCAAGTGATATCCCACAGAGCTTTCTTTTAGCAGTTAACTATTGAATTGATTATTTAAGATATATAGAATATATATTTTCTTTTCAGATTTGAAATGTATGGTTTTTACATCAATACATGTTTTAACATTGCTTAATTTTTTTTAGTATCATTTGTATGATATTATAATACAACATTTCATTACTTCTCAAGAATCTATTTTTATAATGCAATTAACATTCTGTTTTCAAATCACCACCTCCTACTGAAAATAAAAGAATTTTGGTCTCTTTTGTTCTGCAAGATATCTGTCAGTGTGAAGTGTGGCTTTGCACTCACCCTGAGTAGAGTGTAAGCATCCTGTTCACTGAGTTTGTCCTCGATGTCGTTCATAGCTCTGCGCAGGCGTGATATCTCCACACTGAGCAGGGCCTTGTGCTCATCCAGCCTTATCAGCTCTCGCCGTTCCTCCGTCTTCAGCTTGACCTGCAGGAGTTTCTCTTCCTGGTACAGGAACTGGTGAAGCTCGCTGAACTGTGCCTCGATTCTCTGCTTCAGATCTGCAGTGTGGTCCTGGGTACAAAAACAAGAGAGTACGAGGTGATGTTTTGCCTCAGAGGTTGAAGTCAACATGCATTTGGCATTTTCAACTTATTTTGCTTGGCTGACACAATATATTTAAAAAAAAAAAATGTATTGAAATTGAATGGATCATGAAAATGGCCATTGTTTTTAGCAGAATGGAGCCAGAATTGTTATTTTTTTCTATTTTTCCTCAAAGTTTTGGTGAGTCTTAAGCACTGATGAATCACTGATTTGTTTTTGAGAGGAACAATTTTTTCTGTCATAATTAACATACTCATGTTGTTCCAAAACGCCATTTCTTTCTTCTGCAGAACACACAGAACATATTATGTCTTAGTATTTCAATGGAGAAGAATGTTGTTTGATGTCATTGTATGGACAAAAACAGTTGAATTTTTTTTCAAAATGTCTTTTTTTTTGTATTTGGAACAACATGAAGGTGAGTACACTCTTAAAATAATGGTTCTTTATTGGCATCTATGGTTCCTTGAAAAACCTTTAACATCCATGGAACCTTTCGATGCACAAAAAGTTCTAAAAGAAAAAAAAAATCTGTAGATTTTTAAAATGTTCTTCACACAAATAATAATAATAATAATAAAATGGTTCTTTTAAGAACTGTTCACTGAAAGGTTCTTTAAGGAACCCAAAATGGTTCTTCTTATGGCATCACTGCAAAAACATTCTTTTAGATCCTTGATTTTAAAGAATCTAAATGATGACAGACTTTTCATTTTTGGGTGACCTATAATTTTGAACCTACAAGTTTCTACTTACTGGAAAGGGTCAAGAATTTAGATGATTAGGTGTTGGTGAGTTTAGAATTAGGAATCATTTCCAATGCTTTTCCATTTAAGAGGTATTGGAGAGTGTGCATGATATTTAGTTTCTTCTTACCTTCAGTTTCTTCACCTCCTCTTCAGTCTCTCTCTCACACTCTAGAGCAGTGTTGAGCTCTTTTTGAAGAGCATTTGCTGAAGTGGTTAGGGAAGCCTGTTCATCACAAACACAATGAGCTTTTTTTCAGCTGAGCTGAGGAAGTTAGAAAATGTGTCTTTGATTCTTACCCGATATCTCTGCTGTGCATCTTGCACGCACACCAGTGTGTGAGCCCGGTGATCCTGAGAGATCCCGCACACCAGACACACCAACTCTTGGTCCTCCTCACAATACAGCTTCAGCTCTTCTCTATGTCGGCTGCAAAGTGGGGTCGGAGGAACCGTGTCTGCTGACAACCCCGTCAGCTGACCCCCACTCTCCTCGATCCCCTGGCAGTAGCTCTCCACGATGTTGGCCACAATGCGGTTGGGTCTGTAGCTCTGGCCTACAAAGACTTTCCGGCACTGAGGACAGGAACCAGACCCACCCTGGCCTTTTCCACGAGGGCCACTCCAGTAACTCGTAATGCAGGCCTCGCAGAACGTGTGGTCGCAGGGCAAGAAAACCGGGTGCTTGAACAGGTCCAGGCAGATGGAGCAGGTGAGATCCCTGCTTAGGCGCTGTGCAGAGTTCTTGGACACTCTAGAACTGATTTCAGCCCTCAGTTTTTGCTTGTCCATTTTGTCCTGTGGAGGAAGATTGTTGGACATCTAGTGTGATCTTCTATACAGATCTTCTCTTCGTCTCTTCTCTCCCTGCTCTCCCAGAGTTCTGGCCCCGTCTTTCCTGTTGACTGTGAGAAAGGATAGGGGGAGCTGAGGGGGCGGCTCTTGTCTCAGGCTTGATCCTGCCGAAAGTTGGCTGGAGTTGCACGTCCCCTCTGCTTTGCTTCAACATGACGTCAGACCTACAGTCAGGAAACTGAGAACCTAGACACGGACTGTTTGTTTTTAGAGAAAGCCTCATCTATGCATTGGTCCCATGAATATAAGAACCTTTATTGCACGAACACAGTAACCTGGTATTTATCCAAAACCTTTTAATCCCCTCCATATGACTGTGTATGTCAGCACAAAAAGCTTTGTGAGTAAAACCAGATGTGCCCTACTTTTTTCCCCTCGCTTTCGTTTTTAACTTTCTTTAGGAATATAAGCGTATTCACAATTTGAAAAGATTACTTTTACAGTTACTAAGATTACAGTTACTTTTTAATCTTTATTTCTAAATAGAAAAACTACATTTCTAATGCCTCATTATATTTGATCAAAATTTGGTCTCAGCTTTTAACAACATGTTTTCTAATATTTTATTTATTTATTAATTTTGTTAATTATTTCAACCTGAATACTGTAACAGCTGTTGAGTTTTCCTGTGTTGCATGCCTCAGTGAATCTTGTTCCTTTACAATTACAATAACCAATCATTTGGTATAATTTCAGTGTAAAATAGCATATTTTTCAAAGTTAGAATTTGAAGACAACTGCTTAGACAGATGTTTATCTAGTTGAAAGTGCCGCTGTGGTCTGCACATGCCTGCAGCAGTGGCTGCTGTAATCTCAAGGGACTGCAAGCCGAAAAGAAAGCTTTGGACTTGAACTCCCTCCTCATGTTCCTCAGGACCGCTCGGCCTACGTTTCCTTCCTGTTCATATTGTTAAGATTCATTTCCATATATCCTGCCCCTCTTCCAAGTTCCCAGAAAAAAAGATGGCGCTACAGCTATAATTTATGACAGAGAAGAACAGCCTATAACGGATGTTTGAATAAACATAGATGGATGTGGAGTGTCTCTTGGGAAACACGAAGTCAAAGTCTTGAGGGCTCAGAGTGACTCAGAATTGGATTTTAGGTCAACTCTGCAGTGGTGGTATCTCAATCCTCACAGGAAATTTGGCAGTCACGATAGGGGCTTTTAAATCAGAGACTCTATTACAGTTGTTTACTAGCATTGGGAAATTCCACCCTACTTCATTTGGGTGGGTTCAGGAGTGTTGGGGCTAAAGTGGGAAAACAAGAAACCCGCAGTAGGAACTGCGGTAAGCCCTGTGGCTGAGGATTCTGCCTGCAAGATGGGACAGTGATTGAACTGTTCTCTGATTCGTGTGAATCAACAGCATACAGTCCCATGCGAGTTTCAGTTCTTGAATCACCATTTGATCCCATTCCAATGACTTTATCATGCACACTTGAACAGATGATCTAATATTCCATACTCTGTGTGTGTTAGAACATGTTATGGAGGAATGCTTATACACACACAATTTGAGGTCATGCTGTAGATTGCTTTCAGCATGTAATGCAGGAGACTGTAAAAGATAGCTGTTGTGACATGTTTCAAAGTGTCAGCAGTGTGCTGCACTGTGACATAATTCATCTATATAATACAGTTCAACCTATTTTTATATAATTATTACATGCACTTTTATAACTTTGTATAAAATGTTGAAAAGCTATTGTCCAATGCATCGTTATATTTATCAGATTTCTCTGTGTTCTGAACTGGCATAATATAGTTAATCTAAATCTATGTATAATTATTATACACTACATATTAATTATGTAGGCCTAGTTGATTTCATTTTTAACTTTAGTTTTGCAGTTTTCATAGAAACAGATAAAATATAACCTATCTCTTATATAGTGTTCTGCACTGTGACATAGTTCATCTATAATATAGTTCAACCTGTTTTTATATAATTATTATACATGCACTTTTATAATTATGTATAAATTATGATGTAGGCCTATTATAAGCTGATATAATACAGTTAATCTAAATCTATGTATAATTATTATACACGCACTTTTATGACTAAATATTAATTATGTAGTTGATTTAATTTTAACTTTATTTTGCGGTTTGCTGCAATAACAGCAAAAAAAAAGAAATTCTCAAATTAATAATTGACGTTGGAAATGGTGCCCTCTTGTGGCCAATTGCTGCAGTTCAAAATTCAAAGTTTTCAATATTAATTTGTCACATTGCAGGAGCATTACATTTTCTGATAGATAGATAGATAGATATTTGTATGATTGTTTTTTATTTTAGCCTTTGTTTCTCTTAAATGCTGTCCTCAAATCTCATTTCCGTTTTAAATATTTCAAAAAAATAATTAATTATTAGTAGCCTACTACTACTACCAACATCACCACTAATAATAATAATAATAATTAGTACTAATTATTACAGTTACTGCTTTGACAAAGCAAAAGCTCACGTAGCACTCAACTAAATGCGTATGAAATGACGCCCTCTTGTGGGCAGTGGCTGCACTTCCGTCCGTGTTCCAGGAGGAGTCCAGCAGCGTCACAGGAAATGACGAAGGCAAGAGTTGGCCAGTTTATGAAAGTCCCAGCAAAAGCGCGCGCAGTTACATTCAGAGCCTCGAGAGAAGACGGGACAGATACGCCTGCGGTTCTTTTAGAGTCTCTGGATTTGTACGAGCTACTGCTAAAACACTTTGATAGTCTAAAGTTACTGCGTTCCTGCACTTGAAGACAAGCAGAAAGCCAGGCCGCGCTTTGTGTCATAACAGGAATTAGTTAGATAACTTGTTTTCCTCCTCCCTTAGAAAAGAAGCACAATGTTTGAGGCACGTCTCGTTCAAGGCTCAATCCTTAAGAAGGTTCTGGAGGCTCTGAAAGACCTCATCACCGAAGCCTGCTGGGATGTCAGCTCCTCGGGCATCTCGCTGCAGAGCATGGATTCCTCTCATGTGTCTCTGGTGCAGCTCACGCTCCGGAGTGATGGGTTCGACTCCTACCGCTGCGACAGAAACCTGGCCATGGGTGTCAATTTGAGCAGGTGATGCGAGTTTAGTGTTGTAACCGCTTAGATCATGAAAGCTGAACATGTCTGTTCATGCCCGGCTGCGCGCTCTAAAAGGAGCCCGCCATTTGTAAGATGTAACAATGCGTTTTTTTCCTTTCACGATTATTAGTATTGTTGAAATGCTGTTTTAATGTGTCCCAAATAATTGCAGTTCAAAAAGGTTTAAGTATTATTTGGCGCGTAGAGTGTTTCCTGCTTCTCCCCTCTCTGTTGAGCGTGACGTCATTTACCCGCGCTCAAGCTGGTTGGCGCGAAAAAGAGCCGAGTTGCTGAATCACAATATGACTTAAGACAATACAAACTTGGTCAAAAGAGACGTGAACCAAATTTTTAACTGACAGTCAAATATTCGAGTGTTTTAAAAGGAAAACTGGTGTTTTTTTTTGTAACATCCTGAATTAATTTGATTCAAAATGCAATTCTGTGTGCGTTTCAATAAATATGGTTTTATTCTAATTATTTTATTCTTGTTTTCTAGCATGTCAAAGATTCTGAAGTGTGCTGGAAATGAAGATATCATCACACTTAGGGCAGAAGACAATGCAGACTCTTTGGCGCTTGTCTTTGAAACACTCAGTGAGTTCATAAGATTTTATTACACTTAGTTTTTACATATTTAACCTAAAATTAGGAAAAAGAATTGCAATGTACATATGCCTTATCTATTTTTTCTGGCTATATGTTATTGATAGTGTGCTGTGAGTTATAATAGTAAGAGCACTTGCTGAACTTTGAATGTGTTTTCAGATCAGGAGAAAGTATCCGACTATGAGATGAAACTGATGGATCTGGATGTGGAGCAGCTTGGAATTCCAGTAAGATTTATTTGACAAATTCCGATATGAATGTGCATGTTTTTTTGCTTTTTTTCCCCTCCAATGATCATGTTTCATTCTCGTTTTCACTTCAGGAGCAGGAATACAGCTGTGTGGTAAAGATGCCCTCTGGTGAATTTGCCCGAATCTGCAGGGATCTCTCACAGATCGGTGATGCCGTCATGATCTCTTGCGCCAAGGATGGTGTGAAGTTCTCTGCTAGTGGAGAGCTGGGCACAGGCAACATCAAGCTCTCACAGACCAGCAATGTCGACAAGGAGGATGAAGCGGTAACATTCTTTTAACATCTGCAAAATTACCAACAAATGTCAGGTGTGACAGTTGTGCGAGTTTGTATGACATGAAGGTAATTCACAATGCTGTGTTCCCTACAGGTGACAATTGAGATGAATGAGCCTGTGCAGCTTATTTTTGCATTGAACTACCTGAACTTCTTCACCAAAGCCACTCCTCTGTCCAAGACGGTCACTCTCAGCATGTCTGCAGATATTCCACTCGGTATGATAAATGCTCTCATGCCCATATTAAATAGCCTTTTGAGTTGAAACAATTAAACGATTGTCCTTTCTTCTTTTGCAGTGGTTGAGTACAAGATTGCAGACATGGGACACGTCAAATACTACCTGGCACCCAAGATTGATGAAGAATCGTCCTAAATCGAAGTACAAGACTGAAGTCTGTCATCTGCAGAATTTTGGTCTGCATATCAGAAATGATTTCAATTGATGTTTTGGGAAAATGCATTTTACTACTCTGTGTCTGTGGTGGTTTCCAGTTCAATGGATTCACAATTCTGTAACCATCTAAGCCATTTCATATGATTGGCAGATATATGGGCACACTTAAACAATAGTAGTTTGGTACTTGGCTTTACCAGGCGCTGTGTGCTGACTCTAGAGTTGTTAAAGACAGCTTGTACACTCAACTTTGGTTCAGTCTCCTTTTCTTGATCTTTGTGCTCTTCTTCCTCCTTGACTTCACTTCAGGTTTTTGTCCAACTGCTCATTTCAGTGTGTAGATAATTGTCTGTAAATATGCTAATTGGACACTTTTCATCCAGTCAACCATTAATAAAAGTTTTTGTAATGATGGTTCTCTTATGCCTTTCATCATATCTGCGTCATAATGTACTTGATGTTCTTCAATTATTATTTTAAATATAAAACTTAAATTGTACTTGTAAAATGTAATATTCTAAAAGTTGACAATGTGGACTTAGTTTGGCCACTAGAGGGAGTCAGAGTAGCAGAATTTACTGCTGTTTAATGTTTGCACAATTATTTTTAATAATTTTTCACTTATGTTTTGTAAAAAGGAAAATTAGTCCCTTCTCTTGAGTAAGACAAGGCTCTTTGAATGAAGCTCAAGAAATTGGTTTGAGTCCAATCTTTCAGTGAATCTATTGAACCAGTTCTCAAAACCGATCTGGGAGAGGCCAATGGTTTCTTGGATCGACTTAGGTTTGTAATATTGCTGAAAAACACAACCCTGAAACGTTTGTTCATGATTCATTCCGCGCGTTCTCGAGTCAACTCAGGCTTTTTGAATATTGTCTGATTTGTAATGATCAGGGTATGTATAAGTGAGCTGCAAGTAAAAGCAGTTTGGACTGTAATAAGACGTAATGATAAATGACAACAATGGACCTACACTTATTTGGGACTTCACTAGGCAGTTTTCAAAGATTCTATATGAGTTGATCACCTGTAACTTTGAATAGCAAACACGTGGTAAGTTTTTTTTTTTTTTTGCGCGGTTTCGTGGTTGTAGGCTTGCTGGCTTGAATATTTTAAGTTCTGAAGATTCCCAAAAGAGTCATTGCATAGGTATGGAGAGATTTTTTTACTTATTTTAAATCACGTTTATTTTTAATTGCTTGATGAAACTATGGGCTCATGTGCGGGGTTTAATGTTTTTATTCAATTTAAATATTTCACTTTTTTTCCCCAATAAAATCACCATTAGATATCTGCTATCCAAAGAATTATTAGTGGTTTACAGTAAATACAGGTGCAATTAAATATGCTTCAAACAGTCCTTAATATTAGGCTACACATCTGTAACAACTGTAGTCTAACCATAATAAACGTGCATTTAAAAAAAGTTCCCCAATTATAGTTGTGCACACACACACACACACTTTATCTTACAAGATACTGCATTCTTTGATCTCCTTATGCTTCTTTTTATGACCGTGAAGACTTGCTATGGCTCTGTTGTTCTGCATGTCAGAAATGATCTCCAGAAGTTTTTTCAGCTGATGATTGCATTTCTCATTGTTGTTGTTAAATGCATAGCATCTTGAATGGCAGGTTTTGATCAGTTCCTGAAGTTCTTCGTCGCTACCATTGATGTAATCAGTTAAAGTCTTGTGCTTCAGCTTCTCTTTACCCGTGAAAAGAATTACAGTCTTTAAAGTCACATCCTCACCAAACTCTCTCTTCAGATGTGGAAGAACCTCTCTCTCACCCTCTGTGAAACGACCAAGCTGCATAACCAGCAAATACACATCAGGCCCTGGCCGAGCGAGCTCTTTGCACTTCTTTATCTGCTCTTCCTGGTTTTTAAGGTCTTCATTAAAGAAATCTGGGGTGTCTATAACCCTTATCCTCATTTTATAAACAGTTTCTTCTACCATCTTGCACTCCTTTGTTACAGGCACAGAACTGGCATGTGATACAAAATGTTGCTTTTTTAGGATAGTATTTCCTGTAGCACTCTTCCCACATCCTGTCTGTCCCAGAAGCACGATGGTCAAAGGTTTTTGTGGATGCATCTTAGCTGATGAGTATAGTTAGAATTAGTTAGAAGATACAATCCATGCTAACAGTCTCAGTGTAAGGATACCAAACTATTGTAATCTACTATCGACATGTTACTTAAAATGTTTTCTAGTTGACAGGTTGAAGTCAAAGGCTTTGTTACCTAGTTCGTTTGGTGTCACCATTTTGTCATGCGTCCCTCTGGAACAGAAAGAGTGATTGATATTTGTAAATTAATTCAATTCCTGCTGCTCATAACCACATCACATACCTTACTCTGTCAGTTTCTGATGTTTGGTTCTTGCTTTCTGTGTATTTCATCAGTTCTTTGATTAGTTCAGTATTCTTCATGTGTTTGCTGTAAACACACAGTCTGTTTCCACACTCATTCAAGATTATGTTGTAGTCTTTTCTGAATGACAGTGGTGTGTCTATTGAATTTGAAGATACCTTTTTATCACTGTTAACCAGCACAATTGTTTGTTCAACCATTTTCTGACCGAGCTTTTTCTTTAATTCAGTGAACATCTCCATCTCTTCTGGTGACACCATTCTGTCCTGGAGTACGAGGAGGAAAACACGAGAACCTGCATATGATGGCTTCAGCTCCTCCATACTGTCAGCTTCTGGATCTGATGAGCTTGGTTTATGAAAAAGGTCTGGAGTGTTGATAATACAGACCTTCTTACCATCAACATTATCTACAATCTTCTCACAGCTGACCTTCTCTGATCGGAAATTATCTTTTTGAAAAATTGTGTTCCCTACAAGACACTTGTTGTTGCGTATTTTTCCCAGCAGGACCACTGTCATCATGCACTTACTTCCAGATGTCAGACCACTATTTGCTGTGATAAATTCAAACAAATATTTTAAAAACATACATCCTTCACAATATGAATGCAGAACATAGTTGTTTGTAGGACACAATTACTGGTAATTTAACATGGTGGTTTTCAACTGGTTTGGTGAAAGACCCCGATTTTACATTGGACATCAAGTGGTGACCCAACAAAATACCAAATCCATAATTTCTGTTTACAGGTAATCTTTTCCTAGTTTTGATGATGAGGGCATGTCACCGATATGCTGATGTCTGTATGTATGCCAAATTGTTGAACACACACTCTTTGATATCATTTATGTTGTTATCATATGTTACTGTACATGGTGAGTTGCATTATCGTTTTTCGTATTTAGCATATTTTTGGTCCTCAGCTATCTGCAACCCTATCAGAACATACCACCTGATCACCGTTGATTTATCAGACACTTTTCATCATGATCGTGTACTTTTGGTAAATTGTAAACTTTTGTGAACAGCCAAGATCATTAATCATTATGCTCCTTGTGGTTAAATAGGATATAAGGTGCATTATTTCTTACAATTGAATGAAAATTAAAAAAACAAACAAAAACAAACACTTTATGTAAACATTCTAAATTCATTGAGCAAATACACCTCTGTGGTTGCTGGAAGCAATGTTCAAACCCCATTGTGACACAAAATGCCAGCCAAAACATTGGCTGACTAGCCAGTTATAGTTGTGATTGCATTACAAGGTGAATTGAGATCACTTGACTAGTTTAGATTGATGTGAAAGCCACATAAGAAAAGAAACAGCATGTTGATTTGATCATATTCTTTTAGATGACAGAGAAAAGTTAATGACTGAGAAATTTGTAAGATATACCTTTGCTGTTTTCAGACACCAATGACGCTTCATTTATTTGCTTCATTTCTACATATGATATATCAATCTCCTCATATATCCTACAGGATTGAGATGATGTTACAGGTTAAATTATAAGCTTAAAGGGATTTATAGTTAAGTACAGAGACTTTTATTTTTTAATTGATTTAATCACTATTGTCGCGTGTCTTACCTTTCAGCAGGTGCAGAGTTACTTGATTCTTTAACCTGCTTTTCATGTATTCTCTTCCATTCTTTTACTACCTGTATGGTCAGCCCATTATCTTTTTTCTTGTCATGAACACAAATTCTCTGTCCACACTCATCTAGTAGTTTTTTGAGATTCTCATCCGCTTGGTCATATAGTTCTCCAGACATTTTCTCCTGACTGTCAACTAGCACTACAATTGTATTTTCCACCATTTTCTCTCCAAATCTCACTTTCAGCTGGCTGAACATCTCCATCTCTTCTTGTGAGAGCTGTTTGTTCTGCAGTACCAGAAGAAAAGCTCGTGGCCCTGGATAGAGGGTTTTTATCTCCTCTATATTGTCAGTTTCTCGATCTGGGTGCGATCTATGGAAGAGGTCTGGAGTGTTGATGATACAGACCATCTGATCATCTACTCTTTCTTCAGCTCTTGTACATGTGTCGTTTCCAGCTTTGAAACGGTTTACCTTTAGGATGGCATTGCCTATCATAGACTTATCATTGCTGTTCTTTCCCAGTAGCACCAAAGTGATCTTGTCACCTCCACCAGATTGCTCCACCTTTGCATTCTCCACTATAACAAATCACAAGAGTAATTCATAGCTTTTTGAAATCTAGCCATGAGAAAACTATACTTTGGATTATGATAACTTTAATTCACAATCTTTACAACATTAATTAGCAATTCACATATATTTGAGAAGAAATCCCTTTCTGTAATCTTGTGATTTAATTTAAGGCAAACCAGGCAGAGTTGGAATTGAGATTGAGTATCAGATTGATGCCATTATTGCGAGCAACTACCAGTTTTTGTCAAGTCAAAAAAAAAAAAAAAAACTTGCTAAAATATATTTAATAAAAGGCATACTTACGTTGTAACATGCTGACTTGTATTACAAGAAACAGAGTTGAACGTGTCTCTAGCACTCAATGGCAGTTGTAAGTAAATGAAAGTCAAAAGTACACTTGTCTTAAATGCATGAGAACAAAGGGCTTGTCCAAAATCTGGTAGAACACGTTGAGTCACTAGTATGCTCGATAACAGCTGTTTGGCTTTTTGTTTCTTCATTGCATGTTTTGTAAAAATGTTTGTCTTAATGCAGTAATCTAAAATAATCTGTATAATTTAGTTGGGCTTTGAATAACTGTGGAAAATGAGTAAAATTGGCTAAAGGAAACATTTAATAATTTATGCTGTTACTAAAGGTAAAATATCCAAGCAATGGTGGGTGGAACTAGTGAAAATAGCTTTTGGCATTTATGCACATAACAAGTTTACTGAACTCCAGTTTCCATCTATTATTTCTATTACAGCCTTTTACTGGAAACTCTAACAAAGAATATATTTGAACAGTGATTTATTTCAGATTCATGATAGTAGAAGAAGATTGCATGAAGGAATTGTAGGCGGTTGTGTTACATATGTTTATTGCACCATCTTTTGTTTACACATAGACATTACACTGATAATAACGCTTCTTTATGTGTTCAACAAAATCTGTTTTATATAATTTCAGTCACACACTGAGCTGATTTGTAACTGATATATTCAGTTTTTGTCAGATTCCTGCTTATCCTGCATGTTGTTCTTTTGTCCTATAAGCTGTTCGATCAGCTCAGCGCTTTTCACATTACTCCTGTAAACATAAATTGTCTCCTTGCACTCATCTAGAATCTTTTTGAGGGTCTTATCAGCCTCAAAGGTCTCTCTTAAGTTACTTTCGTTGCTACCTATGAGCACAACAAGCATGTTTTCAAGCAGTTTCTTTCCAAATCTCTCCTTCAATTGGGCAAACATCTCCACCTCTTCCTGTGAGAGAGTTTTGTCCTGCAGTACCATGATGAACATACGTGGACCTGCGTATGATGGCTTCATCTCCTCCATACTGTCAGCTATTGGATCTGGGCCCGGTTTATGGAAAAGGTCAGGAGTGTTGACAATACAGACCATCTGGTCGGCTACTCTAGCCACAACCCTCTCACATGTGGCTTTTCCAGCCATGAAGCAGTCATGCTGGAGAATACTGTTCCCTATCAGGCACTTGTCATCGCTGTTCATTCCCAGAAGCACCATGGTGATGATCTTGCAGTCACCTCCAAATGGCTTGACATTCACACCCTCCCCTTATGAAAAAAAAATAAAGTTTGGAATTAATAATTTTTCACTTTTTTTTTTTTTTTGAAAGAAGTCTCTTATGGTCACTAAGGCTGCATGTATATGATCTACTGTAAAATAAAACCAGCATTTGTCACATGATTCTAATATTTTATTTTATTATGATTTTTTTTAATTATCAGTGTTCAAAACAGTTGTGCTCAACAGTGCTGCTTAATATTTTTGAGGAAACTGTGATACTTTTTTTTTCAAGTTTGTTTGATGCATAAAAAGTTCAAACAAACATCATTTACTTGAAATGAAAAATCTGTAAAAGTCTTCACTGTGAATTTTGGATCAATTTGATTATACTTTTAATACAGCATTGTTGAAAATATTAATTTCTTTTCAAGAAAAAAAAACATACTGACCATAAACATTTGAATGTACGTTTACTTTCATAAAAAAAATTTTCAGTGCAGCATTTGGAGTTGGCCTAGATTCTAGAATATTAATAATTTCAGATAATTAAACACAAGTAAGCATTACCTGGCATTGTTGGTTGTTCTGACTCCTCTTTTTCCTTCTGATGAACATTCTTGTTCATGTCTTCATGTAATCCACAGGATAATGTTGAACTTTAGGGAAAAAGACAGAAATCAGCTTTGTGAACAATGCACGAGACAATACCAAATGTTTTCCATTTGTAGAAGTGTACCTGCCAGGATCAGCTTCTAGTTTCTCTGACGTTTTTGTAATATGTATCAAAAGCTGTCTGACCAGATCTGAGTCTGCCGTATCTTTGCTGAAGACGCAAATTCTCTCGTCACATTCATGTAAAATCTTTTTGAGGTTTATATCCTCTATGTTGCAGGACTGTCTTGATGTCTCTTTGCTGTCGATCAACACTACAGTAATATTTTTTGTCATTTTCTCTCCAAATCTCTCCTTCAGTTGGGTGAACATCTCCACCTCTTCCTGGGAGAGCTGTTTATCGTGGAGTACCAGGAGGAACATGCGTGGACCCGTGTATGATGGCTTCATCTCCTCGATAGTGTTAGCTTCTGGTTCTTGGCATAGTCTCCAGAAAAGGTCTGGGGTGTTTATAATGTAGAGCAGCTCGTCCCTCATTCTTCCTAGAGCCTTTTGATACATGGACTTTCCTGGCTGAAAACAGCTATATTCAAGCATGGTGTTTCCTATCAGGCATTTATCAGTGCTGTTTTGTCCCAGCAGCACTACGGTGACAACGCTGTCATCGTCTGAAACTTGTGCCATTTTTGTTTCTCCTATGAAGATTTAAAATGGTTTGCCCACAATTAAATGCAATAGATAATTTTGAAGTAAAAATATAGAAACTGGCAGAGAATGTAAAGAATGTTCAGAAATTAGCAAAAGAACAAAATCTTTAAAAAGCTGATCAAAAAATAAATAAAAATAAAAACTGTGTTTTACCTTTTGGCATGTTGAATTTCCAGTCTGTTCACCAGGTTGCGAGAAACACCTCTGGTTATATCTGTCGTGAGGCAAAGCAGGAAAATAATGAGCATATGAAAGTAAAAGCCAGTTTTGTACGTATGCCAAAAAAATAAACAGGTGGCGTCACAAGAGAATATGGTACTAATAGGGTCACGCCAAAAATAGTTTCAGTCGTTGTCGAGAGAAACTGTTTCTGAAGGAAATGGACTGTTCAAAGTGCCTATGCTGTATCCGTTCTCCTATTCCACGAGGTTAGTGCTAAAGTTGTGTGCTAATTTTTTTAGTATGTTTAGTATGGTTTCTAGTAAACTTCTGAAAGCTCATAACTGCTCAAAACATTTATCATGTTTGAATAGTTTAGAATTTTGTGAGTAAATGGAGAGTGTCTAATGTCTAAAGTCTATTGTCTATTTTTGTATAAACATAAAATATGCATTAAAAAAATACAATAATATGTTAACTTTAACCAAAGCTGAAAATCAGATAAGTATGAAATATGACATTAATACTGTTGGAGGGATTTATTAATGAGTATTAATATGTGATGATGAGTATATAACTCACTTTTGATGCACACCAAAAACAAATAAAAAAAAAATTGGATTTGCATCATAAAGCTAAACTCAGTTTTATACAATGTCTCAGGCATCCCCTGCTCTGTCTCTGTATCCACCAAGGCAGTTGAATTTGTCTGTACATGTTTCATTATCTTTTAAAAAAAAATTATCCTTTGCTGTGTTGATAGGTCCACGACTTCGCATAGTATTGATTGGAAAAACTGGAGTGGGAAAAAGTGCTGTGGGAAACGCTATCCTTGGTAGAAAGGTTTTTGTATCAAACCCTTCTGCAAAGTCTGTCACTGAGCAGTGCAAAAAAGCAATGGTCTATGAACAAAGAGAGATGTATGTGATTGACACACCCGGAATCTTAGATACCAGCAAATCCAAAGATTTCATCAAAAGAGAAATAGTGAGATGTATTCAGGTTTCAGCACCAGGTCCTCATGTGTTCCTGCTGGTGATACAAATTGGTCGTTTCACTACTGAGGAGCAAAGATCAGTCCAGGCCCTGCAAGAGCTCTTCGGAGAAGAAGCTTCAAGATACATGATAGTGGTCTTCACTCATGGAGATGCACTCAATGGCCAAACAATTGAAGACTACGTGAAAAACGGCCATGCAGAACTGCGTAGAGTGATCCAGAGTTGTGGTAGTAGATATGTTGTTTTTGATAACACTAACGTGAAGAATCGAGTTCAAGTGGGGAGATTAATTGAGAAAGTTGATGAAATGGTGGCAGCAAATGGGGGAGAATGCTTCACTCAGGATATGTTTAAAGAAGCAGAACAAAAGATTCAGCAACAGAAAGCGGAGAGAGCGGTCGCAGAGCTTCTAGAATATCAGTTTAGCTTTCTTGGGATTCTTGACAACAGAGTTGCCTTGTTCCAACAAGTATTGATTGAAGGCCTTTATGAACAGCTTGCTCATGATAACGGCACTTACTAAAGAGACTTAATTCAGACATCTTAGGAAGATGTGTAATATGAAAACTACTTTTGAACATAAACACAACTCATATATGTGATGTTACACAGTGGTGGAATATGATGTTATTTTGATTTGAATGTGCAGTACATAGCAGAATGAATAATTATACGTAGAAGCTTGTGAATCTAATGTGAAGGTGTTCTGTAGCACTTTTTGGTTTCTGAATTGTTTTCAGAGACTTTATTTGAACTAACGTGTTCAGTCGTGATATGTCTAAACTACTAAACGTGATGGTGTGACTGATTGCATCTGACCTTTGATTTATGCATAAATACTAAGTTTTAAGACTTGGTTTAACTCGATACAACAGATATTAACAGTCAATCCAATTCGGGCAGAGAATACTGGTGTAATATAGTGATGGTATACGTTAGACAGTTAATTATATGCCTGATATACTGTAATTACATTAATCAAAATCATTTTTAGATTTAACAAAGAATAAATTGTCTTTAATACTGTAGACATAAATGTATCACTGTCTTCATTCTTTCTTCTTGAATATTAAATTTCTTCAGAGTAATCTATGGATATTAATGTATAACAGTATTTTTTTTTAATCAGTCATCCTCTGTATATAAAAGTAAAACTGTAAAAGTGTTAAATACAAGTAAAATGTTTATATACTGTAAAAGCAAGAGTTCTGGGTGTTTTTATATGTAATGTGTTTGCAAATCCCTTTTTGACCATCAAAAATAAAATAACATGATTTTTAAAGCAATAATATCTAAGGATTTATTTTTTTTGGCCTTTTTACTGGCTAGAAAATTTGCATTTGTACATTTATGCATTTGCTAGACCTTTTTATCCAAAGCAGCTTAGTTTGCATTCAAGATGTTTTTTTTTTTTATTCAAGATATACTGTATATCATTTCATGCTTTTGGTTTACTATTTGAGCAATATGAATCCATTTAACCTTTTGAGTTCCCCCAGGAATTTTCTGTTAGTTCTTAGAAAACAGGTTTTTAACCTTCGTACTGTGCTGAAAATCCTTTACCTAATTTGGTGGGGGTTTTTTTACCTAATTTTGGTGGAAAAATTACCAGCCTTTTAAAATTGCTTGTAAATCTCTTATTATGCTATATAATGACCAAATCTTGGATTCAGTCTTTTTGTCAACTTGTTTTCTTTCTTTTTGTCAACTTGTTTTGTATTTCTTTTTGGAACTGGCTGATTGTAGGCTTCATTGATCTAAACATATTCATTTCACATCAGTTTTTAAGTGAACAACACAGTATTAGTGGATGATTTAGGATAAATTAAATATTTAGTAAAAATATTGCATGATGAAAAATTTATAAGAAAAGCACAAAAGAAGTTTGAAGAATGTGGGTACATAAACTGTAAAAAAAAACATTGTGATTTTAACAGTAAAAGACTGTAAAAATGCTACAGTAAAAACCTGTTAAATGGTTAACAGTAAGTTTTATCTTACATCTAATGTTGTTAAATTAATGTTTATTGCATTATTTCAGTATCATGTGTGTTACCATGAGGGTGTTTAGTGTTTGAGTGAATGACACTGTGTGCATGTTCTATATATAAGTTTTTTCCTTCTCAGCTTGTGGAAAAGCTGTTTGTGATAATCTTTGATCATACAACTTTCTCTTCATCACCTGCTTTTGGTAGCTGTCAGTGTATTACAAGTGTATTACATCAGTTATATGTAATACAAACCCATAAAAAATATGGGTTTTTATTGTGATTTTTTTTTTAAATGTTTGTAAAACCTAAAATGTTGTTACCATATTTTATTTTATTTTACGGTGAAGTTCATGGCAACCACAGCTGCTGGTATTTTACCGTAAACATCACAGATTTTTTTTTTTTTTTCACAGTGAACAGTTGATAACATTGACTTCTATAGTATCTTTGTCCATACTATGGGATTTAGGGACCATCAACTTTTTCCACGTTCTTCAAAATATCTTCTTTTGTGTTCAGCACAACAAAGAAACTCACAGGTTTGGAACAACTTATGGTATGATTATGTAAACTATGTTTTAGAACACAAACAAGAAAAGGGAACTTTTCGCAACCCCACTGAGCATATATATTTCGCAACCCCACGTGTTCTCTGCTGATCAGATATGCAGGATGTTTTTCAGAAGGAAGAAATTCTTCAGAGTTTTTCTTACAAGGAAGAAATTCTGTTTTTTTGTTTCTCAAAAGGAATCTTAATTATATTTAACCAAGGCATAATTATAGTCAGTCAAACTATAGTTTACATTCTCTTGCCGTCAGCTTTTAAGGAAACAAACTTTATAACTTGAAACATCACAAGCATGTATGTAGACTTGTGGGACCACATTCTCTAAAGATTTTGCCTCTGACTAACACATGATGTGCAAAGGATAACATTTTTTCTATGCCTTTCATGAGTTTCAGAGTTTTTAGTGTTTTTGTTTGTTTGACTTATTTCTATGTGACAGATGAAATGGTAATGTATTAGCCTTTTTGAAGAAAATACATATCTTTATTTGTATTTACACTTGATAATACATGCAACATAACACTGATGTACTGTGTATTATTTGATTGTAGCAAAAATGAATTAATGTTTTTAAATCAAACTACTAGCACAGAACAAAAGACAATGAATCAGTTGCCAGTGTCTACTGAATTCTGCAGTCTTTTTTCTCTGATTCCTTACAAAATGAGTAGTGTTCTATGTCAGTATTTCCATTTTTCTTCTTCATTTCCAAAATCATCTCTAATAGCCTTTCAACCTGTGAAACATTGTGGTCATTGTTGTTAAATGCATGACACCTTGACCCACAGGTTCTGATCAGCTCTTGCAGCTGTGTGTCAGTGTTTTTAATGTACTCTGCTACAGTTTTCCCTCTTAATTTCTCCTTGCTAGTGAACAGAACAATGGTGTCTTTTACCACTTCTGCTCCAAACACTCTTTGTATGTTCTGAACTATTTCTCTCTCCCCATCTGTGTAACGGCCAAGCTCCATCACCAGTAAATACACATCAGGCCTTGGCTGAGTGAGCTCTTTGCACTTCTTTATCTGTTCTTGTTGGTTTTTTAGATCTTCGTCAAAGAAATCTGGGGTGTCAATGACCCTGATTTTGATTCCACAAACAGTTTCCTCTGCCGTCTGGCACACCTGTGTTACTGGCACAGAACTGGCATATGATTCAAAATGACGCTTTGTTAGGATGGTGTTTCCAGTAGCGCTCTTTCCACTTCCTGTCTGTCCCAGAAGCACGATGGTCAAGGTGTTTTTCTTCTTGATAGCAGCTTGGTTACCTCCTTAAATATAAGATAAAATAAAATGCTCCATGTCAAAAGAAATTGAATGCACAATAAAATAATTTTAATTTAATTTTGGTTTAAACTGCATCCTATCTGCTCTAATTCTATAAAAATGTGTGTCTTTTTAGATATAGATTTTCCTGTTTTGTAAACACTTGTAAAATAGGTCCAATAGTGTAAATTGTTTCATCCATTACTTTTTTTTTCATCCTCATCTGAGATCTTGGTACCATGCTCATATCAGTTAAAATCTTCTGTATAAAGTATTTCTATCTCCACCTCATGGAGAATGTGTTGGCATACAATATCTAAAATCTACTTTACTGGCCCAAAGTTCAAAGTCAGTTAAACATTTTTTTTTTTTTACATCTTGTGTAAAGTATTGAACTGATTTAAATATTACCAAGGCAAAGACATTTAGCCAAAAACTTTGGCTGTTGGTTGTTTCGCCAAAAACAATTGATGTTGTTCAATGTTGTACAATCAATTATCTCCCTTTCCACAGATGTGGAATAGTATCCCCCATTGGTATTATTATGAATTCTACCTGATATATGCTCTTGTGTCATTGTTTCCTGTGGTTTCCAGATCTCCCTTTCCACAGACATGGACGAGCTGCAGTTGAGGAGAAAATGAATTAATCGATATATATATGTTGTCTCAGGAATGGATACAATCATGAGGATAAACTTAAATTTTTAGTCTTACCTTTCATGCTCGTATATGTGTAACTCAGGCACACTCTTCCAACATGTAATCAGCTCTTTGATGAAGTCGCTTTGCTTCAGATTTTTGTTAAAATCACACACTTTCCTTCCACTTCGACAGATAACCTTTTCCAGGTGTTCGTTTGTTCCCTTGTTTGGCCTTGCTGATGTCTTATCACTACTGACCAGAACTACAACAGTATTTTCCTCCATTTTCTTTCCGAACATTGGCTGAAAATGTGCAAATGTTTCTACATCCCTCTGAGAAACATGGTCACGTTGCAGAACAAATAAAATCATACATGGACTCCTGGATGATGTCTCCATATACCTCTTAATTACAGTCTGAGGCTCATTAATAACTGTAATCCATTGCACACCTATCTGCAGTGATACCTCTTCATCAAATGTGGACTGCTTTGGCAGGAAATGTTCAAACCCAAGAATATTATTTCCCACCAGACACTTACACCTGTTGCTTACACCCAGCAGAAAAATGCCTCCACAGAACTCGTGGCCATCTCCTGTAAAGAAGTCCACAAAAGCATTTGTTAAGATTAGTTAATGCATACCTAATTAGCTAACATGAATTACCGTAATGAGCAACATTTTAAAGTTCAAAATACATTTGCATTAAAATATGTGTTCCCTTGGAATCTGACTAGATCTTGCTAGATTGCTACCACCAGCTGAGTTAAAGCTGAGCTCTAAATCACAACTCTATTTTAGCCTCTGAAACATGCTCAAATCTATAAATGTTTCAAAGATTCTCACTATTGAGCCTTAGCTATGTAAAATTAAAACATTTTAGAAGCTTACCTTTTGACATACTGAAATCAGCATAAAGTTTCAAAATATTTCACAAAAAAAAAGCAGACAAAATTTCAGACATGTTTTTTTTTGAAAGAGAATAAAGCGTTTGCGGTAACTGAAAGTGAAAATCCAGTGAGGATTTTTTTGAACACCGAAAAGGGGTGGATCACCATAATCACCTCAATACTCACTAAACTCACTATGTTACATTATGTGTGTGTATACACATGCATATATGAGTATACAGTAGATGTATATAGACTATACAGTAAGAGAGAGAGTGTGTGTGAGAGAAAGCAGCATACTTGAAGTGAACATCACTTAAGCATTTGGTTTATTTAGAATCTTCCATCTCAGATACAAAGTTAATTAAAAACTTGTGTGTAAAGTGTGTGTGTGTGTGTGTGTGAGAGATATTGTTTTGTTTTTGCCCCCCCCCCCTAAAATGTAATTAATTTTTAGAAATATCTTATTTTGATTTCCTGGGGGAAACAAATGCTTGATGTGAATTTACATTTTTGGGCGAACTATCACAGTAGCCTACTACAAGGTGAAGCATGTCATTTCTGTGCCACTAGTGGCAAAAATGTTATTGCACAATCTGAATTCACGACAAATGTAACAAACTTAATAATGCATTTTTGTCACATATAAAGGCACTTGACAGTAAATCATTGATTTTGAGCTAGACTGCTGGAAAGTTACAGCTAATAAATTCTGTCATCATTTCCTCACCCTCATGTCGTTCCAAATTACTTTCTTCTGTTGAACACAAAAGGAAAATTTTGTAGAATGTTACCAAACCATTTTGGTTACCCTTGATTTCTACTGTATGGACAAAATTCTCCTGTTCCACAGAAGAAATAAATTCATACAGGTTTGGAATGACATGATGTTGAGTAAATGATGATAATTTTCATTTTTGGGTGAATCTCCCTTTAAGATCTTTATTATTTGTAAATAATAAACACCTAATTTATATAAGACATTTTTAAAGATATTTATAAGATATTATTTATAAGATATTTATCTTTAATCAGTCCCTTATTGGCCACATGAAAGTGAAGCCAAAACATTTTGCCCCCTGGTGGCTAGTTGCAGTATAGGTCATAAACACCACAGTCTCCATATACTGTACTGTAAACAAATGGGACATTAGCCAAACTAACTAAACTAAACTTTTTATTATTATTATTATTATTATTATTTAAATACAGTCTATAGTCTCTATATTTATAACTTCCCTTTAATGTCAGGATTCCCACAGTCACTGAAAACTGGTTTCCAGGCCTGGAAAAGTAATGTAAATTTATAGTTATTATAGTAAATAAGGTTTGTTAACAGCTTACTAACAACTTTTCACTCCTATCAGTGGTTCAGTTCAGTTCAGCTTTATTGTCCTTTATTGAGATTACAGTGCAACTCCCTTTAGTGCAATTTAAAAACACATAGTACAACATTAAAAACACAGCAGGACATTACATAATAAGTTATTGAAAGTAAAAAGGGTATAAGAACTATAAATATAAATATAAATATAGCAGCATGAGCATAAATAATTAATTAGTTGTTGGATTATTTAGTGTTCTTATGGCCCATGGGAAGAAACTGTCCCTGAGTCTAGAGGTTCGAGTCTTAATCGATCTGTAGCACCTACCTGAGGGCAACAGATCAAATAGGTGGTAGGCTGGGTGGGAGGAGTCTGACATGATGGACCCAGCCCTCTTGAGGCAGCGGGAGCTGGAGATCTCCTCTAGGGAGGGCAGAGGGCAACTGATGATCTTTTGAGCTGAGTTAATGACCCTCTGTAATGACTTCTTGTCTCCAGCCGAACTCCCAGCATAACACGCCGTGATGGAATAAGTGAACACACTCTGAATAGTGGACTGATAGAAGGACACTTTGGGAAGATCTCAAGATGTTTTTTAACAGTGACGTTCTCAGTACAGAATGAGATGTATCCCAGAACAGCATGTGTATATTCTTCCTGGTCCTGATTTTCAAAAAATTTAATTTCCACTCTGTGCTAATGAAACAGTCTTGTAGCTGTGAGAGAGCATTTTCCGGCCAAGTGCTGATCAGTCTTCCGATGGGCTTTGTTTGTCTACTATGATTTATGGGATTGCAATTTTGTGCTAATTTGCCCTGTTTTATACATCTTGTCTTTAATTGTATAGATTATGCTCTTTGTGATCTCTTGGAATGATTTTTAAAATCATTATTTAGTCTTCCGAATAATTGAGGAATTCATGGAAATTAATAAAATGTTAAGATTCATGGTAAGTATTCACTGATCAGCCACAACATTAAGTCCACTTGCTTAATATCATGTGGGTCCCACTTGTGATGCCAAAAAAGCTCTGATGCGTCTAGACATGGACTCCACAAAACCTCCAAATGTTTCCTGTGGTATCTGGCACCAAGACAGTGGCAGCAGATCCTTTAAGTTGCAAGCTGCGAGGTCGGGCTCCATGGATTGGATTTGTTGGTCCAGCACTTTCCATAGATGCTGAATTGGTTTGAAATAAACCAAATTCTGAAGTGCAATCTTCAGTTGTAAACAAATGTCACAATTTGTTGTGCAGATAGGCCTACACTTTTCATGTTTATCTGATTATATTATGTTCTGTTGAGTGACTTGTAACTATATAACATCTGTTACTGTCACTCCTGTTTTATTTATTCCACTGTTATGTATTTGACTGGTCATGTGACCTCAGTTTAACCAATGAAAGGTGGCCTGCCATATGTGACCCTGGACCACAAAACCAGTCTTACAACTATTTGAAAATCTGGAATCTGAAAAAAATCGAAATATTGAGAAAATCGCCTTTAAAGTTGTCCAAATGAAGTTCTTAGCAATGCATATTACTAATCAAAAATGAAGTTTTGATATATATATACGGTAGGAAATTTACAAAATATCTAAATGGAACATGATCTTTACTTAATATCCTAATGATTTTTAGCATAAAAGAAAAATCTATAATTTTCACCCATACAATGTATTTTTGGCTATTGCTACAAATATACCCCAGCGACTTAAGACTGGTTTTGTAGTCCAGGGTCACATATGTTGAATACAATTTTATAGGCCAGTGATATGATGAGAATGCTGTTTAAATTTTATTTATTTATTAATTTATTATTATTATTTCTTTCTTCTTTTTTTTTTTTTGGTCAAAAGTAGTAATACTCGTTTCTTTTAATATAAAACTTTTGAAGTTGACCAAATCAATTAGTGCACCAGGCCATGCAGTCTGCGAGTCTGCCTTTAGGGGGAGCTCTCGTGACAGGTTTACTCCCCTCAAGCTCAAGGGCAGCATGCATGAGGGGAGCATCGTCCGTTTCCCAGTGTTTGGTTTATTTATAGTCTCCCATTTCAGGTAGAAAGTTCTTTAAAAACACTTTATACAGTCAAAATTTGTATGTATGTATATTTATAAAAGCATACGAATGTTAATTAGCGAACATTGGACATTTGACTGACTTACCGACCTATCAAAGGTGTCACGAACTCATGGGCGGTGTACACCTGAAGGTTACTTGATGGTTTTTGTCAAAGGTACTATTAATTTCGCTAATTTTAAAACTTTTAACTGGACAAGAATCATTTAGTGCATATTTAAGGACCTTTCGTCTGGCAATACGGGGAGATCACGCGACTGATTTACTTTTAGGGTGAACGCAGGGGGACATTTTGGGGATTTGGATTCTAGTAATCTCCTATTTTACGAACAAATCTCTTTTAAAAAGTTTATACAGTGAAAAGTAGTCTGTTTATGTATTTGTAAACATTTAAGAATGTCACCCAGTGTATATTGAGCCCTTGTTGTTTTGTCTGACTGACCAAGGCTTGTAGTTGTCACATGATCCATGGATGGTATAATAGTCTTAAAGAGCAAAGTAAATAGGCGAAACGTTTTGTGTGTATAAAAATGTGTACGTTTTATTTACTCATAAATTCAAATTATACAAATGACACTGACTACTACAGAAAACATTGTGTTGCACATTATGAATTCTCTTATGTGCAATACTTTTTGTTGAAAGAACTCATGCTTGAGTTTCTAATATATTTGGTAGTTATTTTCCCTCTTTTGTGACTCCAGCAACAGGCCTTCATGAGATCTTTGGAACGAAGTGATCTTGAAGAACACCACAGAACTAAAGAGAATGTGCAAGCCAACAAAAAAGTAAGGACAATTTAAAATCAAAGGGATAGTTTTATCACCCAAAAACTGCAATTCAGTTATCATTTATGCACACTCACGTTGTTCTAAATCTATGTAACTTTATTTCTACCGAGGAACAAAAAAGAAGACTTAAAAAAAAAAAAAAAATCCAACAGTTTTTTTTTTTTTTTCTTTTTTTCCCCCCTTAAAATTAAAATTAATTCTTGCAAATATATTATTTTGATTTCCGGGAAAATAAATGTACATTTTTTGGGTGAATTATCACATCAAATATGAGGTGAAGTGTATAATGTCTGTGCCACTGGCGGCCATAATGTTATTACAAAAATAATTATATTTTCTAGTTTTCTGAGCTAGAAATTGGCATGACTAAAAGCAGTTCAGTGTTTTGACAGCAGCATGTACTCGCATCGTTTACATATGAATTTATATTTGTCTCTATATTTATATTTGCATCCTACCGAGGCTGCGTCCTTCCTAGTTCAGTCCTTCAGAGTCTTGTAGTCCTCGGCATTAAACGCTAGAATGAGACAGTCTAGTAAGTGCACGTGGCTACATCACATATGTTCCCACCCTCACCATCATGGCATGAAAACACTAATAAAACATGGTTTTGTAAAAATACTTTGTATTACAAATCTTTATATTATTTGGCTTTCTATTAATGCAATACAATGAATCACAGCCGTCTACAGTCTCCCTGTGGCTTAAATTAATGGTAGTTTAGCATTTAGTAAGTTATTTACACCAAAACAAAAGATAACATCTATCCTTTCATATCCAAAAAACATTATTTTTGTCTTACATTTCATAATAAATTCAGACAAACTCAGTACTGACTCATTTTTCGTCATTTAATTTTCATGAAATGGAATAGGTACAAAGGATTGTGGGTGATTGAAGGTTGCGAAGGTAATGGCCGTTTCTCAAATGGAAGGCTGCATCCTTTGGAGGTCGCATTTTCAGGCTGTATACGTCATCAAGCCTGGTTTATTTCAGTTAACTGAGCATTACATTCATGAGTCATGAGCATATTACAACAATTTATGCTTAACTAAGAATAATGGTCAAGTTTATAACTGTTAATATTCTAAAACAAGATCTTCTTTATGATGTATGCATGAGAAACGGCCTATATCTCATGCATCCTTCAAATTCAGCTGAATGAAGGACGCGAAATGAAGGCTGCCTTCCAAAGATCCTTCCGATTGAGATGGCCTTCAGCGACGTTTGTTGATGTGGCAGCTGAGATATGCAGCCTTCGTAGGATGCAGCCTTCAATTTGAGAAGCACCCCATGTGTGCCTCACATGTGCTGAAGCCAAAACGTTTTGATCGCCCCCCTGGTGGCTAGTTGCAGTATAGGTCATAAACTCTAGCCTCTTCATGTAAGCAAATTGGATGTGAGCCAAACTAACAAAGTTAGTTGATCTTTTTTCACAGTCTATTCCCTATATTTATAACTGTGATAGAAGTATTATACAATCAGAAATTACTCCCTTCACCTTTAATGTAAGGGTTCCCACAGTCACGGAAAACCTGGATTTATTGTTTTGATGTACTGGTTTCCAGACCTGGAAAAGTAATAGAAATTTATAGTTATTATAGTAAATATACATGCCTCTATCTATCCTCAACTGTATTTTTTTTTATGGCCAGATTTACTAACAGCTTACTAATAACTAATTTGTTTAGTAAGCCTGGTCCTTAATTGTATAGAATACACTCTTTGTGATCTCTCTGGAATGGTTTTTAAAATCATTATTTAGTCTTCCAAATAATTGAGAAATTCATATTGTTAATACGATGTTAAGATTAATGGTATAGCTGATCATATACACTGATCAGCCACAACATTAAAACCACTTGCTTAATATCATGTGGGTCTCACTTGTGATGCCTAAACAGCTCTGATATGTCAAGGCATAGACTCCACAAGACCTTTGAATGTTTCCTGTGGTATCTGGCACTAAGACATTGGGAGCAGATCCTTTTAATTGCAAGATGCAAAGACGGGCTCCATGGATTGGATTTGTTGGTCCAGCACATTCCATAGATGCTGAATCGGACTGAGATCTGGGGAATTTGGAGGCCATGCAATACCTTTGTCATGTTAATTTTTGCAGTGTGTCTGGGTGCATTATCCTGCTGAAAGAGGCCACTGTCTTTCGCCAGCCTTCC
The DNA here is from genome assembly GCA_027422415.1 of Schizothorax lantsangensis. Taxonomy (NCBI): domain Eukaryota; kingdom Metazoa; phylum Chordata; class Actinopteri; order Cypriniformes; family Cyprinidae; genus Schizothorax; species Schizothorax lantsangensis. The sequence goes on along the minus strand of CM049856.1, from coordinate 22,963,928 downwards.
TTCTTCTCATAGAAATCCTGCTGTCATCTCTTCAGGGCTTAACGTTTTCCTTTTTCCCAAGGAGCACATGTGCTCCTAAGTTGAAAAATTTAGGAGCGCATTAAAAAAATTTAGGGGCGCAATACAAATTTTTTCAAATGATGTGTTTTAGCTTAATAAGGGGATATAAGGAGACATTTACAAGCACAATTATTTAATTTATCAGAATGCAGAAAGTACACAAGATTTTTAAATAATTTTGCTTTAGACTCTATTTAATAGGCTAATTATGTAATTATTTATAATGTTCATTAGATATGTAATGGTATCAAATTTTCACAATAGTCGTTGAAGCTTTTGTCACGGTATAGCCTATGTTTTTTTACCACAATACATAATACAATACAAAAAAAAGATGTCCACCTAACAGGTTAAATAAGTTTATTAAAGATCTTTTACTAAAGAAAGACTTCATTAAAAAATACACAGTAAACAAGTGTTTCAAGATTAGAGTGCAATGAACGAAAGAACAATAGGCAACACTTTACAATAAGGTCCCATTTGTTAACATTAGTTAAAGCAGGTTAACATGAACACAATAGCTAATTGTTGCAGTAGTTAATATTCTTTGTTAATGTTGATTAATAAAAATACAAAATAGCAAATAGGTAAATAGGTGTGGGAACCCTGTAATGTGAATGATGTGTGTATGAGATCCCTAGAGAAAAGAAGTTGGGTGAATAGGTAATCGTCGGCTTCATCATCTCTAAGAAGAAAAGGACGAAAATTTGAGTAATCCTGTCAAACTCCATCATCAAGGTATGTGTTAAAAGGAAAAGAGAGTCAAAGGTCAACCTGGTCTTCAGTGTTTGCTGCACTAATGACATAACGATTCTCTTGTGACCAATCAACACTTTTATCTTTTTTGGACCATGCTATTTATCTGACAAAAACATGTAATGCTCTAGAGAGGCTATTAGCACTTATCACAAATGTTTGGCATCCATAATGATGTCTCTTGCTTCAATGTAAAAATAAGTGTCTAAACAAAAAATGAGAGGGGCAGTTTAGCCTTGTCTCTAGTGTCCTATGTGCTTGCCTTATGATGCAATAATTCTGTGAACTCTTTTGTGACCAATCAGCACTTTTACCATGCCGTTTTTTTGTTAAAATGTGTAACTCTCTTGAGAGTCTGTTTGCACTTGTCACAGACAATTGTCATCTGTAGTCTCATTAAACTTGCTGTTGAAGCCTAACAATCAGAGGTGTAATGTAAACTGACTTGAGCTGATGCAACCAGAGCTATTGTAGAGATTGTAGATGAGATCCCTTCCCATTGGGAGTGGGTTACTCATCATTACACCAAACCACTTTTGTTTGTCTTGTACAATTTAATATATAGTTTAATTGACTTTGGAATACTTGGCAGAAAAATACATAATTTCTGTGTACATAAACACATGAGTCAATAATGTCAGCTACAACTAGTAAATGTAAAGTTTAAGCTTGTTTTTCTCTTTATTTGTTTGTATAGTACCAATATTGGTCTGTTTGTTAGATGGCCACAATGTTACTGCAATCTTATGGTGCGTTCAAGTCATGTCAGATACATCGTATTTACGAGTTGAATGCACATGAACGCCACCTCAAAGTCGTTGTTACGAGTGGGAAACTCGAAATTTTCTTTAAGCCCCGAGTTTCCGAGTTGGGGGGCGTGTCAGTGAAAAAACGTGTCGGATGCAATGGACGCAGCCAAAGACTAAAGATATGCAGCGTCGGTAAAGTTGTTGAAATGAATAAATTTTTTTTTTTTTTTTTTTGTAATGTACAATAAAACTATATAAGTTACATATACAAAATATTATATTATTGTATAATTATAATATAATATATAATTATTCCGTTTACATCACCTTCATAAATTAAATAAAAACAGAAAAAATAAAAAACACAATGATGCACATTCTTCATTCATCATTTTGTAGATGTAGAGTATAAAAAATCATTGAATTTTATGTAGAAAAGTTAAATCGCCATCTTGTTCTGACCAAAGTGACTTGAACGCGCCCGACGTCGTAATAACGACTTGACATCTCGTAAGTACTAATGTCCCAGGAGGACTTGAACATTGATTAGTTCTCAATTGAGAGTGTGTTTACACTTGTAGTTTGGTTCTCTTGGTTCTTTTGGTCCAGACCAAATAAGAAAATGATACACTTAGTCCTGGTTCACTTAGCATCCCCACTAATATTTTTTAACAACAAACCTAAAGATACAAAACAAAGGGCATAAGGCTACATTCACAACCTGATTGGACCGCTTGTATGATCTATATTTTTTATAAACTTACTGGACATCCAAAACTGCTGTGTGCTGGGCTAAATGTGCTTGTTGTATGAGGTCCATTTGGTGCTATTTTACCAGATGATAACTCGTGTAGAAATTTGGAGAAAATATGTAAGGGTCAAACCAGGAATTCCTCTGTCATACACACAGAGATCAGCTGTAAGGAGACCGTGGTTCCGACACCTGTACCAAACTTTAATGGGCAACATAGCATAGTGAGATTTTGTTTTATGGGAGACAATATTGTGTTATTTTTCAGAGGCAGCCAAATCCATATGAAGCTCAAAGCAGGAGAAAGCGTAGTTGAACAGCACAAGCCCTTGCTGTTGTTTGTGCAGTTTGTGAACTTCATAACAAGAACAAAACATATATTTTGCTTTATTGGTGGTAAGCAAGACGGTCTAATGGCTCTATTATAGAGTACTGGTGGATTGACATGGAACTTGTTGTTCATTCAGTGAGTCATCTGTTGATTCAGAAGCTGCTTTGATGGATTTGGTGAGTTAATTCAGTGATGTATTCACCAGGCTGATTCAGCGTTCTTCAACACACTTGTGTCAGACAGTGTGCAGTGACTGCATTGAGTACTTTTTCGTGGCTTTTAACCTTCTTTATAACACCAAGGATGTCCTGTGCTTTTTCTCATTCATGCATCTTGCTTTCACTCTAAATGTGCATTTTATTGCATTTGTGTATCTGTTTTGTTCTTTGGTTTGATGACAGTATGATCGTAATGCAAAATGTACAGTAATGAGGTGAATATAATTTTGTGCAAATTTTACTTGTCCAATGATTTTCCAAGGACATGTCAAAACTATTTAATGTCCAACGCTTCTAGCTTTTAATGTTATTGTGTATTAACATGCATAAATGTTTGAGTGCATAAATGTTTGAATGTAGGGCAGTTGTTCTAAAAGTAACTTATGTCAAACCTACTGTAGGTGTTACAGATCGGTCAGGCTCGCTCCCCAGCCAATCACAGCGCACTCCCTCTCCTGAGTACTGATCACCCACACCTGTTCCTCATCATCACACTCATCAAGTCCGGTACAAAAGCACACACCTCAGCAGTCATCATTGTCCGATCTCGTAAATACATAGTGGACTCTACCCTTGGTATCGTTACCCTTAACATTCCAGTTTACCTACCTGTTTCACTTACCTGCTATCTCCTTCTCCAGTAGTGTCATCCAGCTCCAGCTCCTATCACCCGCTGAGGTGTGTGCTTCTCATCATCCTGGTCTCCATCTCCTCCACTTCCATGAATACCTGTAATGCAAGGAAAGTAGCGTTACTCATTGGATCCTTCCTATTTAACTTTTCTGAGTTGGCATACTCACCCGAAGTCTCTCTTCACTCCTCCAAAGCTCTCCTGTTCAATAATAAATTCCCCTGTGGTTTACTTACCTTCGTGTCTGACCAGTATATGTTACAGAAGATCGGACCAACACAGAATTGACAGGATGAGCGCTCACGACCCCTTCCAGGAGCTCGTGGATTCCCTCAGAAAGGTATTACTCAACCTATCAGCACAACCGGCACCCTCTGCTCCGGTTCCACCTCCTTCCATCAACACCACCAGCTCTCCTTCACACACCGTGTTCGCCATTCCACCGTGTAACCATCACCATCGCCCCCGGTCCCGTTGGCCATTAATTCCACCTCCATTGAGAGCCCCGTTGAGAAGCAGTCTGTCGAAATTCCATCATGTTACACCCCCTTTAGCGATGTCTTCTGCCCCAAGAGAGCTGCACAGCTACCACCACATCGGCCATGGGACTGTGCCATCGACCTCTTTCCGGGTGAGCCAGTGCCCCGCGGGAAAATCTATCCACTGTCATCGAGTACATCGAGGAGGCTTTGAGGCAAGGTTACATCGTTCCTTCAACGTCCCCTGCTGCTTCCAGCTTCTTCTTCGTGGCTAAAAAGGACGGAGGCTTGAGACCGTGCATAGACTACAGAGCACTCAACAATATCACAGTAAAGTTCTGGTATCCTCTTCCCCTCGTCCCCGCAGCCCTGGAACATCTACGCGGTGCCACCATCTTCACTAAGTTGGACCTCCGCAGCGTGTATAACCTCATCCGCATTCGTCAAGGGGGCGAGTGGAAGACTGCTTTCTTGACTCCAACTGGCCACTATGAATACAGGGTTATGCCGTATGGGCTAGTCAACGCTCCCTCGATCTTCCAAGACTTCATGCATGAGGTGCTCCGTGAGTTTCTCCACTGATTCGTTATAGTGTATATAGATGACATCCTCATCTACTCCCGGAGCCCGGCCGAACATCGCCACCACGTTGCGGAGGTCCTCAAGCAGTTACGGAAGTTTCACATGTTTCTCAAAGCAGAGAAGTGTACATTTCACCAACCCACCATTCAATTCCTCGGATACATCATCGACAGTGATGGCATTCGCATGGACGAGGGGAAGGTGGAAGCCATCTCATCCTGGCCCATTCCAACCACCATCAAGGAGTTACAATGGTTCCTCGGATTCTCCAATTTCTACCGCCGGTTCATTCTAAATTACAGTACCATCACCAGTCTACTCACCAATCTTCTCAGAGGAAAGGCCAAGTCTCTGTCCTGGAACCCCGCAGCCACAGAAGCTTTCCACACCCTCAAGAAGGTATTCACCAGCGCACCGCTACTCATCCATCCCAACCCTGAACTCCCTTTCGTCGTAGAGGTCGACGCATCGACCACGGGAGTAGGAGCGGTGCTTTCACAGCAGCAGGGGACTCCTCCCAAACTCCATCCATGCGCCGCCTTCTCCCGGAAACTCAGCCCGGCGGAAAATAATTATGACATCGGTAACCGAGAACTGCTAGCAATCAAACTCGCTCTAGAAGAATGGAGGCACTGGTTGGAGGGAGCTGCACATCCCTTTCTGGTTCTTACTGACCATAAGAACTTGAAGTACCTCCGGGATGCAAAACGTCTCAATCCACGTCAGGCTAGATGGGCTTTGTTCTTCACCCGGTTCAATTTCAAAATTTCCTATAGTCCAGGCCCAAGAAATGTTAAGGCGGATGCTCTGTCCCGTATCTACGCACCTGAGGAGGTGCAGGAGTAACCAGAGAGGATCATCCCTGCAGAGCTCATCACCAGCCCCATTCAATGGACTTCTCCACCAGTCGCCTCCGAAAACCCACCTGCCATTCCGCCGGGCTGTCCACCTGATCATCAGTATGTACCCAGGACTCAACGCACGCCCCTCATTCACTCCACTCACACATCACTGGGCACTGGCCACCCAGGGGTCAACAACACTCTCTCGTTGCTATGAGACCGCTTCTGGTGGCCCAACATGGCCAGGGATGTGAGAAGGTTTGTGCAGGGCTGCCCTGACTGTGCCATCTCCAAGAGTCCCCGTCATCTTCCAGCCGGTAAACTCCTTCCATTACCCATACCCAACCGCCCATGGTCACACCTAGGAGTAGACTTCATCACAGACCTACCTGCCTCAGATGGTAACACTTGCATCCTCGTCATCATTGATCGCTTCTCAAAGTTTTGCCGTCTCATCCCCCTCACAGGCCTTCCCACAGCACTTCAGACAGCAGAACTTCTTTTTAATAGAGTTTTTCGATATTATGGCATTCCTGAAGACATTGTGTCAGACAGAGGTCCACAATTTATTTCACGGATTTGGAAGGCTTTCTTTTCTCTCCTAGGTGTGACCGTAAGCCTCTCCTCAGGCTATCACCCGCAGTCAAATGGGCAAACCGAGCGCAAGATCCAGGAGGTAGGGCGCTTCCTGAGAACCTTCTGCCATGGCCACCAGGACTCTTGGAACCAGTTTCTAGGCTGGGCCGAGTACGCCCAGAACTCTCTGCGACAGCCCTCCACTGGACTCACTCCCTTCCAGTGCGTACTCGGTTTCCAGCCTCCTCTATTCCCCTGGTCGAGGGAACCATCGGATGTCCCCGCGGTCGACTACTGGTTCCGAGAGAGCGAGAGAGTCTGGGACGCAGCTCACCATCAGCTGCAGCAGGCAGTGCGCAGGCAAAGGATGACGGCAGACGTCCGGAGATCAGCTACACCCACATATCAGCCGGGACAAAAGGTATGGCTGTCTACCCGGGACATCAGACTGCGCCTGCCCTGCCGGAAACTCAGTCCCAGATTTGTTGGCCCCTTCACCATCCTGGAGCAGATAAATCCCGTCACCTACAAACTCCAGTTACCTCCACAATATAAGATTCACCCCACATTCCACGTGTCACTGCTTAAACCTTTCTCTCCTCCTGTTTCCCTAGAGCCTGGCCTGACAGAAGAACCCCCTCTCCCGCTAATCTTGGAGGAAGGCGCCATCTACAAGGTAAAGGAGATCCTGGAATCCCGGCGCCGTGGTGGTAAATTGGAGTACCTGGTCGACTGGGAGGGTTATGGCCCTGAGGAACGCTCATGGGTTCCTAGAGAGGACATCCTTGATCCAGCACTACTCGAAGAGTTCCATACGACACACCCTAACCGTCCAGCACCCCGGGGACGGGGTAGACCACCACGACGCCGGGGTCGGCCCTCAGGAGCGGGCCGTGGAGAGGGGGGTACTGTTACAGATCAGTCAGGCTCGCTCCCCAGCCAATCACAGCGCACTCCTTCTCCTGAGTACTGATCACCCACACCTGTTCCTCATTATCAAACTCATCAAGTCCGGTACAAAAGCACACACCTCAGCAGTCATCATTGTCCGATCTCGTAAATACGTAGTGGACTCTACCCTTGGTATCGTTACCCTTAACATTCCAGTTTACCTACCTGTTTCACTTACCTGCTATCTCCTTCTCCAGTAGTGTCATCCAGCTCCAGCTCCTATCACCCGCTGAGGTGTGTGCTTCTCATCATCCTGGTCTCCATCTCCTCCACTTCCATGAATACCTGTAATGCAAGGAAAGTAGCGTTACTCATTGGATCCTTCCTATTGAACTTTTCTGAGTTGGCATACTCACCCGAAGTCTCTCTTCACTCCTCCAAAGCTCTCCTGTTCAATAATAAATTCCCCTGTGGTTTACTTACCTTCGTGTCTGACCAGTATATGTTACAGTAGGTGGGTCAGTACAGATATCCTAACTTGTAAAAGAAGCTCTGAGCTATTCTAGGTCTTGAAAATATTATTGAATTAGTTTGAATTCCAAACTGTATAAATCAGATTAATCTGGTCTATGAATATTTAAACAGTAGGTGGGTCAAAAAGTGAATAATCAAATCTCATTCTGAATGGGTGGTCGCTACACGTTCTGCAAGTATAAAACAGATTCATGTCAGTGATGAGCTCCAGGAGGCCAAACTGATATGCATCCTTGAACAGATTTGGAATAGTTCTCTGATGAAGCACGGAGTACTCTGCATTGTGCAATCGCCAAAATGTCTATCTGGGGAGTGACAAATACGGACAATGAAACAATCCAATACTGCTTTCCGAATAACAATTTGTCTTGTACCAAAAATGTAAAACCTGGAGCCGAGTACATTTTTGTGTACATATTCATTTCTACAATATCAATAATTACTGTTTTTCTGAACTTGTTGGTGATCATTTCCATTGCTCACTTCAAACAGCTCCACACTCCAACCAATGCGCTGATCTTCTCTCTGGCAGTGGCTGATCTCATCGTGGGACTGATTATTATGCCAGTACAGGGCATCAAATTGATTGAGCCATGTTGGTACTTTGGAGAAATATTTTGTTCAATATTTCATTTTATTTTCTATGTGGTTGTTACGGCATCTCTTGGTAATTTGATTATTATATCTGTGGATCGTTACATTGCTGTGAATGACCCTTTGCAATATCCAGCAAGGGTCAATAATAACAGAGCAGTTCTTTCTATTGTTGTAAACTGGGTATTTTCCTGCATATATTGTTTTTTTCTTTTGTATGAGTCTATACTCTATCCAGAGAAAAATCATACATGTGTTGGTGAATGTATACTTTTTATTAAGTTGGGATATATCATAACAGATGTTATAGTTACTTTAGTAACACCATGTTGTTTAATCATTTCTTTATATATGAAAATCTGCTTCATAGCGAAACATCAAGCTGAGCATATAAATTCACTCTTAGATAAAAAAGCCAAATCAGAAAAAAAGGCTGCAAGAACCTTGGGGATTGTTGTCATAGTTTATCTTCTTTGTTGGATACCATATTATATAGCTGCTCTTACGCTTGGGCAAGACACAGGTGACTCTCTTGTAATTAATATAATGTATTGGATTTTATGCATGAATTCATGCTTGAATCCACTTATTTATGCAATGTTTTATAAATGGTTTCGAATATCAGCAAAATACATTTTGACTCTAAAAATATTTGAACCTTCTTCAGAATACTTCAACCTGTTCATGCAGGAGAAATGATTTAATGCTAATCTTAAGGTATTGCACAACTGTAAAGCCTCTGTAAAGCACACATAAGAGGGAAATGGTTCATGCAAAAATGATTCACCCTCATGCTGTTCCAAAATGTTTTAACTTACTTTCTTTTGTGGAATACAAAACATATTTGGAAAAATATCTCCGCATTCCTTAAAATATATCAATTTTTTCCACAAAAGAAAGAAATGCATACAGGTTTGAAATGACATAAGGTTGGGTAAATTATATCAGATTTTTTTTATTTTTGGGTGGAATTATAGCCTTAAGCTCATCTGTTTCCAAACAGAATAGTTTGGGTTCTATTGTAATCTTGATTGTGAATAATAATCTCTATGTAGCACATATGGTTTTGAAATGTTTAGGTAGGTATAATGATTAGATCAGTGTGACAGATCTGAGGATTTCAAATGATTAATATCATCTAAAGAAGCTTCTAAGAATTGATTAACTCAAAGTGGAAAACTGGTGCAAGGACAAATCTTTTTTAGACATTAAGAATAATGCTGCTGAATAGCACTAGTGCAAATCACAGTGTAAAATATGGTGTCTTCATGGACATTTTCAGGGTCTTTTTAAAGTTTGTTTTGGTCTGCTTTACTGTGCAAAGGCTGAAGAACTGTGATGTGGTGTGATGGGGAAAAATCACTTTGCAACAGACGTTGTCTGACAAGAAAATGTAATCGTTTTTGTAATGTTCAAATGGTGTTTCAGAGATAATATTTAATTTAAGTGGCAGACTTCTTGGCGTTAAGCCCTGAGGATTTTTTTCTGCTGCCCTAGTGGGACCAGTGGTTCCAATTTCTTAAACATGCGATAACAACAAAAGAGATAAACTGGATGAAATAACTAAGGAATAGTGTGAGTTATATGTGATCATTATATTGGACAGTTATTAAGATTTTCATGTTTGCTGTTTTCCCAGTAAAGCCTCTAGATATTTAACTTCTCTAACATACAGCTATGAACAGAAGTTTTGGTGGGCTGTTCATTAAAAGAGCCCAGTCTAGTTTGTCTAACAAGAATTGATGAGCAGATTTTCTTTCAATGGGTGGTGTTGTAAACATTGAATCTGGATCTAGCTGGCCAATTTACTTTACATTTACTTTCTTTAAACTGACCTAAGGTACACAGGTCATGGAAACTGAGGTCATTGTTGGGCCCTATGAAATCCGTTTTATTTTTTCCCAAATTGAGTTTTATTTTTTTCCAAATGAATTTTTTTTCTGTTTTAATTTTTCTGGATACCCGTTTTCTAGACTCTGTTTTAATGGTTAAATTAAATGTTATTTATTTAGAAAGCATGTCTAATTAATTGAAATGAAACTTAAAATTAACCAGCTATTAAACAGCGATTTATTAAAAGTTTTAACAAAAATTACATTTTTAAGGCACTATGAAATGTTTTATTTTTCTGCTTAATAAATTCTGGTAAATAGTTTTTCTGGTAAATATTCTTTTAAAATAATGTTTTAAAATAATTTTATTAGTAGTAGTTGTACTACATAAAGTAATATTTCTGTCACAGATTCTTCAAGTTAAACTGAACTTTTATTTTGACAGGTTGCTGTGAAAACCTTTAGGTTTCTGATTGTATATGATATGACGATATCAAAATAAATGGTAAAATCCTCATAAAGTGACTCTCAGAGCAGCTCTAGAGATTGTTTGTGTTCACGTACGCATATTGGGGTGACAGAGGCTGAAAGCACAGCGAGCGTCACGCGTGCTTCAGTATGTGTGTAGTAAACTGCGCCATTCATGCCAAGTGGCAACCTTCCGGTTTCTCTCGTGAAACCAACATGGAAGTGACGTAAACTGTAAATCAACTAGAGGCTGGCTGCAAAAGGCAAGTCAATCCCATAGACTCCCCATGTTAAAATGCCCAACTTTACAGCAGAAAAAAACATGTTTACAGCCTGGTTCAAAAAAAGATTTTGGACTATATAGCTAATTTTGCCCTTCATGACAACTGTGAGGGGGGGTGAATTTTTTTATAACTAATCCGTTTAAATTATATTAAGCCTTAAAGTTCTGCATAATTAAGGGCGTGGCCACTTGAGTGACAGGTGGATTGCCGCTGCTGTCAACACCATCGCGCTAGGCGGGCGTGGTTTCAGCAACCAGCTCCACCCACGTCCCACCTTTTTGCGCATTTTCGATTAACCGGGAGTGACACGCTGCCAAGATGGCGACTGCTGGCTCCGCGCATTTTGAGCTTCAAAAATGCTATTCAGAAACCTACAGGTGACAGTACAGTCTATGATTCATGCACACAGAGACATGCAGAACATGCAGTATTAATATTTAAATTGTATTTTTGTGGATTATTATTTACAGACACTAGTCCATATTGCGTTTTTTTATCAACATTTTTTTATTTTTTCACACATAACACAACACAGCATCCAAAATATAACAAAACAAAACAACAGACACATACTCAACATCTCAAAGTCCAGTCAAAAGGGAGGGAGAGAGGGAAGGACAATAAAAACACAAAAGTCACTCCTTTATACAATCACGTATATCAAACAAAAAACACTGCCAAGCATGGTCGAAGGCCTGGCCCCACCGACTCGCGCCGTTGCACATTCACAAGTCACTATTTGCAGGAGGCTACAGATCCAATATGTTTTTCCACACATGTGCGGTGTAAACCAGTTCTGTATTATTGTCTTCACAGCTGTAAAACCAGCAAACAACATTCGTCCATATTGCGTTTTGATTTAAGTGTAGTGACCTAGTTTTGGTGTATCAATCCAAACTTTGGCAAATTACGTGACATTCCACGTTATACAGTAAATTCCATTTTTATGAATGAATTCCGCGATTCCGCCCGTGTTTTCCGCTTTGCGGAAATCATAGGGCCCTGTCACTGTTGTAGGCCATATTGCTCTTGTTATTGGCTGATTTGACAAATTCACTATTCAAATAGTTGATTTCAGTTAATTAATTAGTATTTTTTTAATATGCTGAAATACAGTATATGATAATGCTTGAAGTCAGAAAAATCATTTAATATTTTACTGATATCAGTGGCGTAGCAAGTCTGCCCCGGGCCCATATGCAAAAAATTTGTATGGGCCCCCCAAATGAAATGGGCTCCAACTCGGTTAACTTGTTGATTTTTCTGATGTAAATAGCGTTACGTGACTATTCACAAGCTGTTTTAATTACGGTATAAATGCTTGGAAATAATATTTAATGTTTTCAAGTCCATTCATTGCACGCAAGCCACCCAATAATCGCAATAGGCCTAAGCTTTGTGCTTTTTTATTATAACACAAAGTCTCAGCCTTCTGTAAATTTTAAGATCAGATACAAACAATAAATGTGTTTTGCGCTCTTTTATTTGTAGTGAGGTAACTACATTTGCCTCTGTTTAAGCGGCATGTGAATCAATGATATTTTCCTCTTTAATATTTTCAGCATGAAATAAACATGTTTCAAAAACATCTATAAGCCTACATTTTATTGCTGTTTTTCGTGTTAAGAATGACAGGTTGGATGCCACAGACAATCTTTTTTTTTTTTTTTACGGAGTGTAATTTTCACATTAACTTCACTCAATATAACATGATTTTATTATTGTAATTTTGACTTTATTCTTAAAATAGTATGAAGCTAATCTTATTTAGTTATTTTTCAGCGTGACACTAAAATGCCGCTATAGGGTATTTGTACTGCATGCAAACACAATCTTGGCACAGCGGCCCCAAAAACAAAACAAAACAAAAAAATAAATAAATAAATAAAAATAAAATAGTATGAAGTTGACGACCCTGACTCCCATATCTCCTCATTGGACGCGCCTTTAGAGAAATGCATCTTTACGGCTTACATAGGCTAATGAAAGAGTTTTTAATTTCTGATTTGAATTATTTCGTTGTAAAGTAGTAATTTATAGCATTCTATAGATATATTTATCATGTCAGCGAGGCAAGTATTTGCTGATTTTCGGTTCAGTTTTTGTGAAGTGTTCCTGCTCAAGATCAAGACCACCCTGTTTGTTTTATTTATTTTACAATAGCAAAAAGTTTTGTTGATATTGTGAGTGCACACAAATAAAACTATTTGCAGCTTTGAATGATGTACACTCTTACCTTTATGAGGAAAAGTTGCGACGCATTTTAATTTTCCACTCTTATTAAGAAAAAAAAAAATGCAAGTGATCTCGCTAGCGCCTCCATGTCCTTAAAAGCACTTCAGCTTCCACTTTTAGCACAAACTATTTGATATGTAGGCTATCACACATTTATCTTAAATTTTGAAATTTATATTGTGAAATGCATGAAGGTTTTTGTCTCAAATTGTGTTTATTTGAGAAGGCTAATCTGGGTTGGCACTCAAATGGTTCAGGTCATACTTAGAAGGGAGAGGTTATTATGTGAGTATAGGAGAGCATAAGTCTAAGTGGACGTCCATGACATGCGGAGTCCCACAAGGCTCAATTCTTGCACCGCTCTTGTTTAGCCTGTATATGCTCCCACTAAGTCAGATAATGAGGAAGAACCAAATTGCCTATCACAGCTATGCTGATGATACCCAGATCTACCTGGCCTTATCTCCAAACGACTATAGCCCCATTGACTCCCTCTGCCAATGCATTGATGAAATTAACAGTTGGATGTGCCAAAACTTTCTTCAGCTAAACAAGGAGAAAACTGAAGTCATTGCATTTGGAAACAAAGATGAAGTTCTCAAGGTGAATGCATACCTTGACTCTAGGGGTCAAACAACTAAAAATCAAGTCAGAAATCTTGGGGTGATTCTGGAGACAGACCTTAGCTTCAGTAGTCATGTCAAAGCAGTAACTATATCAGCATACTATCATCTCAAAAACATTGCAAGAATTAGATGTTTTGTTTCCAGTCACGACTTGGAGAAACTTGTTCATGCCTTTATCACCAGCAGGGTGGATTATTGTAAGGGTCTCCTCACCGGCCTTCCAAAGAAGACCATTAGACAGCTGCAGCTCATACAGAACGCTGCTGCCAGGATTCTGACTAGAACCAGAAAATCTGAGCATATCACACCAGTCCTCAGGTCCTTACACTGGCTTCCAGTTACATTTAGGATTGATTTTAAAGTACTTTTACTCGTTTATAAGTCACTCAATGGCCTAGGACCTAAATACATTGCAGATTTGCTCACTGAATATAAACCTAACAGACCACTCAGATCATTAGGATCGAGTCAGTTAGAAATACCAAGGGTTCACACAAAACAAGGGGAGTCCGCTTTTAGCTATTATGCCGCCCGCAGTTGGAACCAGCTTCCAGAAGAGATCAGATGTGCTAAAACATTAGCCACATTTAAATCCAGACTGAAAACTCATCTGTTTAGCTGTGCATTTGTTGAATGAACACTGTGCTACGTCCGAACTGACTGCACTGTATTTTATGTATAATCATTTTCTATTTAACTGTTTTAAATTTAATTTTAAATCAATTTCTATAACATTTTAAAATTCCTTGTTTTTATTATTTTTAATTCCTTGTTTTTATTGCTGTGAATGACTATTTCACTTTCTTTTATGTAAAGCACTTTGAATTACCACTGTGTATGAAATGTGCTATATAAATAAACTTGCCTTGCCTAAACTGATCAAACATATGCTCAACTCACTGTCTGTGGCTGGCCGCTTGGTATTAAAAAATAACAAAAAAACTTATAATGATCCAATCATGTTTCTAAATTAACTTAATAAAGAAACGAAACGAAATATAACCACTTTGCCATTAAAAGCCAAAACTGAACTTTTTTAATGGCTGCAACAGCAGCTGTGTAAAGGGGAAGAGAGAGAGAGAAAGAAAAAAGACACGGAAAAAAGCTGTGCAGGGCTTTGTTTCATTTAAAAGTTCCCCCTTGGCTCGGCGGGCCCCCAATCTGCCCGGGCCCATATGCACCTGCATACCAGACGCTACACCCCTGACTGATATATTGACACTACCTCCATAGGCAGCTCACTAGGTTTTGGAACAGAGCTATTGTTTTATTAAAGAATGCTAATAAGATTATTTTTGGAAATCCTCTTAATGTGATATTTGTCTACAAATGATATAAATATTTTTGTATACTTCACATGATTAGAAAAAAATAATGTTGTGAGAAAAATGAATTTAGATGTTTAGAGATTTTTAATGATAAAATGTGTTAATAATCGAGAATTTTAAAATGGTGGTTGTGATTATAAAGATATATGTTAATAAAAATGCCTAATAATTTAACTTATCAGATGTAATTATTAAATGTAATAAACTAATGATTTATTAAAATGAGTTGATTTTAAAATCTCTAATTAAAAAATGCATTAATAAAGCTTTAGTATTTTGTATTTTGTAGTCTTTTTTAAATAGACTTGGTTTAATTTTGGTTTAATATTCTTTTTCTTTTAATTTGTAAGCAACATAATTAGGCTTTTATCATACATATTATTATTATTAAGTCTGGAGATGCTTAGGAAGCTATACCTGTAGTCTCTGGATGCATTTCTAAATTTCTAGCCTAAAAAAATTAAATGAAAAATGTATAGTGTCAAAATCAAAAAAAGATGTCCAATCACAATGCAAAAACTCCAAATAGATGCTACTCTAAATACATTAAACATTAATTTTAAATCTTTTGTCAGAACAATAATGTGAAACACATATACAGTGCTGTCTAAACATAATTTGTTCATTTGCACTTAAAAAGTTTCCTCTCGTATTTGTCATATGTAACATCTGCAGTACTGCCATTCACAGGAATCATTTATGGTAATCATTAAAAATGTCCACATGAGAGGATGCTGCCTTACATAATCTAAGTGTTAAGATATATTTAATTGCCTTTTTAAACCAGGGGTAAAATAAAGCATAGACAATAGGATTTAGACCTGAGTTAACATACAAGGCCCATGTTAGAAATTTTGACATGACTGCAGTGTTGACTGTGCTTCCTGATAAAGAAAGAATGTAAAATGGAATCCAGCAAAGCAGGTGAACAGTCACAATTATTCCTAATGTTAGAGCAGCCTTGCTCTCAGATTTCTTTTTTAAAGTGTCCTCCGTTATACTTTTTCCAGTCTTTAAAAGTAAATTTATAACTTTCACTTGCCGTTGTGCAACACAGAATATTCTTACATATAACGTTATGATCACTATACAAGGAGACACAAAGGACATGATCAGGTCACTGGCTCTCCAGGCAAAACTCATCAAATAAGGGCACTCTCCATAGCACACATCTGTTCTGTGAAAAGTGTCAAAATATCCGTTATTAATTACAAAGCCAGTGTTGTAAGCTGAGGAACAAAACCAGCAGAGAACGATGCTCATTAAAGTTTTAGTTGTGGTTATTTTCTGCGGGTATTGTAAAGGACAACACACAGCCACATAACGATCAACAGCAATTAAAACCAAATTACTAAGAGATGTAGAAAGGAGCAGCCCAAGAGTAATTACGAAGAGTCCACAGTAAGTGTCTCCAAAGTACCAACATGTTTCAATCAGATTTATGGCATCTACAGGCATTATAATAAGTCCAACAAGCATGTCAGCCACAGCCAGAGAGAGAATGAGCAGGTTGGTTGGAGTGTGAAGCTTCTTGAAGTGAGAGATGGAGATGATCACCAGCAGGTTCAGAAACACAGTCCATGCTGACAGCAATGAAAAAAACACATACATGATATTGTATTCATGACTTGAGCGTTTTCCCTTGATACATGATGAGTTGATGGCAGGAAAGCAGTATTGAGTCTCATGATCCTCTGTCTCATAGGCCATGAGTTAGTCTCCTCCTGTTAGGAATTTGTTCTGCTCTCCTTTCTGTCCTTTCATTTATACAGCGTCTGGATCAGATTGGCCAACCCATCTACCGCCCAGTCTAAAGTTATGTAATGGCATTGTGTTTCCCCCCCATCTAATAAAAAAGAAAAAAGATGATGTTAGGAAGAATGCTGCTGTTAATTTTGCTAACGCAGACTACTCATATTAAATTAAACCATATAGAAACAGATGGCATATATAGGGACCGATGATTCATGGTAAATTCCCAAAACAGAATGTAGGAAAAAATTTAACTGATTTCATAGGGCCCTACACAAATAGTTTCACAAATGACTATGACGCTTTAATAAAAGTAAAGACCTGGAAATGTAAAGGCCTATTTGAGTTTTACTAGCATCTAGTAATCTCTTTTACTCTGTCAATTTATTAAGAGCCCTCTTGAGAAGATTTTAATGCAGAATTAATGTGACATGTTGGATGCAGGTGTTTCCTGTGAAGGTTAGCATTAAATTCTCTCTCTCTTTAAATCTAATTATTATTATCTTATCATCTTTTTGAAATCTCCCCAGTTCAATTCAGTAAACCTCCAAGCTTCTCCAAAGTTTTGCCCGTCTTATGGTACCCTCTCTTGCAGCCAGAATGAGGCGCAGTGGACAGTTTGAGATGCATCACTTCTATAAATGTGAGCACCCAATATTGCTTATTTAGAGAATGCGGAGGCTTCCATTTTGTTGCCACTATTTGCTTGGCGGCAATAAAGTTAGAATTAAATTCTTGTGAAGAATTACATTTTAAATGATTGCTTTATGTGATGCTGAGTAAAGTGATGTAGCAAATTGTCACTAAATATTTTTTATTTATTTCTCAATTGTTCAAATCAAATTTAAGATGCACATGTATAAATATGTAATAATTAGTAGATTAGTACATTACAAATAGTATAATGCATATAAACATGATGATCAAGATTCTTGACAAATTGAGAAAAATTTAATACATTTGCTTTTTGGAAAAAAAAAATAGAAATATTATTAATTGTAATTAATAGTTCTCATAACGCAGCACATGATTAGATGTATAGTTTAACTTTCTCCCTTTGGCTGAATTGTGACAGTGACACAAAAAAACTTGAGTAAAAAGTTACAGTCTATATCAGGGGTGCCCACACTTTTTTGTGTGGGGATCGACTTTTCTAATGACAAACAAAAAAAATGAGATCTTCCAACTAAAAAGCCAATAAAACATAAAAGCTTGTCGGGACCAACACATGTATCTTTATATTGAATTAATCTACTTATTAAATAAAAAAAATAATGTTCAATTTTAACATTACATTAAAAACACCCACAGAACAATAGATTACGACAGTGAAGGCGTGATCGGGAAAGGTCCACGAGCTGGGACACAAACTCAGGACGCCCGAAGTGCAATAGCCAGCACGCTGCCCAAAAGGTTATCGGCACCAACAGCTGTCATTCCTTTTAATTGTTTGTCATGATCTCACAAAGTTCTGTTATAAATTACTATCTCTATACTGCACAATAAATCTATTATTTACATGGTGTATACACTGTATGTTATAATGAGAGGATTTGCGAGCTTGAACAAATTTTTTTTCCAGAGGTGAGTGGATTCTGTCTGACATAAACGTCTCTGACTGGCCAAAAATGAACAGATATGTCTGTAATTAGCTACATTGCTCAATGCTGTAAAAATACCCTTTACGTTTAAATTTATAAATTTATATTTAAAAGATGTGCTATCTATCAGCATTGCCTTGAGATCGACTGGTAGATCGAGATCGAACTATTGGGCACCCCTGGTCTATATAAACAAACTTTTATAATTACATTTATTTATTTGAGACATAAATTTATTATAGATTATGTATTTAAATGATCTCAAATGCATTCTAAATGACAATATATGGTGCACTTTATAAAGAATTGCTTTACTTGTTTCCACAAATTGTTAAATTTCATGACTGATGATTTGCAAAAATATTGACCCGAGAGGATGCTGGCTGAAATATTCTAAAAGTTAAGATGTGTTTAACTGATTTTCTAAACCAGGAGTAAAATAAAGCATAGATAAGAGGATTCAGACATGAGTTAACATATAAGACCCATATTAGACAATAGAGTATGGTGGGCGGGATTGCTGTGTTTTCAGTTAGAGTCAAGATATAGTATGGAATCCAGCAAAGCAGATGAATTGCCACAATGATTCCTAATGTCAGAGCAGCTTTGCTCTCAGATTTCCTCCTTACTGAACCTGCCATTACACATTTACCACCCTTCATTAGAGAGTTTATGACTTTCACTTGCTTTTGTGCAACATAAAATATCCTTAAATATAAAGTTATTATCAGGGTACAAGGAAACAGAAAGGAGAATATTAAATCAGTTACTCTCCAGTCAAATGTAAGCATAATGTTACATTCACCATAACACAGAACTGTTCTATGTGGGATACTTATTACAATTGCAATATTATAAGCTGAAGAAAAAAACCAGCAAAGACAGACAACAATTAACATTCTAGTCATAGTTATTTTCTGTGGGTACTGTAAAGGGTGACACACAGCCACATAACGATCAACAGCAATTAACACTAAATTGCTGAGAGATGCTGAGAGGAGCATTCCCATGATTAACATAAACAGTCTACAGAAAGTGTCCCCAAAATACCAGCATGTCTCAATCAACTTGATGGCCTCTATAGGCATGACAATAAGTCCAACAAGCATGTCAGCCACAGCCAGAGAGAGAATGATCAGGTTGGTTGGAGTGTGAAGCTTCTTGAAGTGAGAGATGGAGATGATCACCAGCAGGTTCAGAAACACAGTACCTCCTGACAGAAGTGAAAAAAACATGTACATAAAATAGTAATTATAACTGGAGTGTTTTCCCTTGATACATGATGAGTTGATGGCAGGAAAGCAGTATCGAGTCTCATGATCCTCTGTCTCGTAGGCCATGAGAGAGTCTCCTCCTGTTAGGAGTTTGTTCTGCTCTCCCTACTGTCCTTTCATTTATACAGTGTCTGGATCAGACCCACCCATACCCCACCCAGTATGAAGACTTTAAGCAGAATACTATTTTTTAAAATTCAACTATTCACTTGCATTGAATGAATGCAGAAATAGCATATATAGAGCCCAATTAATTTCGTGGTGCAGAAAATGCAGAATCACAGAATCCAGTCATAAAAATTGAGTTTATAGTATAAAATGGAATGTCACAGAATTTGGCACATTTTGGATGGATAAGTCAAGCAGGCTGTACACATTGCAATAGTACAAGCTGAAGAATAAAAGAGTCAATAATTAATATTCTAGTCATCTTTCTTTCTTGCCACTCAACACATATGTACTATGATTAAAACATTAATTGTAAACAAAGAATAAACTATCAATATAGTGTTTTTAAGAATATATACAGTTTCTATGCTATTTCGAGGCTATCATAAATATTCATTTATGAACAGTCAAAACTCAACAGTCACTGTCAAAGTCAAAATCTTTCAAGTTTATTTTTTTTTCAAGTAAACTTCAAGTGAACAGACTCGGTGAGTCAGGCAGTGAAGTCTTGTAATGAATGTCTTTGATATATGTATTTATTTATATATTTTTTTTATGCGGGTTGTGTGAGATAATATTCACAATGCCAAGCCAATTATTATTCAAATATTTTTATTGATTTTCATTATTATTCAAACAATCTCAGCCACACAAACATATATAACATTCTTCTTAAATCACATATTTTACACCAAAACACATAACTACAAACAACAAACACATACACACCCCTTTAATAATAATAAAAAAAAGATATCAGGGTCAGATATGATCAATTATGAAATAGTGTTCATAAGGATTCAACGTTAGACAAAAAGGGCTGCCAGACCCTATAAAACGTTCAAGAGGAACCTCGAATAGTATACTTAAGGTGCTTAAGTTTAAGATATGACATCACCTCAACTACCCAGTGTTTATGAGATGGTGGCCTTGCCTTTTTCCAACTGAGAAGAATCAGGCTCCTAATAGAGGAAAAGGCAATAATTTCTACCTGATTAGCTGATAGGTGCACTTCTTCTGGCACTACACCGAAAATGGAAATCAAGAGATTAGGGTCCATGTCTTTATCACATATAGATTAAAATGTTCTGAAGATGTCTATCCAAAAACTTTTTAATCTGGGGCATCCCCAAAACATATGACTCAAGTCTGCTGGTTCCAAACCGCATCTGGGGCAAGATGAGTCTGACCCCGGATACATCTTAGCCAGCTTGCTCCTAGACAAATGGAGCCTATGAAGCACCTTGAATTGCATAAGTCCATGTCTAATACACACAGAAGATGAGTGTACCAGTTCTATTGCACACTGCCAGGCTGAATCTGATATTTCCATTTCCAGTTCCTTCTCCCATTGCCTCCTTATATGGTCTAGAGATGGGGAAGTGGTTCTTTGAATAACCTCATATAGAATAGAAACCATACCTCTTCGAAAAGGGTCCATATTTAATAACTCATCTATCCAGCCCCCTTCAGGTTGGTTCAAGGAAGGAGAGAAATGTTTTTTAATAAAGCTAAAGACCTGTAAGTACCTAAAAAAATTAGACTGAGGGATCTCAAAGTCCGTTCTTGGCTGTTGGAATGAAATAAATACGCTGTCATTAAAAAGGTCCTTAACACAACTAATTCCGTTTCTAGACCACAATTGAAATGCTGAGTCTATAAAAGAAGGGGGAAACAAAGGATTCAATAGAATAGGGGCAGAAGGCAACGCTTGTTTACTATTAAAGTGAAGTCTGAACTGTGACCATATTCTGAATGATCCACAGACAACTGGGTTATTCGTAGAATAGTGTTTGCTCACTGGGATTGGAGCACAGAGCAGTGAACATAGAGATACTGGATTACACGTGTTCTGCTCCATCAGAAACCAGATTGGAGCTTCATCACTCGACACATCAGAAAGTCAAAATATCAGTTTGTGTAGGTTGGCTGTCCAGTAGTAATACAAAAAAATTGGCATTGCCAATCCACCCTCTTCCTTATTCATTTCCAGATATTCTTTTCTTATGAGAGGATAACAAGATTGTATCCCAAAGAAACATGGAAAGGCAATTATTCAGATCTTTGAAAGATGATTTGGGAATGAAAACAGGCACGGTCTGAAATAAGAACAAGAATCTTGGTAATATTGTCATTTTAATGGGGTTGGTCTTTCCAGCCAAATATAAAGGAAGGGTTGACCACCGCACCATGTCTCCCTTGGCTTTGTCCAGTGCTTGTTTTAAAATTACTATTGAACAGATCCTTATATCTGCGTGTTACACTCACACCTAGATAGAGAAATTTATCAAAGCTTACTGAGAATGGGAAAGATTGAAAATACATTTGTTGTGCTCTTTGATTGATAGGGAAAAGAAGACTCTTTGCTAAGTTAATTTTGTATCCCGAAACACTTCCAAAATCTGAAATAATTGTGAGGGCTTTTGGTATAGAGGAATCTAGATTAGACAGGAAGAGGAGGAGATTGTCCACATAAAGCAGAAGCTTATGCTCGTGTCCCTCCCTGAGTATTCCGGGCAAGCCATCTGTATTCCTTAACAAGATTGCGAGAGGTTCGATGGCAATATCGAAAAGCAGGGGGGACAGAGGGCAACCCTGCCTTGTCCCCCTAGAAAGTGGAAAGCACTTAGAAATTATATTATTTGTTCGAATGGATGCTTGAGGCCTAGTATATAGAATTCTGATCCAAGAACAGAATACGGGGCCAAAGCCAAACCTTCTAAGTGTTGTTAGTAAATAGACATATTCAATTCTATCAAATGCTTTGTGAGCATCTAAAGATATTAAGATCTCTGGATTAGTATTGTTTTTGGGTGAGTAGATAACATTAAATAGGCGACGAAGATTGTACGGTAACTGCCTCCCAGCAATAAAGCCAGTTTGATCTGGGTGAATTACTTTTCTCATGACTGGCTCAATTCTGATTGCAAGCACTTTAGCCAGGATCTTATAATCACAATGCCAAGCCAATTGATGTGGATGTTATGCATTGTCTTCTTGATATAAGTAAATATGTTTGCAAGTGCTCTCATCTTGGACATGGCATTGATTAGTTGGGCACCACTAGACATAAATGGTCAGAGATGCCACTGGACAGGATTGTGATTCTAGTAACTATTCATGAGATTAAAGTGAAAGCTTCAGTTAACAGATCAAATCCTTAACCATTAGGCAGTGAGTCCTAAGCATCCGAAAAATAAATTACAGTAAACTCTGAAGACCAATTATAGTTATTATGGCATGTTATTTAGGAAATGTGCACCTGAGGGTGCTGTTAACACCTTTGGTGAATATAGAGATAAACCTTCCCTGAATCATTCATTAAAGGTGTGAAAAACACAGGCCAACACAGACAACAGACTGATGCAACAGCTCTCTTGATGGCTTAGTGATCTGCTGTTGACATTTGAGGAACTGATTTTAATACCATAATCTATCCATCCAAGTAAATGTCAAATGAAGTTGTACAACCTAACAAAAATGTGAATACCTACAAACTGACATTGAATGATTTAAGGATAAAATTCCATAATAGATACTCTGACACACACTCTCTCTATATATAAGACTACAAATAAGCACATCTAGATATTTAAGCACATCTTATTTACAGTATATAGAATATACAGTCAGGTCCATAAATATTGGGACATCGACACAATTCTAACATTTTTGGCTCTATACACCACCACTATGGATTTCAAATGAAACGAACAAGATGTGCTTTAACTGCAGACTGTCAGCTTTAATTTGAGGGTATTTACATCCAAATCAGGTGAATGGTGTAGGAATTACAACAGTTTGCATTTGTGTCCTCGTTCCTTGATTCGCCTGATAACCTGCGGGATCAGGGCGATCGGGGGGAACACATAAAGAAGGAGGTTGGACCATTCGTGGGCCAACGCATTTCTGATCTTTGAATAAGAAGTTGGGCAGTGAGAGTTGTCTTCTGAGGCGAAGAGGTCTACCTCGGCCTTGCCAAAGATCTCCCAAATTCTCTGAACCGTCTGCTGATAGAGCGTAAACTCCTCTGAGGGGACATTGCTCCGAAATAACATGTCCGCTCCTTGGTTCAACTTGCCCGGTATATGTGCTGCTCTTAGCGAGTGCAGGTTGGGTTGAGCCCATTCCAGAAGGCGCTCTACCAGTGTCACGGTTCACGGATCTGTGTGTTCATTCTGTGTGTCTGCATGTTGTCACCTGTCTGATTGCTTGTCAGCGTTGCTCCGGCAACCTCGGTGCTGATGAGCTAATCAGCACGGTCGCACCTGTTGTGCGTTATCCACTGCCTTTATCTGGTTCGCGTTTGCTGTGCATGTTGTCAGATCGTTGTTTGCTCATGCCAGTTTGTCTCTCCAGTTCTCTGTCTCCTGTTTGTTTCCTGCCTCGGACTCCTGCTGTTTTGGATCGGGTCAGTGCTTCGCAGTCTCCGTGCCTTGGAGATCTGCTCGTCTGCTTGAGACCTTCTAGCTACTCACCGTGCTTCATTTTTCACTGTTTGTCAAATAAACGCACTCCACTTGCAACTGGATTCTGAGTTCTCATTCCCTGACAGAACGATCTGACCAAAGGATGGATCCAGCAAGGATCCATCCTCTGAGTGCCTCAGAACTGAGAGACATTCTTACCAGCAGCAATATTCGTATGGAACAGCAAGAGGAACAGATCATGGCTACCGGTCGTGCCGTTCAGGCACTGGTAACACAGGTCTCGGAGTTAACCACTCAGTTCCGACAGTTTAAAATAGAATCTACTCAACAGCCCACTGCGCTCAATCCCCCGACTGTTCCATCTGTGGATTATACCAGCCGACGCGCCGAGCCCCGTCTACCGCCTCCAGCGGTCTACTCCGGTGAGCCCCTGTTATGTCGTTCATTTCTGGCTACATGTTCTCTTCACATCGCTCTCCAGCCTTCGTCTCATCCAAAAGGGCTCCCGAGCTGTCATCGCCGTGGACCGGCTCTACGTGGACGGACTACTCTACCGCAACCTCCGTACCACTCCGTGGTTATATTAACACCACTCCAGATAAGAATCCGTTATATTTATCTTTTCTTTTTCTCTCTTTCCTCGCTTGTTCTTCCATTTACCTCTAAATATTTATGTCATTTCGATAATTTAATACGATATCATAACAAACACGTACAGTCAGTCTCCGCAGCGTTTAAATGATTTTGCAATGTTTTCGTTTCTGTCAAGTTTTTACTTTCATCCCTCTATGCTTGCTTCTTTGTATGTCTTTCTTACTTCCAACTCCTTTCACGGCACCGATCACCTGCTTTACTACACATATAAACAAAACACACTATATTACACATCTGCTTGGCACGACCATGTACATATACACTCAGCATTAACGCAACCACTCAGACCTTACAGCGCACACAGACATGAAGGACATACTCGCATACAAGCGCGTACACGCCCGCTCATATCTTATTCATTTGAGCATCACACGCAGCGAGCAGCATTAGCTACACACACACATCTATGGGTGCATTAAGGTTTGTCACATGGAATGTGAATGGAGCTGGCTCCAAGGAAAAAAAGTTAAAAATATTTAGCCATCTTAAAAAACTACAAGCAGACGTTGTATTATTACAAGAGACTCATAGACCTGCCACAGCTACAGATCAACTTAAAACAACTGAGTTTCCTAATGTGTTCTCAGCCTGCTATAACTCTAGGCAAAGGGGGGTAGCAATTTTAATACATAAAAATGTTAATTTCACAGTACTCAACACAGTTATAGATCCAGAAGGTAGATTTCTAATCATTAAATTATCTATATTTGACAAAAAGTTATGTATTGTTAGTATATATGGTCCAAATGTTGATGACCCCTCTTTCTTTCATGTTTTTTTTACCGCTCTTTCTGAACAACTAGATTGTGCACTTATAATTGGGGGAGACCTCAACTTTGGACTAAATAAAGAAATGGACAGGCTAAGTACAGCTGGAACTCAGCGCAATTGGGAATCCACAAATATAGTTAAACAGTACATGAGCGACTATGGACTTTGCGATGCATGGCGTTCTCTCCACACCAACAGTAGGGAATTTACTTTCTTCTCACATGTCCATCACTCTTACTCTCGTCTGGATTATTTCCTAGTCAGCAGCTCACTGCTGAGTGACATTTCAGACACAGAGATACACACTATAGCTGTCAGCGATCATGCTGCTGTTTTCTTTAACTCTAGTAAATAAGAAGACCACTCCACCAAGTAATAACTGGAGATTCAATACATCATTGCTTAAAGACGACGATTTTATTAAATATTTTAAAGAAGAGTGGGCTTTATATTTAGACTATAATGACCTGCCTGGAACATCAGCATCTGTTCTCTGGGAAGCAGGCAAAGCTGTGATGAGAGGTAGAATAATCTCATTCTCATCGCATAAAAAGAAAAGAGAAAATAAATGTATTCAGGAATTAGAAGAAACCATAAAAACTTTAGAAGAATCCTACGTATCCTCCCAGGAACAGGAAATGCTGAAAAAAATATGTAAAGCAAAACTAGAATTAAATGAAATTATTAATAAAAAAACTAAATTCTTAGCACAAAGACTTCGCTGGCAAGAATTTGAATATGGTAACAAATCAGGTCAATTCTTAGCGAACCAGTTAAAAATAAATAAAGAAAAAACAACGATATGTGCTGTTAAAGATTTAACTGGGGATACAGTATATGACCCTGAAAGAATAAACAACACTTTCAGAGATTTTTACGAATCTTTATATTCTCCACAGATAAACCCATCTAAAGACGAAGTTGACCAATTTCTTGACAATATAACTCTTCCGAAATTAACAGACAATCAAGCGATGGCATTGGATTCTCCACTGACATCAGATGAACTTCAGGAAGCTTTGAACAGTATGCCCAATAAAAAGGCTCCAGGTCCAGATGGCTTTCCAGCAGAATTCTATAAAGAATTCTGGGCTATTCTGGCACCAACATTCTACAGAATGTTACAGGAAACCAAAGAAAATGGCAGACTTCCACCAAATATGAATTCTGCCAACATTAGTCTCTTACTAAAACCAGGCAAAGACCCTGTATTGCCTACTAGCTATCGTCCAATATCCCTTATTAATGTGGACACTAAAATAATCTGCAAAGCTATCTCAAAAAGAATAGAGAAGATAACCCCTCTCATAATTCATTACGACCAAACTGGTTTCATAAAAGGGAGGCATTCCTCAACAAATACACGTAGGTTACTTAACTTGATAGACTATTCATGCAATAGAAACCTTCAAATTACAATATTGTCTCTAGATGCAGAAAAAAGCTTTTGATAGGGTTAACTGGAATTTTCTATTTGCAACTTTACACAAATTTGGTTTTGGAAACTATTTCATAAACTGGTTAAAAATATTATATAACTCTCCAACAGCATGTGTCAGGACAAATGCCCAAACGTCCTCTAGCTTCTGTCTTAAGAGGGGCACCAGGCAGGGATGCCCCCTCTCCCCCTCACTGTTTGCAATTTTTATTGAACCACTAGCAGCAGCAATTAGACAGGCAACAGTGATTAAAGGCATTAAATGCAAGAATGTAGAACATAAAATTAGTCTTTACGCAGATGATGTGTTACTTTTTCTTCAACATTCACAAACCACTCTCTCTGAGGTAATTACATTAATAAACTCTTTCTCAAGAGTCTCAGATTATTCAATAAACTGGTTAAAATCAACAGTTCTTCCAATTAATTGCTCCTTCCAGAATTCCTCCACTCCACTGCAATCTGGAAATATTAAATATTTAGGTATTAATGTTTCTCCTAAGCTGGCAGATTTGATTAAATTAAACCACATCCCACTTTTAAAGAAGGTAGAAGATGATCTAACCAGATGGAGGTCTCTACCCATATCACTCATGGGAAGAGTCACCTCAATAAAAATGATGGTTTTGCCAAGAATTAATTATTTATTTGCAATGATCCCGAGCAAACCACCACCTGACTGGTTTAGATCTTTGGACTCCTCTATCTCTAAATTCCTTTGGAAAGGTAAACCCCCGCGTATTAGCTTAAAAACGCTGCAAAAGACCAAGGATAAAGGAGGACTAGATCTACCTAACTTTTACCACTATTTCTTAGCCAATAGGCTTCAACACATTTCAGGGTGGTTAAAACACACCCTCTTAGATGAGCCTTGGCTAGATGTAGAACAGGCATTATGCAATAATATAGAGATTTCGGATCTGCCATTCATTAGCTCGATCAGTAAACGACACGTATGCTTTAAAAGCATCAGTATCAGCTCTTCTCTGACAGCATGGTGGGAGTTTCTAAAAATGACGGAGTCTTCACTAATCCCATGCAAACGTACCCCTATCTGGAACAATCCTGACATATTGCTAAACAACAATATGATAAACTTCACAGATTGGAGTTGTAAAGGTATTAAATACCTGGAACATATATTCGAAGGGACAGACTTTATTCCCTTTGACAAATTAATTAAACAATATGGGATTAATAAGAACAGATTTTTAGAATATCAACAAATTAAATCTATTGTAAAAAGGAAATTTAAGTCTAATCATATCAATTTACAAATACCACCAAGTGTGGCAGATTTTCTTAATCTCAAAACCCCCAAATTAATGTCTAAAATATACAGGGTACTTTCCAATATAGATGAATCAGTATCACTTCCTATTGCAAAATGGGAAGCAGATCTATCAGTAAGCTGGGACCATAATTTCTGGTCTCAGATATGTTTAAAAACCTTTGAACTGATTAGAAATCCTGGATTACAATTAATACAATACAAAATTCTGCATAGAGTGCACTACACAGGTCATCGGATGTTCAGGATGGGTTTTACAGCTTCTAACAACTGCTCACACTGTAAAGGCAATACACCTGACAATTACATCCACGCTCTATGGTTCTGTCCACCTGTTCAGAGGTACTGGTACAGGATTTGTGAAGACTTATCAAAGTGTCTTAAATGCTCTATTCCAGTCTCTCCTTTAGTCTGCTTGTTGGGCGACCTAGATGGTGTCACTACAGAAGATAACACAATCCACATGGCTTTCACTGCACTATGCATTGCTAAGAAGACTGTCCTCATGAAC
Source organism: Schizothorax lantsangensis (assembly GCA_027422415.1). Taxonomy (NCBI): domain Eukaryota; kingdom Metazoa; phylum Chordata; class Actinopteri; order Cypriniformes; family Cyprinidae; genus Schizothorax; species Schizothorax lantsangensis. Next base: position 22,935,271 of record CM049856.1, on the reverse strand, counting down.
TGGAAAAATAAAAATAATCTTAATATCAACCAATATAGAGATTATTTGTGGGATTATATTAGCCTTGAAACAGCTTCTGCTGACACATTAGATCAATCTCTCTGGGCTCCTTTGATCAGCTCCATCACCTAGTGTGGGTGGGGGTCCCGATTCTGTCCGGCTGTGGTTTTTGTTGTTGGCGTGGGGTGGCAATATGGGCCTGGGGCATCTGGGGGTTCCCTGGGGATGGGTTTCTTGGGGGGTTTGGCGCTGGGGCTGCGGCCTTGACCTGGATGGGGTATTGGTGACTCTTGGATGCTGTTTCTCTGGCGGCGGCATGCGGCGCTGCTGGGGATGCCTGTGCCGGCGGACGTAGGTTGCCAGCCTGGCGGCCGCACTGTTCCGGGGTTGGTCCGGGGGGGGTTTGGGGATCTGGGGACGCTCTGCCTCCGGCTTGGGGTTACGGCTGGGCCTGGGGGGCTTGGGTCCTGGTTGGTGTGCCGCCTGGAGCATGGGTTGGTGCATGCGCTTGGGCCCGGCTCTGGTGTGGGGGTCTTCGATGCATCGGTGCCTCCGCGGGGGGGGGGGGTCCAATAGAGGCGGGGTATACGGGCTTTACCTGGGTGTCTTATTGTCTTATGTAGTTTGGGAAGTGACTGGTTGATGGGGTGGGGTAGTTTTTCCTCTGCTGTGGGGTCTGGTGGGCCGCCCGGGCTGCCATGGGCCCTGGTCTGGATGGGCCTGGGTCCCCCGCCCTGGGCAGATTTGGGGTAACAGGGGTGCCTATGGGGGTCAGCGGGGGAGCTGGCTCCAGAGGGGGGGGTATTTTGCCCCCTCTGATGTTTTCCTCCCCATCCCTAAGGCTTCACTTCTCCCGCTCCATCACACCAACACATAGGTAGGGTTTTGAGGTGCGGGTGAGTCGCTGGGATGCGGGGGAGGTGGTACTCCTCTGTCTCCTCGTGGCCGCCTGCATCTCGATTACACATTACAGCTTAGACATTCTCATTACTTACTGTCACATGACACATACATATAGGGCCTTGGGGGTGGGCACACTGAATGGCATCCGGAGGGCGGTCTGTTCATTCAGCCTTCCCTCTGGTGCCAGTGCCCACTTCTCAATTTTAAGTTGCACATAGACATTGAGGGCTCTAGGGAGGGGACGAGCTGACACAAGCTTGTGGAGGGTGCCCCTCCCCTGTTTTAAAGCACCCTGTTTTAAAGCACCTTAGAACAACACACACCAACACTACATTTGAGCGGGTGGGGTGAAGCATGGGGTCTCTTTTTTTTTTTTTTTTCTCACACCCCTGTTCTCTGTTCTCTGTCTGGGGCCGGGGGATGTGAGGATGAGCTGGCCGCCCGGTCGGGGTCTGGGCTGTTGATTTTCTCTGCTGCTGCGGGGACCGGGGTGGTCTTCCTGTCCCCACGCCGGAGCGAAGGGGGTTTAGCTCCGGGATCGGGCGCTGGCTACCCCTCTGGGGGTGGTGGTGCCTGGACCTAGGAGTATAGAGTGCATATGGGGAGTGTGAGTGTGGGTACCGTGTTCATTTTTGTGTGTCTACATGTGGGGCGAAGGTGTGAATATTTGTTTGCGTGCATGAGGGTGGGAACATATGCTTGTGTATATGTGTGCTTGTCATCTACGTCTATGTGTCAGGTCGGGCCTTAGACTCCGCTTCACTCATCATCTTAGTCGACCCCCACCCCACCACCATGCCCTGCCGGTGGAGGATGCCGCCGGTGCGTTGGTGATTTCTCGCGCCGGGGCAGGATGCTCGGGCGAGCGCCGGCCCACTCTCGGCGGTCGATTGGCGGGGCCTGGCCTTACTGGCCTTGCTGGGCCCCGATTGTGGGTGGGGGGCCTTTGGGTCTCCGAGCCCAGGGCCCGGTCCGCCCTGGTGTGGTCGGCTGCCGGTGGAGCCTGCGGGCTTGCCGCCACGGCACCCTGGGGCGCCTACACTGTGGCTGTCGGAGGTCCCGCCTTCGGGCTCTCCTCTGCCCTTTTTTTTTGGGTGGAGGCCGCGGTTGTCCCTGCGGTGGTTCTCCTGGGGGTCCCGTGCCCTGGGGGGCCTCCGGATGTTTGGGGCCCGGGTCTTTTCCGTGCCTGCTTCATGCCTTGCGGGATGGGGCTGTTGTTCCCCACACACACTATTAAACATTTACATGGAGGAACCTTATGAACACAAGCGCGCTCACACACACAGGTGTACACTCAAGCATTCACATTGGTGTAAAAACAGGTGCTCACAGACACACATTGTCTTGATCTGCTGTTGCTTCAAAACTTATTTTGTAATATTAGTTATGTGTGCTGCTCAATAACATTTAACATTTAGAATTTATTGTGATTTATACAGATGTTGGTTGTTGCTGCAGTCTCTTTGATGTTGTGTCTTCGGTTGTTTTCTCTTTTTGTCAGCAGGTATTGAAGCAAATTGTCTCTGTTTTTTTGTGTTTTGCTGCTTTTCTCCCTCCCTCTCTCTCTATCCCTATCATTCTCCATTCTCCTTTTTTCTCTCTCTCTCTTCCCCTTCTTTGTTGACTTTCCCCACCCCCTTTTTTTTTTTTTTTTTTTTTTTTTTTTTTTTTTCCCTTTCTTCTTTCTTCTTTCTCTCTCTTGTTTTCTCTGTCCCCTGGTCTTGTCTATCACAGTGTGGTTAAGTAAAAGGGTATATAAAATTAAATTAATTATTAATATAAAATATATAAAAAATTTAATAAAAAAAAGAATTAAAAAAAAGAAAAAAAAAAAAAAGAAAAAAAAAAGGCTGTGAACGATGATAGTATAGCCATGCATATGTACTGTCATGTGTTATCTGTGCTACTGACAGGCCAAAAAAAAAAAAAAAAAAAAAAAAAGTGCCTCAGAACTGAGAGACATTCTTACCAGCAGCAATATTCGTATGGAACAGCAAGAGGAACAGATCATGGCTACCGGTCGTGCCGTTCAGGCACTGGTAACACAGGTCTCGGAGTTAACCACTCAGTTCCGACAGTTTAAAATAGAATCTACTCAACAGCCCACTGCGCTCAATCCCCCGACTGTTCCATCTGTGGATTATACCAGCCGACGCGCCGAGCCCGTCTACCGCCTCCAGCGGTCTACTCCGGTGAGCCCCTGTTATGTCGTTCATTTCTGGCTACATGTTCTCTTCACATCGCTCTCCAGCCTTCGTCTTTTCCCACAGAAGAGTCCAAAGTGGCTTTTGTGATCACTCTGTTAACTGGACGAGCAGCTCTCTGGGGAACGACGGTGTGGGAGCAGAAGCACCATTGTTGTTCTTCATTCCAGTCCTTCTCGGAAGAACTCAAGAAGGTGTTCGATCGGGCTGCATCTGGCAGGGAGGCGGCGCGGGAATTGGCTGAGTTACGTCAAGGAAATCGATCGGTGACAGATTACTCCATCGAATTTCGCACTTTGGCGGCGGAATGTAAGTGGAACTATGAAGCTCAGTGGGACATGTTTAGGCATGGGTTGGCCGACCGTATTATAAATGAAATCTATACTCAAGAATTACCTACCTCTCTTGACGGGTTGATTGATCTGGCGATCCGAGTGGACGCTAGATTGCAACGCCGTGGTCAACGAGCTCTACAGATGCGGTTGTTAATACTGAAGACCAATTCTCCGGTATGGCTACGGGTACGGTCGGTCATGTTTTCGATTCTGAACCCATGCAGGTGGGCAGAGCTCATCTTTCACGGGAGGAGAAGGAGAGACGCAGAAACCAGGGACTATGTTTATACTGCGGTGCTGCGGGTCACATTGCGGCGCAGTGCCCGGTAAAAGCCAAAGCCCGCCAGTAGATAGGAGGTTACTGACGGGTGGAGTCGCCTTCGAGAAATCCTCTTCTGCTGCTACTCTTCTCCCTGTTCAATTACTGGTGGATCGTGCTGCATTCACGTGTAAAGCCTTAATTGATTCTGGAGCGGAGGGCAATTTTTTGGATCACAAGACTGCGCTTCAATTTGGAGTTCCTGTGGTTCCGCTCAACCCGCCCATTTTTGTCAGTGCTCTCTGCGGTCAGTCTCTCCCACCCGTCACCCATGTCACTGAGTCGGTGAGTCTCATCACTTCTGGCAACCACACTGAGACCATTTCCTTCCTCTTGACTGACTCCCCTTTAGCTCCTGTGGTCTTGGGGCACCCCTGGCTCTCACGCCACAATCCCAACATAAACTGGCGCCAGAACACTGTTTCTTCCTGGAGTGAATTTTGTCATGCTTCGTGTTTGTTGTCTGCATGTTCTTCTGTGTCTTGTTCTGTGTTACAGGATGAACATATGGATCTGTCTAACGTGCCCGCTGAGTATCTTGACCTGAAGGGAGTGTTCAGTAAGTCTCGGGCTGCTTCTCTTCCTCCGCATCGTCCTTATGACTGTGCGATAGAGTTATTGTCAGGTATGTCTCCGCCTAAGGGCAGGTTATACTCGCTTTCCACTCCTGAAAGGGAGGCCATGGAGAAATATATTTCTGATTCTCTGGCAGCCAAGATCATCCGTCCTTCCTCTTCTCCTGCAGGTGCGGGGTTCTTCTTTGTGGAAAAGAAGGATGGTTCCCTTCGTCCTTGTATTGACTATCGAGGGTTGAACAACATCACGGTAAAGAATACGTATCCTTTGCCGTTGATGTCTTCAGCCTTTGAGAGTCTTCAGGGTGCTTCCTTTTTCACAAAGTTGGATCTTCGTAATGCCTATTATTTGGTTCGCATAAGGGAGGGGGATGAATGGAAGACCGCTTTTAATACCCCAGGGGCACTTTGAGTATCTGGTTATGCCGTTTGGGTTATCCAACGCTCCCGCGGTCTTCCAGGCACTGGTCAATGATGTGCTGAGAGACATGGTCGATCAATTCATATATGTCTACCTGGATGACATATTGATTTTTTCTCGATCTCTCCAGGAACATGTTCAGCACGTCAGGGTAGTGCTTCAGAGGCTGCTAGAGAATGGGCTTTTTGTCAAGGCGGAGAAATGCGTTTTTCACGCACAGTCGGTTCCTTTTTTAGGTTACATTGTGTCGTCCGAGGGAATGCGCATGGACCCCGACAAAGTTCAGGCTGTGGTAGATTGGCCAACCCCAGATTCCCGCAAGGCCCTGCAGAGGTTCCTGGGCTTTGCCAATTTTTACCGGCGTTTTATTCGCAATTACAGCCAGCTAGCCGCCCCTTTGACTGCCTTGACCTCCACCAAAACGACGTTCAGGTGGTCCAGCTCGGCTGAAGCTACGTTTTCCAAACTAAAGAGTTGCTTTGTTTCAGCTCCAATTCTTGTTGCCCCTGATTCCTCTCGTCAGTTTGTGGTGGAGGTCGACGCGTCAGAGGTGGGGGTTGGCGCGGTTCTTTCCCAGCGCTCTTCCTCGGACGGCAAGATGCATCCTTGCGCGTATTTTTCTCACCGCTTATCACCTGCCGAACGCAATTACGACATTGGTAATAGAGAGTTGCTGGCAGTCAAGCTCGCCTTGGAAGAATGGCGTCATTGGTTGGAAGGTTCGGGGGAACCTTTTATAGTCTGGACAGACCATAAGAACCTTGAATACATCAGGTCTGCTAAAAGGTTAAACTCTAGGCAGGCTCGGTGGGCTTTATTTTTCGGTCGCTTTCATTTTTCCATTTCTTACCGTCCAGGTTCTAAAAAACATTAAACCTGATGCGTTGTCCCGCATTTTTGACCAATCTGAGCGCCCGTTGTCTCCCGAGCTCATCTTGCCCAAGAAAATTTTGGTTTTTGCGGTGACTTGGGAGATCGAATCGAAGGTCCGTACGGCCTTACAAGGGGTAACACCTCCGCCTGGATGCCCACCAAGTCGTTTGTTTGTGCCAGAGAATTTACGGTCCGATGTCATCCGTTGGGGTCATTGTTCCAAGGTAGCTTGTCATCCAGGGGTTAGTCGTACTATTTTTCTTGTTAAACAACGGTTCTGGTGGCAATCTATGGCCCGTGACATTCGACTTTTTGTTTTGGCCTGTTCAGTCTGTGCTATTTCTAAGACTTCCAATCGGCCCCCTGCTGGACTCCTTCAACCGCTGTCAGTTCCTTCGAGACCCTGGTCCCATATTTCGCTAGATTTTGTTACGGGACTCCCGCCCTCCAGGGTAACACGGTAGTTTTGACCGTGGTGGACCGGTTCTCGAAGGCAACTCATTTTATCCCTCTGCCCAAAATACCCTCAGCCAGAGAAACAGCGGTTGCTGTCATTGACCACGTTTTTCGTATTCATGGCCTCCCGATGGACGTGGTTTCTGACAGGGGGCCTCAGTTTATCTCCAAATTTTGGAAGGAATTTTGTCGCTTGATAGGGGCGACTGTTAGTCTTTCTTCTGGTTATCATCCCCAGAGTAATGGTCAGACAGAGAGGGCCAACCAAGATTTAGAACGTGTGATGCGGTGTTTGGTGTCTCAGAACCCTTCCTCTTGGAGTCAGCAACTTTCATGGGTGGAGTACGCACACAATTCTTTACCAGTGTCGTCTACGGGCCTGTCTCCATTTGAGTGTAGCTTAGGTTACCAGCCACCTATTTTTCAGAGTATGGAATCCGAAGTCGCGGTCCCCTCTGCCCACGCCTTTGTCCAGAGGTGCCGCCGCACCTGGAGGAGGGCTAGAGAGTCTATCCTCCAGGTGGGGTCACGCACCAAGGCCCAGGCCGATCGCCACGGTCAAAGCCTCCCGTCTACGTCGTTGGTCAAAAAGTGTGGCTTTCATCTAAGAACATTCCTCTCCGTACCGTCTGTAATAAGCTTGCTCCTAAATTCATTGGCCCTTTTACTGTCACCAAGATTATTAGTCCGGTGGCAGTTCGCCTTAAACTTCCTCCAGCGTACAGGAGAATTCATTCCGTCTTCCATATTTCCAAATTAAAGCCAGTTTTTCATTCTACCATTAATCCGCCGGCCCCAGTTCCCCCACCGCCGCGACTCGTAGATGGGGAACTTGCTTATTCGGTAAAACGTATTCTGGACTCAAGGCGGAGGGGACGCGGATTTCAGTACCTGGTGGACTGGGAGGGTTACGGTCCGGAGGAGAGGAGTTGGGTTCCTGCTAGAGACATATTGGATCATTCACTTATTGATGATTACAATCGCCAGGTAAGTTCCCCTGGAAGCGCCAGGAGGCGCTCCTAGGGGGAGGGGTACTGTCACGGTTCACGGATCTGTGTGTTCATTCTGTGTGTCTGCATGTTGTCACCTGTCTGATTGCTTGTCAGCGTTGCTCCGGCAACCTCGGTGCTGATGAGCTAATCAGCACGGTCGCACCTGTTGTGCGTTATCCACTGCCTTTATCTGGTTCGCGTTTGCTGTGCATGTTGTCAGATCGTTGTTTGCTCATGCCAGTTTGTCTCTCCAGTTCTCTGTCTCCTGTTTGTTTCCTGCCTCGGACTCCTGCTGTTTTGGATCGGGTCAGTGCTTCGCAGTCTCCGTGCCTTGGAGATCTGCTCGTCTGCTTGAGACCTTCTAGCTACTCACCGTGCTTCATTTTTCACTGTTTGTCAAATAAACGTCACTCCACTTGCAGCTGGATTCTGAGTTCTCATTCCCTGACAACCAGAAGGCAGAGGTGCTTCGAGGAGAGGCCTCCTTGGTGATTTATGTAGGACACCACTGACATGCTGTCTAAGCGGATTAGCACGTGGTGTCCAATGGCCGAAAGTCGGTTTGCCTTCGCACAGCGCCCCCCCCCCCCCCAACCTCTGTTGGAGGCATCTGTCGTGACAACCTTTCTCCTGCAAACCAATCACATGGCCACGCCCTTTTCCATGCAGTGAGGGTTCTTCCAGGGAGCTAAGGCTGTTACACAGGCCTGGCTCACCCTGATACGTAGGCGTCCATGACGCCATGCATGGGATGGAACCCGGGGTTTTAATCAACGCTGAAGGGGCAGCATGCGAAGCAGGCCCAGCTGTAGTGCTGGCGATTCTGCGGCCATGAGGCCCAGCATCATCTGAGACATTTTGAGAGGGCGAGCGGCACCGATCTCGAAGGAGGCCGCAAGTTTTCGCATGGCCAGAGCACGTTCTGACTCGACTACGTCTCTCATTTGAGCTGAGTCGAGAATTGTTCCCAGGAACTATATTCGCTGGCTGGGGGACAGCGTGCTCTTGGCGAAATTGACCCTGAGTCCCAGGCGCTCTAGGTGGCTGAGGAGGTGGGTTCTGTGCGATAATGGCTCCACCTCTGACTGGGCCAGAACGAGCCAGTCATCGAGGTAGTTGAGAATGCGGGTTCCCATCTGTCTTAGAGGGGAGAGAGCCACATCCATGCACTTTGTAAAAAAGATTCATAGAATCATGCTGGTACTTTGGAGAGACATTTTGTTCTCTATTTTTATTTATTGTTTATGTGGTTGTTTCAGCATCTCTTGGTAATTTAAGTCTTTATATCTGATCGTTACATTGCTGTGAGTGACCCTTTGAGATACACAGTAAGGGTCTACACAGTAAGGGTCACTGATAAAGTTGTTTTTTGTATTATTATAAACTGGCTCTGTTCTAGCATATATTCTGTTGTTATCTTACATGATACTATGTTCTACCCAGAGACAAGACATTTGTTACGGAGACTGTAGAGTTTCTTTTAAATTGGAACATTTTATCACAGACCTCATAGTCACTTTTGTTGCCCCTTCTTCTGTAATCATGTCTATATATGTGAAAATGTTCTGTGTTGCAAAATTTTAGGCCAAGGTTATAAATTCTGTCACAGGTGCCAGCAGATCACAAAGAAAGGCAGCAAAAACTTTGGGGATTGTGGTAATGGTTTACTTTGTGTTTGATACCTTACTATATAGTCATCCTTATAGAAGGAAATGGCACAAAAGAATCAGTTAAATTTAATGTCACATGCTGGATTGTGTACATGAATTCCTGTATGAATCCACTTATCTATGCACTGTTTTATAAATGGTTTAGAATATCAGCTAAACATATTCTGACTCTGAAAATATTTAAACCATCATCAGAATACTTGTCTTTTTCCAGAGGATAAATGAAACATTATAGATATATTTTAAAATGTTTTTAAGAGTTTTCCTTGAAGAGACACTGTCTTCTGTGTCCTTGTACAGTGATTATTACTTTGTATTTGAGGATATTCTATGTTGTACATCAGCAAGTGAAAGTTATAAACTCCTTGATGAAGGATGGTAAATATATAACATCATAGAACCACTACAAACATGAGCTGTTTCTTTTTTGATCAATAATTTACAGTACATTAAAATATCAATGAATATGCAAAGAAATATGGCATTTCATTCTCACCTTCATTGTTGTGCTATAACAGACACCCCATTGCAAGTGTCACGTCATTTAGAAGCAGCAATAAACTCCAAGTCAAGTCACCTTTATTTATATATCACTTTTAACAATACAGATTGTGTCAAAGCAACTTTACAATATCAAAATAGGAAAATAGTGTGTCAATAATGTAAAATTACAAGATTAAACACTCAATTTTCAGTTAAAGGCATTTCATTATTGAATTCAGTGATGTCATCGTCCAGCTCAGTTCAGTTTAATTAGTATCTGTGCAATCAATTCGACAATATCGCTGGAAATGAAGTGTCCCCAACTAAGCAAGCCAGAGGTGATAGCGGCAAGGAACCAAAACTCCATCGGTGACAGAATGGAGAAAAAAACCTTGGGAGAAACCAGGCTCAGTCAGGGCGCCAGTTCTCCTCTGGCAAGACGAAACCAGCAGTTCAATTCCAACCGCAGCAAAGTCAGATTTTGTAAAGTACTTATCTGGTTCCCGTGGCCGTCTAGGTGACGAGGTCATCACTGGGGATCTGTCTCTGGGGCTCATCTAGGTGTCCTGGTCTCCGCTGACGTTCAGGGCTGTAGAGGTCGTGCTGATCCACCATCTATCTGATCTGGATACGGACTGGATCCGGGTGACTGCAGTGACCATCTGATCTGGGTACAGACTGGATTGGGTGACTGCAATGACCATCTGATCTGGATACGGACTGGATTGGGTGGCTACGGTGACCTTGGAATAAGAAAGAAACAGACTAATATTAGCGTAGATGCCATTCTTCTTACGATGTAAAAAGTACATCGGGTGTTATGGGAAGTGTTCCCGCTTCCGGTTGACCTAATTAATGCAGGCTAACAATCCTTTAATGAATTTGAATATTAGAAGTGTATTAGTGTGTTATGTGTAAACCAGGTTAAAGAGATGGGTCTTTAATCTAGATTTAAACTGACAGAGTGTGTCTGCCTCCCGAACAGTGTTAGGTAGATTGTTCCAGAGTTTGGGAGCTAAATAGGAAAAGGATCTGCCGCCCGCAGTTGATTTTGATATTCTAGGTATTATCAAATGGCCAGAGTTTTGAGAATGCAGCAGACGTGGAGGACTATAATGCGATAAGAGCTCGCTCAAGTACTGAGGAGCTAAACCATTCAGGGCTTTATAAGTAATTTACAAGATTTTGTTTAATAGGGAGCCAGTGCAGTGTTGCCAATGAAAGAACCGGGCTAACGTGGTCATACTTCCTGGTTCTAGCAAGAACTCTAACTGCTGCATTTTGAACCATCTGGAGTTTGTTTATTAAGCGTGCAGAACAACCACCCAATAAAGCATTACAATAATGTAACCTTGAGGTCATTAACGCATGAATTAACATTTCTGCATTTGATATTGAGAGCATAGGTCTCAATTTAGATATATTTTTAAGATGAAAAAATGCAGTTTTACAAATGCTAGAAATGTGGCTGTCAAAGGAAAGATTGCTATCAAATAGCACACCTAGGTTCCTGACTGATGACGAAAAATTTACAGAGCAGCCATCAAGTGTTAGACAGTGTTCTAGGTTATTACATGTGGGGGTTTTAGGTCTGATAATTTTTCAGAATTTAGCAGTAAGAAATTACTCGTCATCCAGGGCTCAAAATGAACTTTTTTACTTGGTAGCACTGGTGCTCCCAACTTTAAAAAGTTAGGAGCACCAGTAAAAATTAAGGAGCACCCTCCAAAAATGAATGAGCACCACAACTACAAATTATATATGAACAGATTTCATCTTTACATTCTTAACTTTAATGCAGATTTTAGATTGCTGTCAATCACCCAGTCACTGCTTTCTGCTGTCAGGTGACAGGGAGCTAGCTACCGCGGGAAATGCAAAGGGCTGAAGAAGAGAGAAAATTAAAAGAACACTGACAGATTTCTTTCGTAAACCACCTAAGTTAATCTGAGTTTGGTTAAACACAGAGAGAGAGAGAGCTCCTCTTTGGCGAGGGTTAGGATGGTGTATGCGATGTTAAATTTTACATTCAGCTCTGCCAATTGCGCGGAATGGCTGGCAGCTAGGGGTGTGCGATATTGACAAAAAATTATATCTCTATTTTCTAGGATTTTATCGATAACGATAATTAGACGATATTTTGCTGAGTGTGTTGTGCTGATCTTAAGGACTACCTTGGACAGCTGACTTTGATATTCTTCATATTCTGTGTGGTGGTCAGTTCACAGCAGTAATAGAAATTAATATTTTCAAATAAGTTTAAATTGATTTTTACCTTTTATGGTCATTTTTACAATTAGGCCATTTTTTTTCTAAAAGTGTGCATCACCATTTGAGTCAAATTCTTACATTTAATCAGTCAATTATAAGACATTTGGGCTGTTATCAAGCAAATTAAATCAGTATCAACAAAATTCATCTTTGAATTTGAATTTTGAATTTCTTAAGTGGCATTTAGATGCATTTACACTCTGCTTAATGCAGGACATGAATGCATTTAACCTGCAGTTACACATGCATTTATAATTTTAATACTGTAAACATAAAACGTTGAATACTGATATTTGAAATTATTTTATTTTTTAAATGAAAAGATACTTTAAATGTGAAATTAAAACCACCAGTAGGTGGCAGCAAGTCACATTTAATAAGTGAGTCACTGCGACAGAACCAAATCAGGAACGAAACGCCGTCATGTTGCTCAGAGACGCAAAACAGTGCTGTGGCTGTGTTTGGAATTATTTTTGTTGTCAAAATAGAGAAAAGCAGGAAAGATGGTGTCTAAAACGTAAGTCTCTTAATATAAACTTCTTGTTTATTGAACTGTTGTATATAATCAATATCACATTTGTAATCATGCTGATTTTTGGAGGAAAAAACGGCACTCTTCTTGTGATATTAACTATATGAAATTATATAAAGCCCCCTTATCTTGAATTTTGTGATGCATTTTAATAGACTGAATCATGCAGTGAAAAAAACGCACTCTAAATGCGGATGCACACTAGTCTAACTTACTAGACTTCATCACGTCATGTATGCGTGCACTCTCTGTAGGTGTTTTGTTTGGTTTTTGCTATATACTCGATAATGTCAAATCGCACATCATTAAAACAACAATTACGATATTATCGCAGGCCCCTACGTGAGCATCCTGACGATTAAAGGCTTTAACGATTGAACCTGATGATCCTGAACATTTTGCCACACACTTGTCCCTGCATTTCTTGTGTTTGGCACTCTCTCCGTGTTTAACCAAGCTCTCGAGCATAAAATGTGTAGATTGGGTGGAGAATGCTGTTAGTGCTACCTGCAAACTCCATCCCACAGGCTTTAAAGTGAATGCAGTGCATAGAGCACAGTGCATTTTCATAGCGGAGCCACTCGAAATCTTTCAACCATTCTTTCCGAAAACCATTATTTGTAACTTTAGGTAGTTTACAAAAGAAATCTGTCAGTGTTTCTTTTCATTTTCTCTCTTCTTCAGCCCTTTGCATTTCCCGCGGTAGTTAGCTCCCTGTCACCTGACAGGGAAAGCAGTGACTGAGGGATTGACATCTAATATTAACCAATCTAAAATCTGCATTAAATTTAAGAATGTAAAGATGAAGTTATGTAACGTTTGATAGAACGGCAGACCGGTCACCATATCAGGTACAGGCACATATTAAGGCACATAACTGTGAATGTTTTTAGAGAAATGAAAACAGGTCGCACTACAACAATTATATGCACTCGCACATATGCTCCCAAATATATTTTGAGGTTGCACAGATTAAATTATGGGAGCATATGCGACCAAAGTGTTCGCAATTTCGAGCCTTGTCATCCAGTTTTTTATATCGACTATGCATTCCATTAGTTTCTCAGTTTGGTGTTTTACCGGGCCGCGAAGAAATATAGAGCTGAGTATCATCAGCATAACCGTGAACGCTAACACCGTGTGTCCTGATGATATTTCCCAAGGGTAACATGTAAAACGTGAAAAGTAATGGCCTTAGTACTGAGCCTTGAGGTACTCCATACTGCACTTGTGATCGATATGATACCTCTTCATTCACTGCTACGAATTGATGGCGGTCAGATAAGTACGATTTGAACCATGCTAATGCTCTTCCACTAATGCCAACAAAGTTTTCTAATCTATTCAAAAGAATGTTGTGATCGATAGTGTCGAACGCAGCGCTAAGATCCAGTAGCACTAAGAGAGAGATACAACCACGATCAGATGATAAGAGCAGGTCATTTGTAACTCTAATGAGAGCAGTCTCAGTACTATTGCTGCATTCATGTGCTATCGGAATTATCGTAAATATGAGTTTCCTAGTCGGAAATTGGCATATAAGGCCTCTCTAAGGCCTTTCATGTCCAATTTCCGACTAGGAAGTATTTACGGCACATGAATATTAACCTAAATCCTGACTGGAAATCCTGTCATTAAGTATCTTTTTCGAGATCGGTCTGTAATTAACTAGACGTGGCCAATCGGTGATGACATAATAGCCAAAACCATGCAGTGTTCTAATAAGTCTAACACTTGTTCGGGCATGACGTAGATGGTCTGCTCCCATTATGTGGTGCTGATGTGCGACCTATTTGGGACTATGTAGCACAGCTGAGAGGTTACTTCCTAATAGTATTTGCTGCAATCATGTGCTAATCAGTACAAAAATGTAATCTATTCAAAAGAATGTTGTGATCGATAGTGTCGAACGCAGCGCTAAGATCCAGTAGCACTACAACCACGATCAGATGATAAGAGCAGGTCATTTGTAACTCTAATGAGAGCAGTCTCAGTACTATTGCTGCATTCATGTGCTATCGGAATTATCGTAAATATGAGTTTCCTAGTCGGAAATTGGCATATAAGGCCTCTCTAAGGCCTTTCATGTCCAATTTCCGACTAGGAAGTTCGTATTTACGATAATTCCAATAGCACATGAATGCAGCATTAGAAACGGTCTAAATCCTGACTGGAAATCCTCACAGATATCATTTTTCTCTAAGAAGGAATATAATTGTGAGGATACTACCTTTTCTAGTATCTTTGACAGAAAAGGGAGATTCGAGATCGGTCTGTAATTAACTAGATCTTTGGGGTCAAGTTGTGTTTTTTTTAATGAGAGGTGTAATAACAGCCAATCTGAAGGTTTTGGGGACATATCCTAATGACAATGACGAATTAATAATAGCCAAAAGAGGATATATGACTTCTTTTAGTAGTTTAGATGGAATAGGGTCTAACATGCATGTTGTTGGTTTAGATGATTTGACAAGTTTAGACAATTCTTCCTCTCCTATAGTATAGAATGAGTGGAATTATGAGTGGAATAGTTCCTCAGGGGATCTATAGTGCACTATTTGATGTGATACTCTAGCTGACGGCTGCATGGTTACAATTTTCTCTAATAGTATCGATCTTGGATGTAAAATAGTTAATAAAGTAATTACTGCTGTGCTGTTGGGAAATGTCAACACCTGTTGATGCTTTATTTTTTGTTAATTTAGCCAATGTATTGAATAAATACCTGGGATTATATTTGTTTTCTTCTAAAAGGACTTTCTTCTTTATCTCCAGCAAGATAAAGTCTTTTTATGCAAAACCACAGACCTTTATCTATAGCTAAAGTACATTTACATTTACATTTATGCATTTAGCAGACGCTTTTATCCAAAGCGACTTACAGTGCATTCAGGTTATAATTATTTTTTTTGTCTGTATGTATATTAAAGTATTATTATTAAAGTATAATAATGAGAGCAATGAATCCTCTCGGAAAGAATTTTACTATGTAAACTTGTAATATCACAGGTATAACACACCAGACGCATCATGTTCAATTAAAGCAGTGGTCCAAAACTGTTTTTATTTAATCACCAAATAGGCAAAAGTTCACTTTAAGCATAAACAAAGTAGTGTAGTTGAGTTTGAAATCTAGCATTTCTGATTTGTTTTTATGTTTCTGTCGGCTGCATTAGTATATCAGTTATCTTTCAATATGCAAATTTGCTTGCTAACAAATGCATAAACATGACCAGCTGGACATAAACTACTGCAAGTAGATGGTAACTATCATGAAAAAAAAGCAGTATTGGAACCAATATCAATACTGAATATTGGATCGGTGCATCCCTTTATAATACTGGATTATTATTGACTCTTGTTCAACAAGGTGCTTTTCTAAATATGGAGCAGTGGCTACCTGGGACAGGCGTCCCAGTATATCCCATTTTGGTTTTTCCCACAGAATTTTGTGAGACTATTAGGGGTGGTCCTCAGTCCTTCTTCGGTGCTTGTAGCCCTAATAATAATAACAAAACTTTGATATTTCAGGGCTCTACAGTATGGTTGGAAATCTTTGAAATCCTATAATTTGATTCAAAGCGATTCTTGGGCTCATGATTCGATTAAAAATCATTTCTCAATTTTGAATTGAATTTCTATTGAATACATGCATAGATTTGATTTTAGATTAGATTCTAAACTTTATTTAATTAAAAATAAAATGTAAAGATGCATGTCTTGTGCATCATTAAAATCTGATTGGTTTCTGTGAGTGTGAAGTTGAGTGATTATCTGCAGGTTCTGAGTAGTGGACAATCATTTGAAGTTAGAAAAACATATTGCACAATCTTGCATTCTCAATATTTAGTGATTTAACGTCAGATAAAAGATATGTTCATCCACTTTGTCAGCCACTGGCTCTTCCACATTGAAAAAAACTTAATGAGTGCCGATAACTACAAAAAGAGGTTTATAAATGCATCTCATTACAAATGTGGTGAAATGCTGCAAAATGCTGGAAATTATGTGAAAATAAAGTGTAAATGGCACAGTGGTGCACATTGCATTCCCAAATGCATGTTAAACTCACAGCACATGCAAACATTGAGTTTGCTTCATTGTGAATTGAGCTGCTCTGAGATGCAATAAACAGGCTCATTAGCTGCTTGTGTGCACACAGTGCTGTGCTTCGCTTTGAAACGTGACGTAACAGATTATATACTTAATATGCTATTTAATTAAATCACAGACTTTTGCAATTTGATAAGTGCACAAAGCCAAATTGTGAGTTTTATATTTTATTTTATTTTTATTTTATATACATATACATATATATAAATACATATACATATACATATAAATATACATATACATATACATATATGTATAAATACATATACATATACATATATTTTAAACCGTAACGGAGGCTTGAGCCGTTGATAGTAGACTAATGCAGTTAATACAGTTAATAACTAAGTTATGAGAGAGAGAGAGAGAGAAAGATTACCTCTGTGAGTCTGTGCGTGCTCAGCAGCAATGTCTCTAGTTATAGTGAAACTTAAAGTTCATTTTCTTCAGGAACAGCGTCGTTGTTGTTACGCTTGTGAGAAGTCATGTAGTTTTTAAGTTGTTAAACTATGTTACTAATAAAATCGTCAGAGTAGCGCTAACAACATTAGCGCGTATGTTAACCTGTGTGCAAACTGTCTGTGAGAGCGAGAGAGCGGGAGAGATAGAGTATGTGCTTTCCGTACATAATAAAACGTAATTTTGTGGCAAAAACATGGATATGATCTGTCGTTTTTATCCTTTTGATTACTATATTTATTTGTTTGGCCAGTGTCGTTGTGGGTTTTGCTTCTTTGGCTGTTTTAGGCTGTAAGGACCTTTGAAATAACGCAAATCATTTGGCGAAGTGATATAGACATGCAATGCGGTGCCTGGAACTACGTTCGCCGTGTGTTTCCCTGAAAATAATTGCACACCTCAGAACGTTCGTCAGCCAATCAGATTCAAGCATTTAACGGCCCTATAGTATATATATATATATATATATATATATATTTGTGCTGTCAAACGATTAATCACATCCAAAATAAAAGTTTTTGTTCACATAATATATAAGTGTGTACTGTGTATATTTATTATGTATATACAGTATAAATACACACTCTCATACAGTATATATTTTGAAAATATTTACATGCATTTAAATTTATATATTTATATAATTTATATTATATATAAATATATTTAATATACAAATATAACATATTTTTCTTAAATATATACATGCATGTGTGTGTATTTATATATATATATATATATATACAGTATATATATATACAATAAATATAAACAGTACACGCACATATATTATATAAACAAACTTTTATTTTAATTGTTTGACAGCACTAATATATATATATATATATATTAGAGCTGTCAAACAATTAAAATAAAAGTTTGTTAAAAGTAAATAATCAATATATATAATATATATTAGTGCTGTCAAATGATTAATCGCAATTAATCGCATCCAAAATAAAAGTTTTTGTTTACATAATATATGTGTGTACTGTGTACACACATAGAACCTGTGTGTATAATAATTATACAATAATTAGATAAATGCTGTTTAAAATATTTTTAGAAGTAGTGTACTGTAGCTTGTCACTGTACTTGACTACCCTCATAAATGTTTATAAATGTCTATTTAGTTAAAAAAAATCAATGTAAACAAACAATAGGACAGACCTGCGCAAAAGTGGAAAACATCTGTGAACATGAATGTGAAAGTAAAAGTAAAGCAAATCGAATTAAATCAAAGAGGACTATACATACAAATTAGGGGTGGAACGATACATGTATTCGTACCGAACCGAACCGTCACGGTACGGACATCTCGGTTCGGTGCATGAGGCCTTAAGGCCTCGGTATACTTCAAACGAAATCAAAGAAAGAACTGATATGATGTAATTTCTAACAAAATCAGGCCAAAACAAAGTTCGTTTTGAATTAGTTTCGGCAGTTCGAAACAGCTCATCAAAGCAAACTTTCTGGGGGAGTTTGTTTTGGCTCCTAAACACCTTTGAGCTACCATTGGTCCATGGTGATTACCCAATCGGTGGGTGTGTTCTGGAGCTCCACCTTCTTTGAATTCACCTTCATCTCCAAGTCACTAGCAACATAAATACACTGTGTCGAATAGCTGAGCTGCCACAAATATATCTGCACCTGTACGATCGGTTGTATAGAGACTTTAAAGATTCAGAGAAAGCATTACATTCCTAGAAAGAAATTGAAGCTTGGTGTCGACGACCCGGAGTTATGCAAAAAGCGATGTAGAGAAACATCAGATGCAAGTTTTCCAAAGCCATGAAAAGAATGAAACGAAAGAGTAAAGATATAAGGTAGCAAGTACCAAATACATGTTTCAAATAAATGTTACACCATACTGCTGCTGCTGCTGTTCTTTCAATAAGCAAATTTAAAAGGTATACAATAAATGAAATGCCAAAAGAACATACAATAATAAACCTTTGTTTTTATCAAATTATGACAACACATAAAATATAAAAAAGTGTAATAATTTATCCAGTTCAATAAAAGACCTAGATACACAATCATTGCATCGTTGTTGTGTTTAGGGCATACGCGCGAGCGTCGCAACATTAATCGTTTACATTAATCTGCACCCCTCCTCCAGCACCGCGGAGGTGTTGAAATGTTCGAAAACAGTATACCGTCACTCAGTCTTTTCGAACTTCTTTTTGCTCCCAAACGAAGAAGGAAAATTAACTTTGTTTGAAGTATATTGGGGCCTTTACAACGAATACAGGCAATTCACCCCCAATCCAGAAGGGGGCGCCCGCAGTAATGCAATGATGTTTGATAACCGGCAGCAGAAGAACAGCGAATGCCATGAGTTGCGCACTTGAAAACAAAGCCCCCAGACAGTGACCATGTGCTGATTCTGAACGCGTCTCTCACATAGACTGACAAAGGAGTATACTTTAAAGTGCCCCTATTATGGATTTTTGAAAATTACCTTTCATGCAGTGTGTAACACAGCTCTAATGAATGCAAAATTTTAAATCTGAAAGTGCACCGTGTATAAAGTTATTATCTCTCAAAAGAAAGAGTCGACTCTGAATCATTGAAACGAGTCGTTTTCAAAACGAATCTTAAGCCGTTTCATTTTGACATCATCATGAAACATTAGCATATTGACCGCCCACTTGTTGCCACTAGGTGCTGCTTTTGGAGCGTTAACAATAGCTGTTTCCCCAGTAACGCTGTACACAAAGCAGCACTGTGCTCTGCTAAATTAAATCAACCAATTGGACCAATCACCGCAGATTAGCGTCATGCAAAGGAGGGGTTTGGAAAAATTAATCGTTGAGCGAACCGTTTGGGAGTCGTTGAGCAAATAAGGTAAAAATAAATGCATATTATAAGAAAATTAAAGTGTTTTTTGACCTTGCATGCATGTCAACCTGTTGTTGGGGACTCCCAAAACCAAAATATGAACCTTTCATAACCCATAATAGGGGCACTTTAAAGGCTTGCGCAATCAACTGTTTGCGAAATGGAGCTTTGTTCTCTTATATCCTACCTCTCTCATTTGGCACAAATTCAAATATTCCATAATATATCCATATTTGCGATGTAACGTATCTGAATGCTAAACTATTATTTATTATGTAAATTATAGGCTTTGTACTTCAGTCGCGTTCCAACGGTGACACAGAGGCGGGCGTGCTAATGTTTGCTTCACTGTATTTTATTTTGCGCTGTCAAGTTAGCAATGCTGGAACTGATGTGTTGTGTGTGTGTGTGTGTGCTCAATCACTTCTACTGTTTCCTTATACAAGCAGAATCAACTTAAAACACTTATTGTCTTATTAATAATGCAGAACTGTATAAAGGTCTGCTTTTATTTGTGTACACTCACAATGAAAACAAAACAGATTTTATATATATATATAACATAAGTCAAGTCAAGTCAAGTCACTATTATTTGTATAGCGCTTTTAACAATGCAAATTGCGCCAAAGCAGCTTTACATCAGCTTGATATAAAGCTGGGTGGCTTTACATCAGCTTTACAGTATTTAGACGGGGAAATAGTGTGTCGAAATAGTGTCATTCTCCTCTGGCCAGTCAAAATCAGCAGTTTAAACATAATGTAATAATATTTAGTATTTTCACATCTAGATGGAAAAAAAATTAATTTGCACTACTGTCTGTTCAAAATAAATGAAAAGAAACCGAGCACAGAAGATTTATTTTTTTCCTGTTGTGGTGAAATCGTATCGAACTGTGACCCCCGAACCGAGGTACGTACCGAACCGTGACATCTGTGTACCGTTCCACCCCTAATACAAATACAACACTTTAAATATAAATTTATAATAATATAAAGTGGGCTAGATGTGGCCTAATGGTTAACCATTACCCATTTGCACCTTTATATTTCAATCAGTCAGTTAGTTTATTTATAAAGCACAATAAAAATTACATTAGTTGGCCATTGTGCTGAACAATATCAAGTAAAATTGTATAAATAGTACAAGAAGCATAGCATAAACACATTAAAACTTTCACCAGCCACGGATAAACTGAAGGTTTAAAAAGAAAGGTTTATAGCTTTGCATTAAAAATGATTGTGATGAAATTGTTATAATAATGATGGGTAGACTGTTCCACAGTTTGGGACCAAGAAACAACTGGACACTCCTTGTCTTTAGTCTAGACCTGGGGACCAATAAGTCTCTGATCCAAAGATCAGAAGGTTATTCAGAAGGTCATATTTAGATGCAAGTCCTTTAAAAGCCTTACAGACAAAAACTATGATTTTTATAAATTTTTTGTTTTTGATTAAATATTTGCACACTCACAAGTATTTTATTACAGACGCCATCCGATTCATCACTGAATGCTTTGCATATTTAATTAGTAGGTGGGTTTAATGCAGTATAATCCAACCTCACATTTAATGGGATGTCCCTGTTTTCTGTACATATAAATTAGATCAATCTGTGATAGAATGTAGAAAGTCTAACTGACAGCCCAAACATTGTACCACAGCTTTGAAGTGGCAGCATCATGGAGGACAACAGTCAAGAAATCCAGTATTGCTATCCAAACAACAATTCGTGTTTCAAAGATATCAAACCTGAAGTGGAGTATGTTTTTTTGTTTATTTTCATTTCTTTAGCATCAGATTTTACAGTGTTTCTGAATCTGCTGGTGATCATCTCCATCTCTCACTTCAAGCAGCTGCACACTCCAACCAACCTGCTCATTCTCTCTCTGGCTGTGGCAGACCTGATTGTGGGACTGATTGTTATACCGTTCATGGGCATCAGATTCATAGAATCATGCTGGTACTTTGGAGAGACATTTTGTTCTTTATTTTTATTTATTATTTTTATGGTTGTTACGGCATCTCTTGGTAATTTGTTTTTTATATCTGTAGATCGTTACATTGCTGTGAGTGACCCTTTGAGATATGCAGTAAGGGTTACGACTGATAAAGTTGTTTTTTGGATTATTATAAACTGGTTGTGTTGTGCCATATATTCTGTCATTATCTTACATGATACTATGTTGTACCCAGAGACCCAAAATGGGTGTTATGGAGACTGTAGAGTGTCTTTTAAGTTTGAGCATTTTATCACAGACCTCATAGTCACTTTTGTTGCCCCATCTTCTGTAATCATGTCTATATATGTGAAAATCTTCTGTGTTGCGAAATATCAGGCCAAGGTTGTAAATTCTGTCTCAGGTGTCAGCAGATCACAAAGAAAGGCAGGAAAAACTCTGGGGATTGTTGTTGCTGTTTTCTTCATGTGTTGGATACCGTACTATATAGTCACCCTTACTGAAGGAAATGAGTCAACAGAATCAGTTGAACTTAATGTAACATGCTGGATTTTGTACATGAATTCCTGTATGAATCCACTTATCTATGCACTGTTTTATAAATGGTTTAGAATATCAGCTAAATACATTGTAACTCTAAAAATATTTAAACCATCATCTGAATTATTGAGTCTCTTCCCAGAGGATAAATAATCTATATCTATGTATCTATATGTATATCTATTTATCTATATTTAATCTCTCTCTCTCTCTCTCTCTGTCTACAGTTTATAAGAGTTTTGTTGGGATAGTTACTGATCTGGAATATTTATTTTTTCTTCCTCTCTGATGAAGGGGGGTAAATAACATTCACAGAACATCTGCAAACATGCGTTGTTTCTTTTTAAATAAAGATTTTATGAGGTATATACAGGGGTGCAAACTCGTCAGGAGTGAAAAAGGTGACAAACTAACTCCAAACACCCCCCCCCCCCCCCCCAAAAAAAAAAAGTTAAACACGGCAAAAAATCATTTTCTTACTTTTTTTTTTGGTCTCGTTTCCAGTCCAAATATCCAATAATTCTTAAATCAAATCTCTTTTTTTCAGAAAAAAAGTCAAAAGTCAAAATAATCTTGTTTTCGGTTTGAAATAAGATTATTTTGCTTACCCCATTTGCAGATTATTTTGCTTGTTTTAAGGAAAATCTCACTTAATTTTGACTTTTTTTTCTGAAAACAAGACAATAATTTTTACTTGTCTAGAAAATGCTTCTTTATTTAAGAACTTTTAGATATATTTGGACTAGAAACAAGACAAAAACTCTTAAGTAGGAAAGCATTTTTTTGCAGTGTACCATTCAAGGATAAACACCTTTATATGATTAAAAGACGTTTGAGGACAACTACGGTCTACAATCAACAAGGATTGTTGTTAAGATGTTGCATGAACTTTGTCAGGGGAAATAAACCACTGTAAATCTTCATTTCAGCACTCAAATTTTTGAAGCAGCTGACGGGCTAAACGCCAGGTGTTTCTCCGTCTTGAAACAGGCTTTTACAGGCTGACACTTAGGGCCCGGGTATACTTCACTTTCCGCGTTCCGTTCCGTCTCGCGCACAGCCGAGTCCGCACAGCTTTCCGGGGATGATCGACTTCATGTCAGAGTAATAGCTAACTGATATGTGATACAAATGTTAAGGTCGAGACTGAGGAGCATTTTTGCAAAGGGTAGCGAACTAATGTAGCGATAACAAAACTTACAATCTTCATAGCTATGCAACACCAGCTTCACGCAAAACAAAACAAAACAAAACAAAACAGCCGCTTCACGAGGTAATCACCATTTAAACTGGAACACCATAATTTACAGCAGATACAAATGCATTCCGTCCGAAATATGGACAGTTGCCTGCTGCAGCTTCTAAAAGTTAGGCTTCAGGAGTGAGATTGGTTGGATGAGGGAAACAACATTAAGGTAAGCCAATCAGAGACAGAGTAGGGCGGGTCCATTCCTTTGACAACAGGGGAAAAAAAACGCTACAGGTGACGTGACACAGATGACTCGCAGATACAACGACGACCCGCCCCCCTCCCCACAAGTTTTTTTTTTTTTTTTTTTTTTTTTTTTTTTTACAGATCTACACGATTCACGTGAATGACCTATTTCAAACTGAAAACGGTGAATGACCTATTTCAAGGTGAATTTCGCCGAAAGGTGACAAGTTTGCACCCCTGATATATAAAGGAAAGTATGTATGGTCAGTGACTGGTCATCATTTCTTTTTCACCTTTTTGCAAATAATGTATACCAAAAAAATGCAGAGTTGTGCCAATTAAGTTATTTGAACTTTAGTGTTTCAACTGACCCTTCGCAAAGACCTGCCCCCCTTAGTTACTGTTGCTATGTCCGACAAGCCAATGCGCTCTCACGCCACATGTTATGTTCTCATGCAGTAAAAATACATATCGTGGAGCAAAAAGGACACTAACAACATGCCGACAGACAAGACAGAGCAGGTTACTTTTGGTATGAAACAAAGTGTTAGCTTTTAGATTTTGTATTTTTTATTTTATTTTTTTATTTCAAACAGTAAATACCATTTGTGGCTCTTTAATGTGTTGTGACAGATCGCTATAGTGCCTGAGTTCAATCACCTTTTCATATTTAAAGCACGAAATAAACATGAGTGAACATCAGATGGTATTTTAGTACACACCTTTTAGAGGGGTCATTGGATGCAAAATTCATTCGTACATGTTGTTTGAACTGAAATGTGTCTTGTCAGTGTGTGTACACAACCACTCTATAATGATAAATCCACCCAGTGTTTTTTTTTTTTAAAATCCCAATAAATAAGCAGTGTCTCAGATTAAGCTGTTCTCAGATTCTTGGCAGAGTGATGTAGTTCTGCACAAGCCCCTCCCATGATTGTTGACTGACACTGGATTTTAAGTGTGACAGGTTTAGTTTTTTAATTTTCTCATAATGTTTAGGTATATACCCAATGGCAAGACACACCCACTGGCGTCGTTGCGTAGTGTCATTGAGCACACCTGTGTGGCTCATTGATTGAAGCGTATTGGTCTTCACGGTTTTAAAAGATCCTGTTTAAAGCATTGCGTGTGACTCCTCTAACGTGTGTTCATACTCTGTGGTCAGTTATAGTCTTCTTCGCCGTTGATTCCCTGTTTGCTTTTTCCTGGAGAGCGTGTGAGTGGAGAGGCGAGCGCAGTTCGCATAGAGTCCGCTGTAGCTTACGAATTTCATCTAGGAGGTGCGGCCTGAGAACGCTAGCTGTTGTTCCGTATCCTTGTATTTACGGCCACTTTTTTATACCGGTTTCATCTACTGCTGTTTCTAGCTGCTGTTTTACACACTTCATACTGTTGTGTTGTATATTGTTAGATTCTACTGTTTCGCTGCCCTGCGCGCACAGCTTACTGCGTGGTTGTCACGGTGTTGCACCGTTGCTCCACCGAGTATCCATAAGACTATTTTGTCCAATTGATTTCTTGGAAATCTTGGACATTTTCGTCTCTTGTGCAATTAAATCAACATGCGTGTATGTCACTTAATTGAAGCAGTTTGATTGATTTTTAAACATTAAGTGTGCAAATATCCACAGGTGAATGCCTGATGAGCTGTGATACTGAAGCTTAACCGAATGGGAGTGTGTATTTGTTTTTGTTTTTTTGTTCCTTTTGCTATAGTTCTTTTTCTTTTTGGTTTGTCACTTGCTTTAAGAATTTTTATCCACTGATTTGCTGTGGGTTTTGTCCCTTCTGTTAAAGTATGATTTATTATGGTCTCTTTGTAACTGTGGGTATTTAACTGGTAAATTGATGAGACTCATTTTAGAATGTTTTAGAATTCATGATTCATTCTTGTTGTGAAATAAATGTGTTATTTTGGTAAGTCACGTCTCTGTCTTTAATCCAATCCGAACTAGCAGGGTCTTTCATATTGTTGTAACTCTTCTTAGTTTCATTATTTTGGGGTAATTTCATTTTCTTTATTTTATTTTTCCTGGGTGATAACCTAGGTGGCGTAGTCAGGTTTCTTTAATATTCTAAGCCAAGGGTTACATAAGCATAGACCCGCCCTGAGTGAGCTGTAGACAGTCCACCATTGTTTCAACGTCAGAGCAGGTGTCTTCTAAGTGATTCAGGTGTTTTGTTGTTGAATGTAATAATGAACATAGCAGTCGTCATTTACTCCTGACATCTGAGGAGCTGAAAACGCAGATAATTATTTTTGTTTTTGAAGGGAATGCTGGTTAATTAATTTGAAGTCATTATTAATTTAATTAATTTGAAGTCATAGAACCTGCCTGTATAATAATTATACAAGAATTAGAGGAATGCTATTTAAAATACTTTTAGGAGTAGTGTAGCCTGTCACTCTAATTGAAATTTCATGTTAACCACCCTCATAACTGTTTATAAATGTCTATTTGGTTGAACAAAGTCAATATAAACAGACATTAGGACAGACCTGTGCAAAAGTGGAAAAACATCTGAGCAAAAATCTTCGTTTGTGTTCTACTGAAGAAACAAAGTCACCTACATCATGGATGCCCTTGGAGTAAGCAGATAAACATCAAATTTTCATTTTTGGGTGAACTATCCCTTTAAAGGGAATGGGAGATGAGACTTTGATTGGTTTATTGCACGTTATGCCCAAAAATACACCCATTACTCATTAAGAGAATAGGGACAACCCTTTTAGACCATGAGCCGGGAGCGCCGACCGTTTTTCCTGTCGTTATACTAGCAAAAGTGGGTTCGGACACCCAAAACCAATATTACATCTTGTAAAAAAGGGGCATAATAGGTGTCCTTTAAAATGTAAAAAAAATCAGGGTATATCAGTGGCAGCTGTCACTCTAAATTACCCCCTTGCCACATTCCACCTCTGCAGAGTACATCAATGTCAGACAGGCTCTGGTAAGTTTTATAGCAGGGGTGCCCAACCCTGTTCCTGGAGATCTACCTTGCTGCAGAGTTCAGCTCCAACCCTGATCAAACACAATTTAACCAACTATTTAGGATCTGAAGGAGCACTTGATAATTACAGACAGGTGTGTTTGATCAGGGTTGGAACTGAACTCTGCAGGAAGGTACATCTACAGGAACGGGGTTGGGCACCCCTGTTTTATAGTTTTAGAATATTTTAAATCCTAATGTTAATATTTCCTGTGTAACAACCATGATATCTCAACACCATCTTCCAATTTCTGAGGAAATTATTTGAAATATTTAGATAATTTTATTCTCCTGAAGCAGGTTCTATTAGCATCTAACATCAACAGAGAAAACAAAATGGCGACTACATGAACTCCATTTGTTTTGTGAAAGAAATGCCAAATTTGTCAACACCGTCAGATGTCGTTTACTTTTTAATTAGAACGCAGAAAAATCGTTTCACAGACGCACCAGCCTAACTTGCTCGTCTCTCTCACTCCCGGGTCTTGAACTCCCTGCATTAACCCATCCTAAGTGCACACACATAGCAGTGAACACACACATACCGTGAACACACACCCGGAGCAGTATAAAAAAGAATTACACTTTTATATTTCAATCAGTCAATTTATGTGTAAAGCACAATAAAAACAACAATAGTTGACCATTGTGCTGAACAACATCAAGTAAAATTGTATAAATAGTACAAAAAGCATGACATAAATACATGCAATTGAAAACTTTCAACTAATTTGAAAGTTTTATAGCTTTGCTTTAAAAAACTGATGATATTGTTCTAAGAATGACTGGGTAGACTGTGCCACAGTTTGGGACCAAGAAATGCTGGACACACCTAATCTTTAGTCAAGACCTGGGTATCAATAAAAGTCTCTGATCCAAAGACCTTAGACATCTGATAGGTGTTTTATATTCAGAAGGTCATGCAGATGAGAATATGCGAGTCCTTTAAAAGCCTTACAGACAAAAACTAATATTAAATTTCAGTGTTTGTGTCTTACGAAATATTTGCACTCACAAATATTTTATTAGATGTCATCCAATTCATCACTGAATGCTTTGAATATTTAATTAGTAGGTGGGTTTAATGCAATATAATCCAACCTCGCATTTAATGGGATGTCCCTGATTTCTGTACATATAAATTAGAGCACAATCAGTGATAGAAAGTAGAAAGCTGGCAGCTGGAACATTGTACCTCAGCTTTGAAGTGGCAACTTTGAATGCAGTAAACAACAGGGGCAGGCTACAAATGAGGATAAATCAATTGTGAAAATATTTGACAACAGCATCATGGAGGACAACAGTCAAGAAATTCAGTATTGCTTTCCAAACAACAATTTTTCATGTTTCAAAGAGATCAAACCTGAAGTGGAGTACGTCATTTTGTACATGTTCATTTCTTTATTATCAGTGTTTACTGTGTTTCTGAATCTGCTGGTGATCATCTCCATCTCTCACTTCAAGCAGCTGCACACTCCAACCAACCTGCTCATTCTCTCTCTGGCTGTGGCAGACCTGATTGTGGGACTGATTGTTATACCGTTCATGGGCATCACATTCATAGAATCATGTTGGTACTTTGGAGAGACATTTTGTTCTTTGTTTTTATTTATTTCTTTTATGGTTGTTTCAGCATCTCTTGGTAATTTAGTTTTTATATCTGTAGATCGTTACATTGCTGTGAGTGACCCTTTGAGATACACAGTAAGGGTCACTACTGATAAAGTTGTGTTTTGTATTATTATGAACTGGCTATGCTCTAGCATATATTCTGTCATCATCTTATACAATTCTATGTTCTACCCAAAAGCACAAGACAGGTGTTATGGAGACTGTTCAGTTTCTTTCAAATCTGAACATGTTGTCACAGACCTCATAGTCACTTTTGTTGTCCCATCTTCTGTAATCATGTCTATATATGTGAAAATCTTCTGTGTTGCGAAATATCAGGCCAAGGTTGTAAATTCTGTCTCAGGTGTCAGCAGATCACAAAGAAAGGCAGCAAAAACATTGGGGATTGTGGTAATGGTTTACTTTATGTGTTGGATACCATACTATATAGTCACTCTTATCGAAGGAAATGAATCAACAGTTGCATTTAATGTAACATGCTGGATTTTGTACATGAATTCCTGCATGAATCCACTTATCTATGCACTGTTTTATAAATGGTTTAGAATATCAGCTAAACACATTGTGACTCTAAAAATATTTAAACCATCATCAGAATACTTCAGTCTTTTCCCAGAGGATAAATGATCAGTTTATAATTTTTTAAAGTTGTTTATAATTTTTTTTACAGTGATTGTTACTTAGTATTTGAGGATGTGTTGTACATCAGCAAGTAAAAGGGTAGGAAATGTGTAATGGAAGATTCAGTGAGGAGGAAATCTGAGAGCAAATCAGCTCTGACATTAGGACTCATTGTGACAGTTTTTCTGCTTTACTGGTTTCTTGTCTAACAAAAAACAACAACAACAACTAAATAAATAAAAATAATAAATAAGAATAAAAGTAATCTCAAATCACAGTAATTCTTTTTGCTTTATTTTAACAGCTACAAAATATAATTTAAACACATAACTCCTTATATTTAAGATTTAAATCAGTGTGTTCACTTTTGATGGACACTTTTATAGATTTTTAATAATGTTTGTGAGGAGTTTATTTATTTTTCAAACTGATATAGTATTGTCATATTGTATTTCACAGTAAAAGCTGACACGTCTGTGGTGCTGCAATAAAGGCCTCAAAGATGATGGAATAAAGATTTCCATTTCAAAACAAGTTAAAATTATTTAATGATACTACTGTTTGTTATCATCACACCCATGTTTTCACAAACAATTTTTTTTTGTCTAACAGTGTTTTAGAAAGCTACAC
Source organism: Schizothorax lantsangensis (assembly GCA_027422415.1). Lineage (NCBI taxonomy): Eukaryota > Metazoa > Chordata > Actinopteri > Cypriniformes > Cyprinidae > Schizothorax > Schizothorax lantsangensis. The sequence continues at coordinate 22,906,014 of CM049856.1, read as the reverse complement.
AACAACTATTTTAATTAAGATTTAGTAAGATGCTGTAACCATAAACATGAAACAAACAAATCACGTGATTATTATAAACAATTATTAATAAAAATTAGTCACTTATTGTGTCACAAGTTAACCCAGTACTGTGATTAACATTGTTTCTGTCAAAAAGCTTTGAAAATCTTTAATTGAATTTTCTACTGGAGCATTTGCACTCCATCAGCACTAAAGAGCTTCACCTACAAGACTGCATGTTTTGTCTGGATTGTATAGCCCTATTAGCTACTCATAACTACACCATTTGGAAGCAAACATCTTCTTTCTCCAATAGCCATGCATTTTGAAAAACCAAAAAACTTTTTTTTGCAAACAACATCCTTATATGCAAAATGTATTATAGTATATGTATTGCCTGTGCCCGGCAGTGTGTGTGTGTGTGTATTTCTGTAATTCGAACATTATTCATTTGAGTTTATCAAGACATCAAAATGTCATCAAGACATTCAACATCTCACAGACCTCTGAGCACAAAACAACATAAGTACATTGTGTGTGTTAGTTGTTACCTTGTTTCACACCCTTAATGAACAGATCGCTGGAGGATTGTCACTGCAGCAGAACTTTGAATACAGGACCCTCAGGAATACTTTACTAACTGAAATACCAAAGAGCCAAACAAATGGATATCTTTAGATTATGTGTTTCTGTCTAATATTATTAAATTAATTTGTCAAATGAAAGGCACTATCTATATGACAGGTCAACCCATGTTATGTTTCTTAGTAAAAGGTGCATGCTGTCACGCAAAGTATCACCTTTAAAAAGAGTTGAATACTCCCAGCAAACAACTGGAGCTCAAAAACAAATAATAATATATATATATATATATATATAATATATATAAATATATTTGTATATTAGTATATTTTAGTAGTGTTTTAGTATGTGAGTTTAAATTCTGTAATGTGATGTGGTTGCTACCAAAGCATTACTGTCACTACTGAAAATGTGCCGTCACTACCGAAACATGGGGTGTTTTGTCAAAAATAAAGTATACTGAATTATCAACTAAGGTGTTATGATAGTTTTTCGTTCAATGTATATTCAAACTAATGAATCCTTAACTTTGAAAACAGTATGATCAACATTTGCCTTTTACAAAGAAAAATTGGTTTCAAAATATGACAAATCTCATAAATTACACTTGAAACATTGTTAAAAATGGAATTATGGATTTACCTCAGATTTTTTTTTTTATTATGAATGATGCATTTATATAGCGCTTTACTGTGTATTGCCATACACCCAAAGCGCTTTACAATCATGTGGGGGGTCTCTCCTCAACCACCACCAGTGTGCAGCATCCACTTGGATGATGCGACGGCAGCCACAGTACAACGGCGCCAGTGCGCTCACCACACACCAGCTACAGGTGGAGAGGAGAGGAGAGAGAGTCACATATTAAAAATACATTTACAATCTAGATGTAGCCTAAGCCAAATCTTAAAAGGTCAATATAACCCTTCTAATTAAATTATTATTACTGTGTCTCGGTAGTGAAAAATTTGGGGGACAAATATTCCAAAACTTTCTGAAAATACAATATGACAATTAATTGCACAATTAATATAAATGTGTACCTTGGATATTATACAATTTGCATACATACAATTTTTTTGGAAAAAGAAACCGTTTTTTTCAAGGCGTTACCAACTCTGACTTTGGACCAATTTTGTAGAATGGCCCATATACTATATAACAGTGATAAATGAGTGGTTGGTGCAAGGATAGCAACTTCTCCTGAAATCATGACTTTAAATCATGTCTGAGATGCATTTTCACATAATATTGTAATGTGTATATATAGTGGTATATTCCTGTTTTTTTTTGGGCATATTTGTCACACTTATCATCACAAACACTGAAATTTACATAAACCCCACCCCCGGGAACATGCAACAAAGGGGGCGAGGTCATGTTGCGCTGCTTTAGAAAGAGTTGTTGCCATGCCATTAAAACTAGGGGTGCACGAAAAAATCTATTCATATATGAAATGTGATTCTGTTTTGTAATGATTCTAAAGGATTCACAAGTTTCAAAATCAATGTTCTAAAGCAGCGGTTCTTAATCCCCCTCACGCCCCCCTGTGACTCCGGCCCTGTGTCAATCGATTAAAAAAATTACTAATTAATCACACTTTTTTTTTCTGAAATCCCACCTAACATAAATGTTTTTAAATATACTTTTATATAGCAATAATTTCACACACAAACTTCAAATTAATGTAGAAACAACATAAAGACAGCATATTTTTAAATATTTGTTTAGTGGCATCTTTTTTATGACTGAAGGTGAGTAACACTGTTTTAAAATATCTGTTTTATAGAGACATCAGTAGTAGTATTGGTATAATACTACTACTGATGTCTCTATAAAACAGATTTTTTTCCCCTCCAATGTTTAACCATTGACAATAGCTATTCATCATTACAGTATAATTGAGAGCTATCAATTTTAACCTTTATTAGACTAAAAAATAACTTTACATAAACCCGTTATAATGAATGTCATATTTAGCTACCTGTGCCCTTCGGGAAGTAGGAAATATACAGAAATTGAATAAAGTTATCAACACTAACTTCTAAATTAAATATAAATGAATCCTTAAAGCTACAAAAGTTATTGATTTCCTCTTTTTTCTTTTGTTCTTTGATTAACAGACATCATACCAGCTGGGTTATTAGGTTATTTGGCTACTGTTACTTTAAGAGCTGCCGCTGCTGAACATAATGTGACTCTGACATGCATCATATTTTCTCACAACTCGTTACCTTTTCTGGCCCACTTCAGGTCTTAAAGTCTCTACTAATGAGATGACACAACTCAATCGGGTGTGTTGATGAGGGAGACAGTGCAAAGTCTCCTGTTTGATGTGGTCGTAAAAATGTTCTTCATCTAAATAAATGCAATTCTTGTCAAGAAAAAAGAGACAGAGGCAGCAGTTGTGAGTGAGGTGGCCAACACTAGCTCTTCCCCTGCGTTAACTGCATTAAATATTTTTAATGCCGTTAAACTGAAAAAATGAATTGCCTGTTAATGTGCTAATTTTGACAGCACTACAATAAATATAAAAAAAATCCAGTTCTATTTCTGCAAAACAGTTCTTTTTCTGCTGTTCCAAAAGTACCATCTACTTGTCAGAGTGAATCTGAATTTACATTCAGCCTGTTGCTGTTTTTCTACAGACCAATGTGAAACGTATGTCAAGTCAAGTCACCTTTATTTATATAGCGCTTTTAACAAACTTTACAATATCAAAAATAGGAAAATAGCGTGTCAATAATGTAAAATGACAAGATTAAAAACTACATTTTGTGCAGTTGCAGTACACTTGCAGTAAGTAGTGCAGCAAAAGCCAATATTCTGTTTGTGCTAGATGTGACGTGACAAGTCCATGACAGTAAACGGATGCCCTGCTCTACTTTTGATGTACTCCACACACTTGCAGTACTTTTGACTTGAAAGACAAAGAATTTGCAACTGTTGCTTTGATGTGTCCAGTGTAGACGACTTCAAGCTATTGCAGTACTGTGAGATATAATGCAATAAATGTTGCATCCACGGTAGATGGTGCTAAAAGGAATCAATTATGTCATGCAACATCAGAGTGGGTGGTAGATGGGTTGGTCAGTCTGATCCAGACACTCTATAAATGAAAGTACAGTAAGGAGAGCAGAACAAAGTCCTAACAGGAGGAGACTCACTCATGGCCTTTCCGAGTATAGAGGATCATGAGACTCAATACTGCTTTCCTGCCATCAACTCTTCATGTATCAAGGGAAAACGCTCCAGACATGAATACAGTATCATGTATGTGTTTTTTTCATTGTTGTCAGCATGGACTGTGTTTCTGAACCTGCTGGTGATCATCTCCATCTCTCACTTCAAGAAGCTTCACACTCCAACCAACCTGATCATTCTCTCTCTGGCTGTGGCCGACTTGCTTATTGGACTTATTATAATGCCTGTAGATGCCATAAATCTGATTGAGACATGTTGGTACTTTGGAGACACTTACTGTGGACTCTTCGTAATTACTCTTGGGCTGCTCCTTTCTACATCTCTTAGTAATTTGGTTTTAATTGCTGTTGATCGTTATGTGGCTGTGTGTAACCCTTTACAGTATCCCCAGAAAATTACCACAACTAAAACTTTAATAAGCATCTGTGTCTCGTGGTGTTGTTGTTCACTTTACAATATATCCTTTGTAATTAGTAATGGATATTTTAATACCTCACACAGACCAGATGTTTGTTATGGCCAGTGCATTGTTTTGATTACTCCTGCTTGGAGATTCACAGATTTGACCTTTTCTTTCCTATTTCCATGTATCGTGATCATCTCTGTATATTTGAAGATTTTTTATGTCGCACAACAGCAAGTAAAAGTATTGAACTCTCTTAAAGCTGGTAAATTTGTAATGGAAGTTTCAGTGAGGAGAAAATCTGAGACCAAAGCTGCTCTGACTTTAGGAATCATTGTGGCCGTTTATTTGCTCTGTGGGATTCCATTCTATATCTGTTCTCTAACAGAATCCACAGCAATCTCTTCCACTACAATGACATTGCTAACCTGGACCTTGTATGTTAACTCGGGTTTGAATCCCCTTATCTATGCTTTCTTTTATCGCTGGTTTAAAATGTCGGTTAAGCACATTCTTACTCTTAAAATATTTCAGCCAGCATCCTCTTTGACTGACATTTTTACAGACTGTCATTAATAATGCTTAAGGGTTTTATTTAGTAGACAGCAACATTTGTATCCTTCAAAATAGTAGGAAGTCCCAGAATGTATTGCTACAAATTATTTCCAGATGGTGAACAAAGCAGGATAAATAAAGATAAAGATCATAAAGAAACATTTAATTCAACACTGAAAAGTCTCAATACTCAAATATGTAATGCAATATTTTTGTGTGGTGTGTATTTTATACTTATTAGAATATCACTATTAGCTGAGCAAGATGCTGGCATCATGTTCTATTGAAATCAGCTGTGTACTGATTTTGAGAAGCACTATTTGTGTGGTGTGTGGAGCTGTGGAGTGTTTCAAATCAACCATTTATGAGTTTCCATGATGGTTAGAAGACCGATGCCTGTACAGGCTGTTATACATAAAATATATATCACAATATTTATGTGTAAATGCATCTCAGACATGATTCAAACAGTTGTCATCATTGTACTAGACTGTACTAGAGGCAAGTACCATTAAACAATATTTCAAATATGTAAAAGAGGATGCTGCGAGATAGAGGATGCTGGCACCAATATTATAATTGTAAGTGGAGCATTTAAACCAGGGATGTCCAATCTTGCTTCTGGAGGGCCAGTGTCCTGCAGAGTTTACCTCCAACCAGCTTCGACACACTTGGAAGTTTCTAGTGATTCTAAAGACCTTGATTACTTTGGTTCAGATGTGTTTAATAAGGGTTGGAGCTAAACTCTGCAGGACAGAGGCCGGTCAGAAACAGGTTTGGACCGCTGATTTAAACCCTCTCTTTGTTTTTCAATGAGGTTATATTGCATCAAGAAATGTGTGCATTGTTATCCTCATATCAATGTGTCCCAAATTGTCTGCTATTCTGCATTGTGCCTTTACAAAAACAACCACACTGTGCAATAAAAATTCCCTGGCTTTCCAAAACAGAAAGATCTTGCAGAAAAGCCTCAAGGACTTTTTCATAAATTGGCAAGATTCCAATACACAGCACAGATTGGGGGGGGGGGGGGGGGGTACTTGGCACCGAAATCATCCACATACAAATTCAGCAATATTCGCGACTCGCTACCTGACATAAAATTATAATTTGCACTTGAAATGCATACCATCCCGATAAGGCATGTAGACCTCTTTCTTGTCCTAATTCCGATACTGATTATCTAAAGCTGTGTCAAGAATTTAACTGTTACTTAAAAGCATTTGCAAAAACCTTAAGATTGGAACATACAGCATTGTTCTATGTTAGTCATCAAAAATACAAAATCGGTTTAACAATTTTGAAATGCTGTTTGTAGTAAGTCTTGCGATTATATTATGTTCAAAGTAACATCCTTTACCAATTGCATTAGAAACTGGATCAGACATACAGCAGATGTAAGTTCTTCAGTGACTGACCAGTCAAGTTGCAAGTCATATCTATTCATATCTATCACATTTTTTGCATTGCAAACAGAAGGTGTGCTCAACAAATAATGGAGCTCCTCCAGCAATTCATCAACTGCAGCACTTAGGACATCAACAATATTTTCCAGTTTTTGTAACACTGCAGCCAATTTCTGCACATCATTATCCACATCTGCATCAGTGTGACTGTCATCTGCACGTAGTGACATAAGAACATGCAGGTTCAGATTCGGTTGGATTATCAGGCTCAGATTCTACACTGGTCAGTTCAGCATCGGGGTCAATAGATACAGCAACACTGCCTTGAACTACACTATCTTTAAAATCTATCAATGTATGTAGCTTATGTTTGCGACTTTTGTGAGTCGCTAACATTTATAGTCAGCCTTTGAACATACAGGTGACCGTCTCGTTATTTTTGAGGTGATGACCTGTGTAGAAAATATTTATGTCATGTTCTTATGTCATGGTCTGTCCCAAGATCACAGAAAGAACATAAGTGACAGGAAAATTAAACCACAGGCTCAGGTTGTTTAGAGGAATCAACGTGATACCTGGACGAATGTGTCGCAAGTGCATTCCAAGTTAAAATTACTAGGGCAGCCAGGATATATACATTTGAACTGATGACCATGCCCAAAATGGCCATGCTTGTGTTTGAGAAGTTCTGACTGCTTTGTCACTTGGACACCACAGTCTTTAAACTGATACATTGACCTGAGCATCCTTAAGCATCCTTATATTGCTTAAATGTAAGGGTTGTTGACTAAAAGCTACAGTAGCAGCTAATCCAAATTAATAAATTAAGCATACTGAGGGATCACGTGACCCTTCGAAAGCGATGCAAGCTTAGTCTTTCACTCTGCTCACTTTGCCACATATCGTGTAATCCTGTCAGTAAATTTTAAACCACTCTGCATTGGACCCATCATGAGTGCTTCAGCAGACAAAGGCGATCGGAAAAGAGCGATTGAGTGGTCGCCAATGAAGAAAAAAATCAAGGATTCCACCATCTCCAGAGAGGACCTCGACGATGCTATTGCTAACGGCGTTAAGCTAGCACTTAAAGAACAGCAAAGCACTTTGAATTCGGTTATGGCTTCGGCAGTAAGAGATGCGGCGGACTCTGTGCTGATTCCAGCATTACGCGAACTGCGTGAGGACATACAAGCGACCAACAAGTCTGTTAAAGAGCTAAGAGAGGAGCTTGAGGCGATAGCTACCGCGGCGAAGCAGACACGTGACCGGGTTGAGTCCGTTCAGGCAGCTGCACTTGAGGATAGGAGGGCAGTCATGGATTTAAGAAATCAGCTGGAGTGACTCACCGAGAAGATGACGGATATGGAGGATAGGAGCAGGAGGAGCACGAATAACGTTTGGCTGGTGGGGCTGCCAGAGGGGGCGGAGGGCTCAAACGCGGCTGGTTTCCTCAGAGTTAATCTTTCCAAGTGGATTCCGTCGTTGAAAGGCCGTGACATTGAGATTGACTAGGCGCATCGCGTGTATGACGGAGGGAGGGGCTCCGATCGGCCGCGCACTCTCATCTTCCGTGTACTAAGATGGCATGACAGATCGGAGATCCTGAAAGGTGCTCGGCAGGCTTATCCGGTGAAATGCGCACAGGACAATGTCACACTACTATTTTTTCCCGACTTTAGTCCAGCCACAACGATCAGGAGAAAGGCATTTAATCCGGTTTTGAAGAAGATGACAGCGCTTGGTCTCCAGCCCTTCCTCATCTATCCGGCGGTAATTAAACTACGACACAAAGGGGAGCAGAAAAGTTTCGACTCTCCGCAGAAAGCGGAGGATTTTATCAGCTCCCTGTCTCAGCAGAAGACATATGCCGCGGCTCTGCGGGAGGGCGGCGGGAAAACGGCGGCCGCTGTCTCTCCGGCCCGGCGGGAGGGGATTGATGGCCGGGATGAAGGCAGTTCTAGCTGCCCAGGAAGGGATGATGTCAGGATGGACATGGATGCTTGAACCTGTCTTTTGCTTTTTCTTCTCTCCTCTCTCCTACTGGGATATTGTCCCTATCTATCCGGTACAACGATCTCTTTGCTGGTAAGACTAACACCCCTTTTTTTCTTTTTTGGATGGGACTAATGGAGAGTAGGTTTAATTAAAAAAACATTTTTTTTGGCTGTGTGAGCCTTTCGGGGGACATGTCTTGCGTTGGAGTGGATCGGTCACAAACCATCACTGTTTTTTGTTGCTCAATCAGACCTACGTTCTCGGTAATGTGCGGTCTGAGTTGTTTCTGGTTGTCAGTTGTTCATGTTTTTTTTATGTTGTTTTTATTTTTTAAAACAGACATTTATACTTTTATTTATTTTACCCTATTTCTAAAATGATTTTTCACCTAGGAGATTTGGTATCTAAAATGCACATCCGCGTTTACATGTTACTTACAGAATGGAAGTGCTTCTGCTTTTTTTCATTTATTGAATACAATCTTGGGATTATGAATATTCAATGCATACTCTAAATATTTTATCACTGAATTGAATGGTTTAAGTTCTGCTGTTAAACGAACCCGTGTGTTAGAATATTTACACCGTAAATCTATTTCCTGTGCCCTAATACAAGAGACGCATTTAAAACAATCTGATGTGGCACGTTTCCAGAATAAGTATTATAAATTAGCAGCTTTTTCCTGCGCTCTTAATAAAACTAAGGGGGTGCTTATCCTTGTTAACCGGAAGTTAAATTTAACAATTGAACATCTTGGTAGTGATGAGAAGGGTAGATTTGTTTTTATCCGATGCAAAATATATAATAATAGGTTAGCATTGGTCTCTATTTATGGTCCGAATGAGACAGACAGTGCATTCCTTACACAGATTTCCAAAACTCTACTTGAGGAGATTGATTACCCTCTAGTGGTGGGTGGTGATTTTAATGCTGTCATAAATCCTGCTTTAGATAAATCTCAATCTGATACAACAGCCAATCCATCCTCTAAATTACTGAATAAATTTATCACTGAGCTCAACTTAATCGATCTTTGGAGAATTCAGAATACTAAAGCTAAGGACTTCACTTTTTTTTCTAATAGACACAAGACTTTCTCTAGGATAGACTACATATTTCTCAGCCCATCTTTAATTTCGTCTAATTCCTCCATCTCTATATTACCAATTTTATTATCTGATCATTCTGCTGTGTTGTGCAGTGTTCCTCTTTCCGATGTTAAAGCCAAGTCCCCTAGATGGCGCTTTAACATATCATTATTAAGTAATCAGACTTTCATTACTTCTCTAAAATAATATATTAAGGAATTTCTTGAAATTAAAATGCCCTCTGATGTGGATCCTCAAATACTGTGGGAAACGACTAAGTGTGCTATACGAGGTTTCTGTATATCTTTCTCTTCTACTCTTGCCAAAGTGAAAACTCACCAGTTTACACAATTAGAAAATAAAATCCAATCATTACAAAACCTACAAAAACAACATTTTACTGAGCAACAGGCTACACAGTTGTCCTCTTTAAAAGAAGAATATGATTTACTTTCACACTCAAAGGCGGAATTTATTTTACTTAGGACTAGGCAAAAATATTATTTCGAATCAGAGAGACCTAGTCATTTATTGGCCCTTAGGTTGAAAGAATGCGAGTCTAAGGCATATATTAGCGCAATAAAATCATCGGATGATCAGGTCACCACAAACCCTGTGTCAGTTAATGAAATATTTAAAGGTTTTTACACAAATCTGTATAAAGCCGAAACAGATTTTGATGAACCAATTTGTAAGCAGTATTTAGATAAATTGGAACTGCCTCGGATCTCACAGATGGATAAAGAATCTTTGGAGGCCCCATTAAGTTTGGAGGAACTCCACGTCTCTCTAAAAAGCCTTCAAAAGGGCAAATCGCCGGGTCTAGATGGTCTCCCCCCTGAATTATATTTAGAAATTTGGGATTTGGTAGGGATACTTATGCTTAACTCATTCAATTTTGCAATTGAACATGGGGTATTTCATAGAGATCAAAAAACATCACTGATTTCATTACTTCTTAAAAAGGGAAAGATCAATTAGATTGTTCCAGCTACAGACCGATTTCGCTTATCCCATGTGATCTAAAAATCTATGCTAAAGTTTTTGCTTCTGGTATGGAGAAGGTAATTCATAGTTTGATCAAGGAGGACCAAACTGGTTTCATCAAGGGGCGCAATGCATCTGACAATATGCGTCGACTCCTTCATATTCTTGACTTTGCGGACTCCCACCCAACCCCTTGTGCGGTCTTTTCACTTGATGCAGAAAAAGCCTTTGACAGGCTAGAGTGGAATTATATGTGGGCAGTTCTGCAATGTTTCGGCTTCGGTGAACACTTAATTTCTATGATTACGACATTATACCACTCACCTGCAGCATCAGTCATAACTGGTAATATTATTTCCCCCCATCCCCTTTGCAGCGGGGAACGAGGCAGGGATGTCCGCTTTCCCCCTTATTGTTTTGTCTATCTCTTGAACCCTTAGCACAAGCCATCAGGAAATTTGAAGTATCGATTAAGATTCATGATCATAATCATAGTATTTTATTATACGCTGATGATATTATTCTATATTTAGACCACTTTGATGTTTCAGTCTCTAGTATAATTAAGGAATTTGATAACTTTAGTAGCTTATCAGGATATAAAATAAATTGGAGCAAATCTGCTTTAATGCCAATTAACAATGTTAAAGTTCATTCTTCTATTCCCTCATTTTTTCCATATTAAGGAATCTTTCATCTATTTGGGCATTACCATATATAAAAACATTCATTAGATTGCCAGAGACAATTTTAATAATATTTTAGTTAAGGTCAAAAATGACATTCAAAGATGGAAGAATCTTAAAGTCTCTCTTCAAGGAAGAATCTCCACTGTTAAGATGAATTTGTTACCTCGATTAAATTTTTTTTTCTCTATGCTACCACTTTCTCCCCCTCCAGGTTACTTTAAGGAGATCAACTCCATAATTTCTACATTTATCTGGAATGATAAATGCCCCAGAATTAAACTTACCACATTACAACATCCTAATAGCGCAGGAGGACTGGCTGTACCAAATTTTGAATTGTATTATTGGTCGTTCCAGCTTAAGGCTCTTCATAATTGGGTTGATCCTCAATCTACAGTTTCATGGAGAGTGATTGAAGCTGACAAGGTTAAACCAAATAGACTCCAAGATATTTTATTTACTGGCACAGGAAAAAAAGGGGATAATTATAAATTTGGTCTGGTTGTGGCCAACTCTATTAAAATCTGGAAAACGGTTGAACGTCAGATAGGAGGACCCTTCAAATTTTGTAACAGTACACCTTTATGGCCTTTAATTTTGTATGTGGAAATCGTCCATTTGTCCAACCCTCTTGGTCTTCTTTAGGTGTAAACACGTGCGGTGATATATATGATAACCAGGGCCTATGTTCATTTCAGACATTAAGAACCAAATTTTGTCTACCAGCATCCGCATATTTTGTCTTTCTTCAATTACGTTCTGCTCTCAAAGCGTATGGCGTTCCTTGGTCTTCTCCCATTTCCTCTCATCCTATGCGGGACTGGATTGCACATCTACTGGTCGGCCATCTGTTTCCTTAATATATAATAAGATTATTGATTGCATTACAAAACCTTTTTCTATTAAAACTATTTGGAATAGGGAATTATCTGACCTTAATTTATCTGTCGACTGGGAGAGGGTGTGGTCTAATCTCAGCTTAACATCTAAAAAGTTGGCTCATCGTCTTATTCACTTCAAAGTCATTCATAGAGCATACATAACTCCTTACAAAAGATTTAAAATGAAACTACAACCAAATTTCAACTGCCATATATGTAATACTACATCATCAGGTACTTTTCTTCATATAAAGTCAAAGTCAAAGTCTGCTTTATTGTCAATTCTGCCACATGTACCGTACATACATACAGAGAATTGAAATTGCGTTACTCTCTTACTCCCTGGTGCATACAGATAACACTAAACACTAACAGTAGAACGTAAAAATACAGATAAATACAAATCAAATATATATATATATATATATATATATATATATATATATATATATATATATATATATATATACATACATACACAAAATGCAACTTCCCAAAACAAAAATATGTTTTGGGAGTGTCCTATCGTTATTGGTCTATGGACACGTGTAAACCTGGTTTTATCATCCTTACTGCAAATTGATTGGTCTGTTAACCCAAGTTTGTGTCGTCTTAATGATGATTCTGGTCTCTGTATAAGTTCAATGCAAAAGAGAATGTTGTTTGCTGGTTTTACAGCTGCGAAGAAGACAATAATACAGAACTGGTTTACACCGCACATGTGTGGAAAAACATTGGATCCATAGCCTCCTGCAAATAGTGACTTATGAATGTACAACAGCACGAATCAATGGGGCCAAGCCTTCTACCATTGATGCTTGGCAGTGCTTTCTCTTTGATATACGTGACTGTATAAAGGAGTGACTTTTGTGTTTTTCTTGTCCTTCCCTCTGTCCCTCCCTTTTGACTGGACTTTGAGATATTGAGTATGTGTCTGTTGTTTTGTTTTGTTATTTTTTGGATGTTATGTTATGTTATGTATGAAAAATAAAAAAATGTTGATAACAAAAATAAATTAAGCATACTGTTGATGTTAAGATCACAAATGTGAGAAAACAATTAATACACTTCTACTGATTTTTTACCAAAAAACATGTCAATATAGCATTAAAGATTCTTACCAGAAGCTTAGAATCCAAACAACTGCTCCATATATGTCTGCTGTGCCTTAAAAGATATCAGATCTCATCTCTTGCATAATCTTTATAAGATTTTTCCTGTATATTACGAATGACAATTTTGTTTTGTACTACATACACTTCTGCTTTAAGCCAACTGATATGTTAGACAATGTAAAAAACAACAAAAAAATGTAATAGCACTTTTTTTTAAAACCACTATAAAACTTTATACACTCGCTCCGCAAACACACCTAAATATAACGTCGATTTGTGAAGAGGCCCGAACTAACAAATGCATACGACCAAGGATAATTAAATCTGACACATGCCAAAATGACCTATCGAAAAAACGACTCAACCCAAGAAGTAAATTTTATGTTAAACACGTTTATTCCACATATATTTTGTCACCGCTTTTTCCTTTAATCAATCAACACACTATTTACAGTAATGAATGGCAATACATGGAACATGTATAGCTTACCGTGTAAAACGGAGTAATAAATCTTCTCAAATGTAAGATGTCCGCTGTTGCGAGTTGTTCTTCTCAGCACTGAAGCGGAAATCACTGCCGCAAAGATGACGCGCATGCGCAGGAAGGACCTCAACTTGAAACAACTCAGTTTTTTCTAATTGACTTTAATTAACTGATAAGTTTGTTCAAAACACAAAGAAAATACATCAAAACCACTTATTTGTTTTCAGTGAAATGAAAAACTTAATAAAAAATTATTTTAATCGGTAAAATTTAATTATGCTGTATTTAATTAAGGTCAAATTCATATTTTTTTCTTCAGTGTAGCTGATGGACATCGGTGATTCTAGACTAGCAGTTTAATCTTGTTTACCAGTTCTATTGATCAATGTTATATGTATGCAACTATCAAATCTGTATACTCTCGTACCTGTTATGCTTTACATTGGTTTTAATCAGTCTTGTATGTGTCTTTTTTTGTATGGAACACATCAGATACGATGGATTGAACAGTATTTAGGTTTAATATATTAGCTGCATTGTTATATCATCAATTTCATATTGTCATCTGGTTGTTAAGGGTATAAATTGATGAGAATGTTCATGAACATTCTGGAAATATTTTTCTGTTTGTAAAGAGTGTGAGGTTTGAGTGTCACTGTTCATCATATTCATCACATTGATCATATTTGCTTATTTCTTCTAGTGTGATGGAAAGTGTTTAAAGTTGCTCATGTTTATAGCCAGTTATTGCTATGCAAACTGTAATGTTCCTAACTCTTGTTATTTGCATATGCTTTCATTATTGATTCATAAATACACTGTATAAAAATATATATACACTGATGGAAGCCGTCGTAGCAGCACTCTTCTTTAACTTTATTATACTTCTTTCCAGGGGTACTACATAAACATAAGAAGTGCTAGTAATACAAAGTTTCAGACAACTTTCAGCAGGATGCAGTTAAGTGCTCAATGAAGACTAGTCGTCATGCTGCTGTATTCTGTATTAGTTTTAGAAGTTTGAGTGCACATGATTTTGAGAATTTGAGAAAAAAACAAAAAGGTATATTAGACATTATCTGACTGCCTCGGTAATGATTCATGTTCATTTGATTTTTTTCTCGTACAATGTAAGTGAAATGTGACAGAGATCGTGACTGAATGTTTAAAAATTACATACAGGTTTGGAAAAACACAAGGGTAAGTAAATGATGACCATTTTCAAAAGTTTGGTTGAACTTCCCTTTAATATTTAGTTATTGATGATTATTTTATGTGTAATTCTTATACCTGAACATGTGAATACATTTCACGTCTTGTAATTTTTGGGGATTGATCTCAGAGGGGGTCCTCTAAGTAAAAACATAAAATAAAAAAAATAAATCCCCCCTGTAAATCATTAATGACAATCAGTAAAAATGTTCATCAGAGAGGATGATGGCTGAAAAATTCTAAGAGTTAGAATGTTTTTAACTGATATTTTAAACCAGCGGTAAAATAAAGCATAGACAATAGGATTCAGACCAGAGTTTATATAGAAGGTCCATGTTAGAAATGTTAGTGTAGTGGAAGAGATTGCTGTGGTTTTTGTTAGAGAACAGATGAAGAACGGAATCCAGCAAAGCAGATAAGATGTCACAATGATTCCTAATGTCAGAGCAGCTTTGCTCTCAGATTTCCTCCTCACTGAAATGTCCATTACACATTTTACACCGTTCATTTGAGAGTTAATAACTTTCACTTGCCGTTGCACAACATAAAATATCCTCAAATATGCAGTGATGATCACAGTACAAGGAAATAAAAAGGAAACTATCAAATCAATGAATCTCCAAGCAGGTGTAATCAAAACAATACACTGGCCGTAACACAGTGTTTTGTCTGACATGTTAAAATATCCGTTACTTATTACAAACCAAATGATGTAAACTGAACAGCAAAACCAGCAGAGACAGATGCTTATTAAAGTTTTAGTTGTAGTCATTTTCTGTGGGTACAGTAAAGGATGACAAACAGCCATATAACGATCCACAGCAATTAATACCAAATTACTAAGAGATGTAATAAGGAGCAACCTAACGATGATCACAAACAGTCCACAGTAAGTGTCTCCGAAGTACCAACATGTCTCAATTTGCTTGATTCCCTCTATGGGTATCACAATAAGTCCAACGAGCATGTCGGCCACAGCCAGAGAGAGAATGATCAGGTTGGTTGGAGTGTGAAGCTTCTTGAAGTGAGAGATGGAGATGATCACCAGCAGGTTCAGAAACACAGTACATGCTGATAGCAATAATACAAACATATAGATGATATTATGTTCAAAACTGGAGCGTTTTACCTTGATACATGATGAGTTGATGGCAGGAAAGCAGTATTGAGTCTCATGATCCTCTGTCTCATAGGCCATGATTGAGTCTCCTGTTAGGAGTTTGTTCTGCTCTCCTTACATTGCTATCATTTATACAGTGTCTGGATCAGACTGACCAACCCATTTTCCACCCACTCTAATGCTGCATAATTATTTATTAATTTTCTTTCCCCAACTTTTGATAAGATCGATGCACATAGTCACAGTTTTAATCCTTTTTGAAATATAATATAGTAAATCAGAATAACGTTTATTCTTGTGAGCATCAAATAAATGCTTCATGATAATCAGTAACATTTATTTAAAATCCTTCTCTCCATGTCTAGACTATTTACACTGCATTTTAGCAAAGATAATCAAATAGAGTTGTGGTACCACAACAGTCAGAGGTGGAAAGAGTACTAAAATATTCTACTCAAGTAAAAGTACCATTACATTAATAAAATGTTACTTAAGTACAAGTAACCAAAAACATGTTGACATGACATTTAAAACATTTAGGGAGGTATGAGAGATTTTAATGCAGACCATCCCACCAAGTTGGCAGAAAAAGCAAGTTAAATTCTGGCTACTGACAAAACAAGCTAAGAACCGTTTATGACATTTTTAATTGCTTTTGAAGGATTAGAAAATCAAGACTTCACATTGGTTATTTCAGTAGCATGAAAAACTAACTTGAAAAACAAAACTAATATTATTATAAATTATACAAAGTAAGCAAGCAAAGGATACTAAAGTGGTCCATGACTTCAGTCATGTGAGCTATGCACTTTTGCAAAAACTCCCATAATCACTGAAGCAAATCAATCGCTTACATTTATTTAGCACTTTGTTGTTTATGATTATGACAGAATTTGCGAATGCACATTCAAAATCCAGTCAGTAAGAGCGCACACTTGAACAACTTCTCCGCAGTGACCGTAATAGTTCTTGCTTAATTGTGCAGGGACACATTTTGCACTTAATCATAAATTTGGGTGACATTTTTGCCCCAAGCCCCCGTTCATTTCTGATCCTGGTGTCAACCAACATTATAAGTCCTGCTAGCGGTGTGCGTTATTGACAAAAAAGATGTGATATTTTCTGGGATTTTATCGATAACGATAATTAGACATATTTTGCTGAGAGTGTTATTATACTGGTATATCTTAAAGATTGCTGTGGACAGCTGACTTCTAAAGTTTTTGATATTCTTCATATTCTGTGTGGTGGTCAGTTCACACTGATAGAAATGAATCTTTTCCAATAAGTTTAAATTGATTTTTACCTTTTATGGGCATTTTTACCTTTATAAAGCCATTTTTTCTAAAAGTGTTCATAATCCTTTGAGCCAAATTCTTATATTTAATCAGTCATTTAGAATAATAAGACATTTGGGCTGTTACCAAGCAAATTAAATCCGTATCAACAAAATTCATCTTTGAAATGCAGAGGAAACAGAGAAGCTGCATCTGAAGTGGCATTTAGATGCATTTACACACTGTTTAATGCAGGACATGAATGCATTTAACCTGCAGTTACACATGCAGAAATAATGTTTTGATATATAAGACATAAAACGTTGAATACTCATATTAGAAATCATTCAAAAAAAGAAAAGAAAGATTTTATAAATGTGAAATTAAAACCACCAGTAGGTGGCATAAAGTCACTGTTAATATGTGAGTCATCGCGATTGAACTGAATCATTTAAAACAGTTGATTCATTCAGGAACAAAATGTTGCTCACAGGCACAAAACTGTGCTGTGGTGGCTGTGTTTGGAATTATTTTTGTTGACGAAATAGAGCAAAAACAGGCAATATGGTGTCTAAAACACAAGTCTCTTAATTAACTTCTTGTTTATTGAACTGTTGTAAAAAAAAAAAAAAAAGTATGTAATCGTGCTGATTTTTGGAGAAAGAAATTACACTCTTCATGTGATATTGATCAACTATATGAAATTATATAAATTATACATTTTCTGTCCCTATATTTTCAATATTGTGAGCATTCTGAATGTGAACGCGCACTAGTCTAATCTACTAGATATCAGAGCACTCTGTAGAAGTGTTTGGGTTTTTTGCAAAATAATCGATAATGTCAAGTCGCACATCATTAAAACAACAATTATGATATTATCGCAGACGAGTCCTGCACCACTGTCTTTTTGGCTAATTTGTGCAAAACCTTTTTGCTAAACTGTCAAAGCTTCATTTTAACCACCAATGCAATGATGCAAGTATTTACCTTACCTCTACATGCTTGCGGAGGGTTTATGTCAAGATTTTATTTGCTAGTTTGGTCTCCGTAGGCAAACATAGCTTACTAGATAATATAGTAATAATAGAGCTTAAATATGGCCAGGGGTTCACTTCATTTCCTTCGAGTTCCACTTCAGCAGAATACGACGGGGTTTCATTTTCAGCTGGGTCTGCACCATAACGTCTGCAACTTTCTTGTGATTTTTAGCGCCAGGTTGTTCTCCTGCCCATTATTTATTGCAGTAGTTTCCAGGAAGTGTTTTTTTTTTTTTTTTTACTCAGTAATTGATGTGTTTTAAAATGTAGCGAAGTACAATACTTCAAACAATATATACTTAAGTAAAAGTAAAATTACAGATTTTAAAAATTACTTTAAAAAGTCAAAGTACACAAAAAAGCTACTCAATTACAGTAACGCGGGTAAGTGTAATTAGTTACTTTCCACATCTGACAACAGTTCACCCTAAAATGAAAATTACCCCATTATTTACTCACCCTCAAGCCATCTTAGCTTTATAGGACGTTATACTTTCAGACGAATACAATCAAAGTTATATTAAAAAAATCCATAAATCCATCATAAAAAGTACTCCATAAATAAAGGTCTTCTGAAGTGAATCGATGTGTTTTTGTAAAAAAAATGAATTAAAAAAATCCATATTTAAAACTTTATAAACAGCAATCTCTATCTTTACAAAGATTTCTTTTCAGCAGCATGCAGTTAAGTGCTTATGAAAGTTTTCAGCTGTTTCTTGAATATCGTCAGGAATTTGGCTGTTTGGATGAGGTTTGAAAAATCATTCAACCAGCAAGGAACAGTGAATGAAAAAGTTTAAAAACCAACCTCAGCTTTCTGGATGGAATGTAGACTGGTAAGATTGAGATGAAGAAGGAAGGTGTGGAGCACATGGCCATTCTGTATGCAAGCATCAGTGTCTTGAACTTGATGTGAGCTGTATGGTAGCCATTACAGGGGTGTGACATTGGCTCAATGAAGACCAGTCATGCTGCTGAAATCTTTATCATTTGTAGAAACTTGAGTGCACATGATTTTCAGAATTTGAGCTACGTAGTAGCTAGGTTCTTTATTAAGCATAAAAATTACATACAACTTTTTTCTTTGTACACTCTAAAAATCCTGGGTTAAATACAACCCAGCACTGGGTAAAATATGGACAAACCCAGCTATTGGGTTGTTTTGACCAAGTGGTTGGATTACTACCCAGAAGGTTGGGTTAAACAGTTAACCCAACCGCTGGGTCAAAACAACCCAGTTGCAGGGTTTGTCTATATTTCACCCAGCGCTTGGTTGTATTTGACTGTGACCTAAGATGGCGCCGGAGTGTATGGCGTGCCGTCCACTGTCTGTTATTCACTTTGTTTTTATTGACTTTTCTGTTCTACTCATCACCTACGCAGTCCAGTTCCTTCGATTACCCACGCTGGCATGCTCTCAGGGTTCCATGCAAGAGATGCCGGAGACGACACGGAAAACAGGGTAGCACGGCTGTGCGATTGAAGCTGGCCTTGGCGTCGGGCTCCTCTACCTCCCTGCTGTCGGGCCTTAGTGCTGTGGGATTTGGTCTGCCGCCTTCGGATCTCTTGGGGCTTGGCGGAACGTGGTTGTTCGTGGATTTGTTTGACTGTTCTGAATTCGCCTGCCAGGATTATCCGTTGGAGTTCTTCACGACTCTGATGTAGGAAAGCGAATCACTGCTTGCGCTCACTTCGCAGAGCTTCTGACACTCAGCAGGATCCACCGCAGCTCAGGATGGGGCTTGTCAATGCACGATCCTGGGCAAACAAATTTTTCATCTGTAACAATCTCATCTCTTCTAACAATCTGGACTTCTTCGTGACTGAATCCTGGATAAAATTAGGTGATCCAAGTCCTCTTTCTGAACTGGTTCCTCCTGAGTATGAATTTTTTTATATTCCCTGGTTAACTGGCCGGGGAGGAGGACTCGTGACTGTTTGCAATCCGGCTAAAACCCAAATCAATCATTTTTTTTTTATTTTTTTTTTACAACGAATAGCCAATTTAAAATAAATAAATAAATAAGATGCTGTATTTCATGATTGCATGCAAGGGCAGTAAACACATACATGTAAAGAAACAGATTTATCAAGGCTCGGCCAGTTCACAAGGCAAAAGAAAAAACACTTACCAGTTATGAAAGTTTATGAACATCAGGTAAAGCGGTCACATAAATTCTGCCGAGTTTTTGAATGGTTGACAAGACGATAATTCTTCCACCATACAAATTATGCTAATTTTCTCAGTTAAGGCTCGTTAGCATTCGGCCTGCTTTAAATCAGACACAGAGATGTAGTGCGGTAAGATCGCATTTATTTGAATTAGCGAGAGACAGAGAGAGAGAGGGATGAAAGTTGCGTGTGTGAACCTACGTCTGCGCATCTCTCTCTACAAGCAATGAGGCTTAGTTACTACAAAAACAACGATTTTACCCCCTCATTGCAGAGAAATATAACGTTGCGAGTCAGTAGCCTATCGAAGCTATTTTACTAATAAAAGTTTCCATGCTGTGTGTTCGCTGCGCGATCTCTCTGATATCTGTGTGCAATAATATGTGTGTGTGCGTCTATGAAAGCAGCGTAGCCTACATATAGCAACAAGCCCGAGCCCGACCCGAGCCCAAGGCTATTCATTAAATATTAACCCGAACCCGACCCGAAACCCGAAAGTATTTCGGGACCCGTCGGGCTCGGGTCGGGTAGCAGACCTCTAGATAATAGTCTAAAATTAGATAAACAAATTAAAACAATAGTTGGTACCAGTTTTTATGTTAGTTGGTTAGCTGAAGTCAAACCTTTCTTAAGCAGGAAACCGTTATTCACGCGTTTATTATTCAACTTTATTTCCAGACTCAAGGTCCATTAGCAAGAAACAGACAATACAAATCAAAACAGTACACATTAAAAAAGACAATTATGCCCAATACTTCCTCATAGAGGACTGATATCGCACTTCAGTAAGCCTAGGATTTGTCAACAACATTATAATATTATTATGTGAATTGTCCAGCCGACAAATAAATGTATACATCAAATTTCTCATTAAAGCAGGGAATGATTGTACTCTTGCTTTACAAAATAAATCACTTGCACTGCACCATCTTGGTTTTTTCAGCAGGATCCTCATACAGTCATTGTACGCAACCTGAAGTTTACATAGGCTCTCTTTCTTAAACTTAAACCACAAAGGAGCAGTGAAAGAAGTACAATATGCTCTAAAAAGGTTTATCTTTACCTGATCCGAACACATATAAAACTTTCTCACCAACATATTAGCTTGAGCATATAATTTACGACGTTGCCTATACATATCATCATCATCACTCATTTCATTGTTAATGATATGACCTAAATATTTTACAGTAGTACATACATTTAAAACTTGCCCTGATAAATAAAAATCTTGGAAATTCAAATCTCTATGATCTTTGGTTCTATATATCATGGCAACACTCTTTTTTGTATTGTATTGCACATCATATCTAATCCCATAATCAGAACATATATTAAGCAACTGTTGAAAACCAGCACTATTTGGGGAAAAAACAACTAGATCATCAGCATACATATAGTGATTAACTGTGGTATTACCAAGCATATATCCAGTCCTACAGTCACTTAGTTCTTCTGACAATTCATTCATATAGACATTAAAATAGCTGGTGAAAGTAAACCTCCTTGGCGCACTCCATTACTTACTCTAAATGAATCTGAAACACAATTGCCCCACTTTATCTGCATACTTTGATTCATGTACCAATATGTCAAAATTCTTAATATACTATTAGGTATGCCCCTTTGTCTGAATTTACTGAACAACTTTTGATGATTAACTCTATCGAAAGCTTTAGAAGCATCAATAAAGCCAATTATAACAGTGGAATTTTGTCTTTTATACAGTTACACTACTTCCTTCAGAGCATACACAAATCAGTACTATGGTGAGCTTTAAAACCGAAATGATTATCTGTGGTATCAAGACAAACACCTAATCGATCTAATATGATTCTTTCCATAACCTTTGACACAACATTCGCTAAAGCAAGGCCACGGCAGTTATAGGATATAATCCGCATATTCAAATCAAGTGCACTGATCGGCAGTAGCCCCCTCCATCTCAGATGCACCTGACGTGGAGGCAGCTATATTAGCCCCCAACGCTCTCACTTTGCGTGGCTCATAATAACGACGAACAACTGAGCCTTCAGGCCACAGCTCCGGGCTGTACATCTCCGCCACATTGATACACTCAGCACTCACTTTAAATGAACTGTATCTATTGTTCATAGTGTCAATGCGTTGGCAATTCACATCTCGGCCAAGCTTTTCTTTAAGGTAGTTTGACAAAGTTTCAGCGTTAAGATCTGGAGTAAGTTTGGTAGCAAACACACTTACCAACTTCGTTCGCACCACACTTATGTTCCCTCGTGCCCCTGTACTAATAATAGGCTTAGGCATCCTTTGTTTAGCTTTACCAGCTCGCTGTTTAATCGGAGGTGTTTGGCCATCCACATAATTCCTCCTTCGTCTGCCATGATTCACTACCAGACTCCATTCTGATGATTTCCGTTGCTCCTCCGATGTCATGGAAGTAACGTTAAACTCCTCAGCCGCCGAAGATCCCGCACCACTTGCAATCACCTCCAGGCCCACATCACATTCCACAGAGGGGGCACCTGCCATTTCTCCCTCACAGGCATTTTAAGCTCACACAGTGAATCCAAACCATGCCCTCCTTCACGACTTATTTCTAGCTGTCTCTCCACATTGGACACTCTGTTATCGATGATTTTTTTTTTTTTCTCATTTATTTATTTGTCACATACACGATTATATATGGCCACAGCCATATCACCCTGCAGCCCAAGACCGGTTGCCCACAGAAGCTAAGAAGGGTTGAGCCTGGTCAGTACCTGGATGGGAGACCTCCTGGGAAATCTAGGTTGCTGTTGGTAGAGGTGTTAGTGAGGCCAGCAGGGGGTGCTCACCCTGGGGTCTGTGTGGGTCCTAACGCCCCAGTATAGTGACGGGGACACTATACTGTCAAAAGAGCACCGTCTTTCGGATGAGATGTTAAACCGAGGTCCTGACTCTCTGTGGTCATTAAAAATCCCATGACACTCATCGTGAAGAGTAGGGGTGTAACCCCGGTGTCCTGGCCAAATTCCCTCCACTGGCCCTTGTCAATCATGGCCTCCCAATAATCCCCATCCACTTGATTGGCTCGATCTCTCTCTCCTCTCCACCTGTAGCTGGTGTGTGGTGAGCGCACTGGCGCCGTTGTCCTGTGGCTGCCGTCGCATCATCCAAGTGGATGCTGCACACTGGTGGTGGTTGAGGAGAGACCCCACCCCCAACATGATTGTAAAGCACTTTGGGTGTACAACAATACACAATAAAGCGCTATATAAATGCCTCATTCATTCATTCATTCATTCATATAGAGAGTATATAACCAGCAGTGAAATGTATTCTCTGCATTTAACCCATCCTAAGTGAACACACACCCGGAGCAGTGGGCAGCCATGTTACAGCGCCCGGGGAGCAGTTGGGGGTTCGGTGCCTTGCTCAAGGACACCTCAGTCGTGGTATTGAAGGAGGAGAGAGTGCTGGTTATTCACTCCCCCACCAACAATCCCTGCCGGACCTGAGATTCGAACCCACAACCTTTGGATTACAAGTCGTAGTAGCAGCTCGTAGATCTTCCCCGATATCCGCCTGTAGTTTCAATGCATGCCGTAGCACGTTCACCTCACTGTGCAGGCGCTCCATCTTACAGAGCAGGATTGAAACATCCACGTTGTTAAATGTTACAGGTGGTAACTCGTCCAAAAAGTGTGACAAATCGTGGAATGTTTTCGCCACACTTATTAAGCACTTTTAAGCAGCTTTTTATATTATTTACATCTTTCTGACTGCCTTTACATGCCACGCACCGTTGCTTAGTGCCCGGACCGAGCTCAAACAGCAGTTTTTTCGACGACTCAATCCACTCAGAATCAAAAGTATTCGAAGCAACCAGAATTATTTGATCCTGGCTCATCGTTTTTATTTTAACCGAGAGGAAATTAAGAAATTCATCCTCTACGATTATTTTACCATCCACAGTCTCATAGATTGTAGGTTTTAATCTAGGTTTGATTCTAGGTCGACTAAGCCCAGAGGCAGCTGAGCCGCGACCCACCAGGACCCGCCTGGGGAAGTTGTGGCCTAATGGTTAGAGAGTCAGGCTTGTAATCCAAAGGTTGTGGGTTCGAATCTCCGGTCCAGCAGGGATTGTAGGCGGAGGGAGTGAATGTACAGCGCGCTCTTTACCCTCGATACCACGACTGAGGTGTCCTTGAGCAAGACACCGAACCCCCAACTGCTCCCCGGGCGCCGTAGCATGGCTGCCCACTGCTCCGGGTGTGTTCACTTAGGATGGGTTAAATGCAGAGAACTAGGGCAGCCGTGGCCTAATGGTTAGAGAGTTGGACTTGTAACCCAAAGGTTGCAGGTTCGATTCCCAGGTCCGGCAGGGATTGTCGGTGGGGGGAGTGAATAACAAGTGCTCTCTCCACCTTCAATACCACGACTGAGGTGAGACCCTTGAGCAAGGCACCGATCCCCCAACTGCTCCCCGGGCGCCGCAACATGGCTGCCCACTGCTCCGGGTGTGTGTTCACTGCTGTGAGTGTGCACTTGGATGGGTTAAATGCAGAGGACAAATTCCGAGTATGGGTCACCATACTTGGCCACACACCACTTCCCTTCCCTGTTCTGCCATCTTTTTTTATCTCTACACGACTCAACTATTGTAATTCTTTGTATGCTGGGTTACCTCTCTCTTCCATCTCTCGCCTTCAAATGGTCCAAAATGCGGCTGCCCGCCTACTCACGGGTAGCAGCAAACGAGATCATATCACACCAATTTTATGGTCTTTGCACTGGCTACCAGTCCAATATCGACTACAAAATCATGTTATTTGTCTATAAAGCTCTCAACAACTTGGCTCCTTGATATCTCTCCGATTTACTCACCACTTACAATCTGGCTAGATCACTTAGATCCCAATATGGCCATCTTTTGTGAATACCATGGTCTCGCCTGCAACGCAGGGGAGACAGAGCCTTCGCAGTAGCTGGTCCTAAGCTTTTCTTGTGCTTTTAATTCTCTGTAATGCGTATGTGCTTACTTGCTTTTATTCTTATTTATGTATTTTCTTTTTTACTTTTGTACAGCACTTTGGCCAACTAAGGTGGAATTTAAATGTGCTTTAGAAATAAAATTTAATTGAAATTTAATTTAATTTAATTTTTAGAGTGTATACATTTCACTGTTTATTGAAACAAATGAATAAAATTACTATCAACTTTTCTATTACTTTGTCCACATATTGGATTTCCTTTTTCACTTTTTTGTCACAGTGTACTCTAGTATTGCCATATCTGTGAAGTATACATGTCATGCTGCCTTGGAAAACAAAAAAAGCATATAAGGCGTTATCTGACAGCCTTATTCACCATTCACATTCATTTAATATTTTGCTGTACAATGTAAGTGAAAGGCAACGGACACCATGATGTAGTGTTCAAAAATCACATACAGGTTTGGAACAACAAAACGGTGAGTAAATGATAACCATTTTCAAAAGTTTGGTTGCACTTTTTTTGGGAATTGGTCTCAGAGGTTGTGCTCTCAGTAAAACCAAATAAAATAAAAGTCCCCACTATAAATCATTAATGAAATTCTGGAAGTTTGGTTGAAATTCCCTTTAATATTTAGTTATTGATGATTATTTTGTGTGTAATTCCGATTCCTGAACATGTGAATACATTTTAACATTCAATCAGTAAAAATGTTGAACAGAGAGGATGCTGGCTGAAAAATTCTAAGAGTTAGAATGTGTTTAACTGATATTTTAAACCAGCGGTAAAATAAAGCATAGACAATAGGATTCAGACCAGAGTTTATATGGAAGGTCCATGTTAGAAATGTCAGTGTAGTGGAAGAGATTGCTGTGGTTTTTGTTAGAGAACAGATGTAGAATGGAATCCAGCAAAGCAGATAAGCTGTCACAATGATTCCTAATGTCAGAGCAGCTTTGCTCTCAGATTTCCTCCTGACTGAAACTTCCATTACACATTTTACACCGTTCATTTGAGAGTTAATAACTTTCACTTGCCGTTGCACAACATAAAATATTCTCAAATATGCAGTGATGATCACAGTACATGGAAATAAAAAGGAAACTATCAAATCAATGAATCTCCAAGCAGGTGTAATCAAAACAATACACTGGCCGTAACACAGTGTTGTGTCTGACATATTAAAATATCCGTTACTTATTACAAACCAAATGATGTAAACTGAACAGCAAAACCAGCAAAGACAGATGCTTATTAAAGTTTTAGTTGTAGTCATTTTCTGTGGGTACAGTAAAGGATGACAAACAGCCATATAACGATCCACAGCAATTAATACCAAATTACTAAGAGATGTAATAAGGAGCAACCTAACGATGATCACAAACAGTCCACAGTAAGTGTCTCCGAAGTACCAACATGTCTCAATTTGCTTGATTCCCTCTATGGGTATCACAATAAGTCCAACGAGCATGTCGGCCACAGCCAGAGAGAGAATGATCAGGTTGGTTGGAGTGTGAAGCTTCTTGAAGTGAGAGATGGAGATGATCACCAGCAGGTTCAGAAACACAGTCCATGCTGACAGCAATAATACAAACATATAGGTGATAATATGTTCAAAACTGGAGTGTTTTCCCTTGATACATGATGAGTTGATGGCAGGAAAGCAGTATTGAGTCTCATGCTCCTCTGTCTCATAGGCCATGAGTGAGTCTCCTCCTGTTAGGAATTTGTTCTGCTCTCCTTACTGTGCTTTCATTTATAGTGTCTAGATCACACTGACCAACCCATCTACCTCCCTCTCTGATGCTGAATAATTATATAATAATTTTCTTCCCCCAGCTTTTGATATGATGGATACACAGTCTAAGATGTATTCCTTTTTGAAATATAACATAGTAATTCAGAATAACATTTATTCCTGTGAGCATCAAATAAATGCTTTACAATAATTAGTAACATTTATTTAAACCCCCCTCTCTCCATGTCTAGGCTATTTATGCTGTAGTATAGCAAAAATGCAACCTAGTCTCATGGCATTTATGTACCTGGGGTGCACTTTTTAAAACAATATCAATATGCTGGGAGATTTGAAAACTGATGCTTTTGAATGTTAGCATCACACATATCCAGCGTCATATCTATGGGTTTTCATAGATGGTAAATTTGTTCGGTAGCTCACGGAGTACGGAGACGTACTTAGGAAGCGAGGAGCTCCGGTTCGAATCCCGTGTAACTACGGTTCGACAAAACAGTTCAAATCTGCATATAAGGAAGTTGAAATGGCACGGTTGCATCAACAAATACGTTTTTATACCAGTTATGCATTTGTTAACACTATCGGGTAGGTTTAGGGTTGGGTTTGGTGTAGGGCATATTTCCAACACGATAGAGCATTCACTTTTAGGGACAGACCCCAGATATTTGAAATTGAACAGCGCAAGTACGTACCCGAAGCAACATAATAAAAACACAGCAATACGTACCTATATCAACATAATAAAAACGTGCCAGGGTTCACGTATTTAACCCGTGTTTTAGCGCCACTCAATGGACATTTCTCTTTGAAACTGCGGCGAAACGTGCAGTAAGGTGCATAAAACGGTGTCGCACAGAAAGTGCACAGAGGTACATATTTTTATGAGACCAGGTTGCAAAAATGATGCTAAGTAAAGTCAAATAAAGTTGTGGAACCACAAACAGTTAATTTGTAAATTGTAACATGAATTTACAAAGTAGTCTGATGGCTTTTGTGAAAAATGTGAAGCAAATAAGCGTGATTTTCAGGTTATTTTTTGTGGATGTACGAGTTAATTTCTCAACAAGATGCAGGTATTTGTTGTTTGCTGTGAACGTCACACTTACAGGTGCATCTCAATGAATTAGAATGTCATGAAAAAGTTCATTTTTGTCTTGTAACTTATTTCAAAAAGTGAAACTTTCATATATTTTAGATTCATTACATGTAAAGTAAAACATTTCAAAAGTTTTTTTTTGTTTTAATTTTGATGATTAGAGCTTACAGCTCATGAAAGTGAAAAGTCAGTATCTCAAAATATTAGAATATTTACATTTGAGTTTCAATAAATGACCATCCATACAGTATATATTATTTTTTTATTTGTCACATACACGATTATATAGAGAGTATATAACCAGCAGTGAAATGTATTCTCTGCATTTAACCCATCCTAAGTGAACACACATCCGGAGCAGTGGGCAGCCATGTTACAGCGCCCAGGGAGCAGTTGGGGGTTCGGTGTCTTGCTCAAGGACACCTCAGTCGTGGTATTGAAGGAGGAGAGAGCGCTGGTTATTCACTCCCCCACCAACAATCCCTGCCGGACCCGAGATTCGAACCCACAACCTTTGGATTACGAGTCCGACTCTCTAACCATTAGGCCATGACTTCCCCCGTCACACAAATAGTGCTACTCATGCGTAGAGCAAAGAAGGCCCAATTTATATCAAGCACTGCATTAGTTTAGGCAAGCCACATCAGTACACCCATGACTTGCCAATACCTTGCTACAGTAATCTTTTAAATTCACTCTCATTTATTTATCATTCTGCCACATTTTGTTAACTCTAGCTGCATTTAAACTCCAGCCTCAGCTTCATCTTAGCTGATGGACGTCAGTGATTCTTGGCTACTCAGGGCTCCAGACTGCGAATAAAACAGTCGCATTTGCGACCAAAAATATTCATTTGAGAGTGAAGTTTTTGCTGAGATTGCCACTGGCTACTATATAATTTTGTTATGATTTTAAAATTTGCATGTAATGCCATTTTTCCTGATTGTTTTGTGATTACATCTTTTGTTATGTTGACTTAAAGGGTTACTCCACCCCAAAATGAAAAGTTTCGAAAAGTTTTGTATGGTTTATGCGTTCGTTCTGAGCGTGAAACCCTGGCCACCCCACCATCGCGCCTCTCTCTCCTCACGGGGATGGGAGGGGCTCCCTCTGTCACTACCCGCGCTGGCTTCTCTGCCACGAGCAGAGAACCATCGGCTAGTGCTCTGGGAGATCTGAGGGTTACAGTGAGAGCCTTTCCGCCGGGCCAGTCCCAACGGACCTTTCACTCCTCCCGCAGCAGCTGTTCTGTGCGGCTCCCCGGTGATTCTGCTGTGCCGACTCACGGCGTGCCCAGCATTTCATTCGGCGCGCCGATAGAGGATCAGATGTCGATCGCAGCATCGGGGGATGGGCAATCGTCCTCTGAGGATGAAGATTCGGCGGGGCTGCCCCCCTCGGGTGTCGCGGCCGCCGCCAAGTCGGACCCAGAGTTGACGGCCGTGCTTTCCCGGGCCGCCGCGTGATCGGGCTGGAGGCGTGCGAGGATGGGGGAGGCAGACGAGCCGCTTCTGGCCGTAAAAAGGGGCTATACACGACTTCATCAGCTCCTCGTGCACTTCCGGGAAGAAAGGAACCAGGGCAGGGCGTGGTCGCGAGCCACGGCCCGTGCCGAGGAGCCAATCATCTCGCCGCGTGATCGGGCTGGAGGCGTGCACACCTCCCAGTCCCGAGCCCTCGCGGCGAGATGATTGGCTCCTCGGCACGGGCCGTGGCTCGCGACCACGCCCTGCCCTGGTTCCTTTCTTCCCGGAAGTGCACGAGGAGCTGATGAAGTCGTGTATAGCCCCTTTTTACGGCCAGAAGCGGCTCGTCTGCCTCCCCCATCCTCGCTACCCTCGATGGTGGGGTGGCCAGGGGGTACGTTGACATTCCCCAGGTGGAGAGTGCGGTTGCGGTGCACCTGTGCCTGCAAAACGCAGCCACTTGGAGGAATTGTCCTCGTCTCCCGTCCAAAGCCTGTAAACTGACGGCCGTGCTTACAGTGCTGCGGGCCAAGCCGCCTCTGTGCTGCATGACATGGCTATCCTGCAAGTACACCAAGCCAAGGCATTAAAATGCACGAGTCCCTCGGGAAGGCGATGTCCACACTTGTGGTCCAAGAGCGCCATCTATGGCTCAGCCTTGCTGAGAGGAGCGATATCGACAAAGTGTGCTTTCTCGATGTTCTCGTCTCCCAGGCTGGACGGTTCGGCGACACTGTCGAGGACTGTGCCAGCAGTTCTCGGCAGTACAGAAGCAGACCGAGGCTATCCAACACATCTTGCCCCGGCATGAGGCACCATCTGCCACCACTCCGCCGCAGGGCAAGCCCCAGATACTGAGATCGAGCAGCTTCCCACAACTCCGGGTTGCCTGTGTCAGGGCCGCTTTATCGCCTCCCTGGACGATATCGGGGCCAGCTGGAGCAAGCCCCAGTCTGCTCGTCGCCGTGGGCGCCCTGCTGTGCCCTCCAGAGCTGCTCTGCCCCATGCTGAATCGTCACCTAGGCCGGTGCGTCGAGCCTCTCGCAGGAGCGCGGCGCCCCCCGTGTTACAGCTGGCCCCGATTTCAATTTCCCTTTCCTCCGAGTTCTCAGGCTCGCGGGCTGACAGTGTGCGAAGCACTGCCTCCTCACTCTCGCCCGCGACCCATCTTGCCAGTGGCCAAGAGAGTGCGGTTGGGGGATGCAGTGCCTCCCCACGCGCCTCTAGCCAGTCCCTACAGGGACTCAGGGAGTTCTGCGAGGATGAGTCAGAACGCAGGGCCTTCTGTACCATCCAGCCTTACTCCCATTCGCTGCACCACTGCGGGTACGTCGGTTGTTCCTTTGGTGCCACTTGCACGGTATCTGGGGGCGTGGCTTGTGCCACCCAGCCCGTCTCACTGGCTCATTCGCACAATTCGACTCGGCTATGCGATTCAGTTCGCCAGGCGACCTCCCAAGTTCAGTGCCGTTCTCGAGACTTCGGTGGCAGTCCGAGACACACCTGTCTTGCGCGATGAGATTGCTGTCCTCCTGGCAAAGGATACAATCGAGCCGGTCCCTCCAGCCGAGATGAGGCAGGGGTTTTACAGCTCCTACGTCATCATGCCCAAGAAAGGCGGTGGCCGTCGACCAATACTCAAATGCATCCAACCCCCGGGATTGGTTTGCAGCGATCGACCTGAAGGATGCTTACTTTCATGTCTCGATCCTTCCTCGACACAGACCGTTCCTACGGTTTGCGTCCGAGGGTCGGGCATGGCAGTACAGGGTCCTCCCCTTCAGGCTCTCCCTGTCCCCTCATGTCTTCACGAAGGTCGCAGAGGGTGCCCTTGCCCCGTTACGGGAAGTGGGCATCAGGATCCTCAACTGTCTCGAGCATGGCCCGTGCGCGAGAACAGTTGTGCGATCACAGGGACCTGGTGGCACCTCAGCCAGTTGGGACTTCGGGTCAACTGGGAAAAGAGCAAGCTCTCCCCTGTGCAGAGAAACTATTTTCTCAGTATGGAGTTAGACTCGTTGAGTGTGGTGGCACGTCTCACCAACGAGCGTGCCCAGTCCATGCTGGCCTGCCTGAGTTCCCTCAGAGGCAGGATGGTAGTACCACTGAAACACTTTCAGAGGCTCCTAGGGCATATGGCATCCGCAGCTGCAGTCACGCCACTCGGGTTGCTTCATATGAGACCACTTCAGCACTGGTTGCACTCCCGAGTCCCGAGATGGGCATGGCGCCGCGGTACACTTCGGGTGAACATCACACAGGAGTGTCGCCGCTCCTTCAGCCCCTGGACGGACCTTGCTTGGATGCCCTTAGAACAAGTGTCCCGGCATATTGTTGTCACAACAGATGCCTCCAGCACGGGCTGGGGCGCTACATGTGACGGGCAGGCAGCCTTGGGACTCTGGACGGGGCCTCGACTGCTTTGGCACATCAACTGCCTAGAGCTGTTGGCAGTGCATCTGGCCTTGCGGCAGTTCCGGCCACTGCTGTTAGGCAAACATGTGTTGGTCCGTATGGACAACACTGCGGCTGTCTCGTACATCAACCGGTTGGGAGGTATACGATCATGCCACATGTCACAGCTCACCCGCCATCTCCTCCTCTGGATTCACACGCAGCTCAAATCACTGCGCGCTGTCCACATTCCGGGGGAGCTCAATCGTGCAGCCAATGCGCTCTCACGACAGCTCACGTTCCCCGGAGAATGGCGACTTCATCCCGAGACGATCCGGCTGATTTGGAGTCGATTCGGGGAAGCTCAGGTAGACCTGTTTGCTTCCCGCGAGTCCTCCCACTGCCAGCTGTATTTCTCCCTGACCGAGGGCCCCCTCGGCACGGACACACTGGCACACAGCTGGTCTTGGGCTTTACGCAAGTATGCGTTTCCCCCAGTGAGCCTGCTCGCACAGACACTGTGCAAGGTCAGGGAGGACGAGGAGCACGTCCTGCTGGTCGTGCCTTACTGGCCCACCTGGACCTGGTTTCCCGAACTCATTCTCTTTGCGACAGCCCCTCCCTGGCGCATTCCTCTGAGGAAGGACCTCCTTTCTCAGGGGCTCGGCACCGTATGGCACCCATGTCCAGATCTGTGGAACCTTCATGTGTGCCTCCTGGACGGGATGCGGCAGACTTGAGTGGTCTACCACAGGCTGTGGTTGAGACCATCACTCAGGATAGAGCTCCTTCAATAAGGCAAGCCTATGCACTGAAGTGAAGTCTGTTCGCGAACATGTGGTCTTCTTGCCGAGAAGACCCCCGAAGGTGCACGATTGGAATAGTGCTTTCTTTCCTGCAAGAGAGGTTGGAGCGTAGGCTGTTACCCTCCACCTTGAAAGTGTACTGTATGTGGCTGCTATCGCGGCCCATCACAATGCAGTGGACGGCCAGTCCCTGGGAAAGCATGATCTCATCGTCCTGGCTGGACTCCAGAGGGGTCCCTTTGAACCGCTGGACTCAGTCGAGCTGAAATTCCTGTCGGCTAAGGCGCTCCTGACCGTGCTCACTTCCATCAAGAGGGTCGGGGACCTCCAAGCATTTTCGGTGAGCGAAGAGTGCCTTGTGTTCGGTCCGGACTACTCTCACGTTGTCCTGAGACCCAGGCCTGGATACGTGCCTAAGGTTCCCACCACGCCCTTCCGCAATCAGGTGGTGAACCTGCAAGCACTGCCCTCGGAGGAGGTAGATCCAGCCTTGGCGTTGCTGTGTCCCATAAGAGCATTGCGCATATACGTGAACTGCACCCGGAGCTTTAAAATCTCTGAGCAGCTCTTTGTCTGCCACGAAGGTCAGCAGAAAGGAAAGGCTGTCTCCAAGCAGAGGTTGGCCCACTGGATAGTGGATGCCATTGCCTTGGCGTACCAATCTCAAGGTGAGCCGTGCCCCCTGGGGGTGAGGGCTTACTCCACATGGAGTGTTGCCTCCTGCTATGCATTAACGCATGGCGCCTCTCTGGCAGACATCTGTAGAGCTGCGGGCTAGGCGACACCGAACACCTTCGGGAGATTCTACAGTCTCCACGTTGAGCCAGTTTCTTTCCGTGTGTTGGGTAACAGGTAATTGGCGGGAAGAGCTGGCCAGTATCACGCTTGCTGCGCCATTCCCCCTCACCGGGGGATACGAGCGCCTTTTTACTCCTCCAGTTCAGTTACCCGGACGGTGAACCCTGGTGGAGTTCCTCCAGCAGTATGACGCTAGGCCCAGTACTGGTGTTAGCTCGCCCGGGTCTCCGGTCAGCCCCTGTACTGGGCTAGGTGTCCGTATGGCTTAATTCCCTTCGGGTAATCCCATACATGTATTCTTCAACGGTAAGGTTTCCCTCACGGTAAATCCGTGTCTTCCCTTTGACAGAGCTCTCTGTCAGGCCCTGCTGGCAGCTCTCCTCCCTACTCCTAGGTAGGATCTGCCCTAGGGTCCAGTCGTATGTAGTACTGCCCCAGGCCTGGGTCAGTCCATATCAGTGTCTCCACATGTTACCTCCCTTCGGGCAGGATGTGGCCTCCGTAGCGCCCTTCTCCGGAAGGCTCGCTTCCCCGTCGTTACTGCCAAGCTGTAACAACAAATAGGAAAGACTTGAAGCCATCTTTCATTGAAGGTCGAAATCCCTTCCGACTTCTGTGGGGAAAGGAACAGCGGCTTGGCTATCTCCAGCAGCAATGTACTCAGTGGTCCCTGCGGGCACCAAGGTTAGCGAATTTGCACTGGGGCGATGGGAAGGTTGCGACCTTTCGCATGGCATTTGTCTGTAACGCGCTCGCTTGTCAGCATCTGCATGCCACAAGGTTGTGACGGGGTTCAGGTTGTGGCGCTTTCCATAGGACCCTTATGTCATCACGACATAACTCATAGTGACCGACAGATAGGGAACGTCTCGCTTACGTACGTAACCCTCGTTCCCTGATGGAGGGAACGGAGACGTTATGTCCCCATGCCACAATCTTGAACCGTCGCTGGTTGCCTGGGACTCGTTCTCGGCTCCTCAGTGTAAAACCTGATGAGTGGATGCACCTGTCGCCCTTTATACCCGTATGCAGGGGGAGTGGCTCAGGTATGCAAAATCCACTAGCCAATATTCATTGGCGTTTTCTCTTAAAGTCAGAGATGATTGGGGCATCCAAGTAAATCCCCTATGTCGTCACGGCATAACGTCTCCGTTCCCTCCATCAGGGAACGAGGGTTACGTACGTAACCAAGACGTTAGCTGTAGGAGAAAAGCCTCTTCTCAATTCTGTCAGGACCACTATCATCAAAGATGATTGACAATTAGCATACAGTTTGGATTGGCGGTATGGTTCTGCTCTGGGCAAGAACTCCCTGCGCATCCATGCAGCCTAGCATGGATGAGAGCAGGGAGAGCAGCGATAACCCCCACAGGGTAAACAGAACAGAACCAACATAAATGAATTGCAGATATCGTTAAAGTTCAGTAATTTTATGCACACATTTTAGAATTAGTCTGATTCAAAGGAGAATCAGAAGGCTGAATCCTGACTGACAGAGAGGAGGAGTTGGGGATGGAGGAGGGTAGTTAGCTATTGAGCAATGCGAAAACTGCTGATAATACTGAGGGACCTTATATATGGATGCTTAGGTGTCGTATTCCTATAGGTAGATGGGGATCAGCTGAGAGTCAGCTGATGCAAGCTTGACTAACGTGACCTGCCAGAACTAACGCTACGCTTGATTATTATCTCTAGGTCACGTCCATAGACCCTTCAAGCTGGCAGTTATTAAGCCTCTCA
This sequence comes from Schizothorax lantsangensis, assembly GCA_027422415.1. NCBI lineage: Eukaryota > Metazoa > Chordata > Actinopteri > Cypriniformes > Cyprinidae > Schizothorax > Schizothorax lantsangensis. The sequence continues at coordinate 22,870,792 of CM049856.1, read as the reverse complement.
TTAAGAAAACGCAACTAGATCCTTGTAAATTGGCTTATATGCTTTGAGGTCAGATATGGAAGCATAAAAAAAATGTTTCATAGGAATTTCCTCTGAATGCTCCAAATGATCGAATGATTGGGATCCATGATCTCAAATCGTAAATATCAAACATATTTGATATTTATGACTCTTGTTTGGGCTGCCTCTGACGTGACACCCGTGATAGCAAATGAAAGTGAGCAAGCGTCACCTACCTGATGTTGCATGCTTCTGAAACTTGGCAGCCACAAACAGGCCACGAAAGTGGAGTATTGAGAAAGAATATCACCCATAATCTTTTTTCTCTTTTGTTTTTCACTGTAAAACAGAATGTGCAAAAGGAGAGCCAGTTGACCACGTCGATTATCCTCCATTTGTTTTGCTTAAGTCACGTTTAATCTCGCAAGTCTCCATGAGATCTCATGCTACTGTGAAATCGTTCCTACAATCGACAGATGTGTGGTCTCGCGGTCCAGCCGGATCCTCTAGTGTGCGCATTCAGATGATTATAAGGCTAAAAATGTATTGAAACTGTCTTTATGTCTGTGGTCTCTCACATTTTTAAAAAATTAGGTTAAGATTTGAAAATTGTCTTGTGTGCCTTGCACGGAAACCTGTCAATCAGTGTCGGGTGGGACTATACTAGGGGGGCAGTTGACAGATTTCTGTGTAAGGCATCGGAGATTCAAATGCTAAAGGAATAGAGATTCCATTTGAGTCTTGGCATGTTACATGCATGACACATGGAAAGTGAAAAAGCAGATGTGGTAATTAATATTGCTATTTAAGTCATAAATCATAAGGCATGGGAAATACAGTTACAAATGGACTTTGTTTTTCTATTTGAAATGTGACCGTTACTGTGCATTCACAAAAGTGAAAAATGCAAACAGTAATACAAAATTTGCAATTGCATTTGGATTGCATTGTGTCCATATATGGAAAACACAACTGAAAATACAATTTGCAATTCTTTTTGAAAATTGTCCGGAATATCCTTCCATACATATATCATGAATTATGACAATTAAAAAGCAATAACCACCACACCTGTGCTGAATACAGTTCCACATGTGGATTGCTTTCATTAAAACAAAACAATAAGAAGACAGTGATGAAAAGACAACAAAAACAAAACACATGCACTTTTGAAAAGTGTCAGAGTATCCTAATATTGAAGAAATGGATTGCATTTTGAAGTTAAATGTTAAACAAAGAAATGTGTAATCTGTCAGTTGCATCAGAGTGGGCGGTGAATGGGTTGTTCAGTCTGATCCAGACACTATATAAATGAAAGGACAGTAAGAAGAACAGAACAAACTCCTAACAGGAGGAGACTCAATCATGGCCTATGAGACAGAGGATCATGAGACTCAATACTGCTTTCCTGCCATCAACTCATCATGTATCAAGGGAAAACGCTCCAGATATGAATACAATATCATGTATATGTTTTTTTCATTGTTGTCAGCATGGACTGTGTTCCTGAATCTGCTGGTGATCATCTCCATCTCTCACTTCAAGAAGCTTCACACTCCAACCAACCTGCTCATTCTCTCTCTGGCTGTGGCCGACATGCTTGTTGGAATTGTCATACTCATAGAGGCCACAAAACTGATTGACACGTGCTGGTACTTTGGAGACACTTCCTGTGTAATCTATTCAATGTTTGTTACAGTGCTTGTCTCAGGATCTCTTGGTAATTTAGTTTTAATTGCTGTTGATCGTTATGTGGCTGTGTGTCACCCTTTACTATACCCACAAAAGATAACAACAACTAAAACATTATTGACCATCTGTATCTGCTGGTTTTGCTCTTCAGCTTATTCCACTTGCTTTGTAATTAATAGTGGATATTTTAACACCTCACATAGAACAGATGTGTGTCAGGGTGAGTGTGTCATTATAATAAGTTTTGCCTGGAGAGTCACTGATCTGATTTTGACCTTTGTGTCTCCTTGTGCCCTGATCATAACTTTATATATGAGGATTTTCTATGTTGTAAATCAGCAAGTGAAAGTTATAAACTCACTAATGAAGGGTGGAAAATCTGTAATGGAAGGTTCAAGGAGGAGGAAATCTGAGAGCAAAGCTGCTCTGACATTAGGAATCATAGTGACAGTCTATCTGCTTTGCTGGATTCCATACTACATCTGTTCCATATCAGCAGTCTCTTCCACAATCATACATGTTTTGTCATGGGTAGTGTATATTAACTCTGGTCTGAATCCTCTGGTCTATGCTTTATTTTACCCCTGGTTTAAAAAGACAGTTAAACACATCTTAACTCTGAAAATACTTCAGCCAGCATCCTCTCTGGTCAATATTTTTACAGAGCATCAATCGTAATTAAACTGGTACAAAGCAAACTAAGCAAACACTCAGTAAAATTAAGGGGAAAATGTTCAATTTTCAGTCAGTCTGATTCAGACACTGTATAAATGAAAGCACAGTAAGAGCAGAGCAAACTCCTAACAGGAGGAGACTCACTCATGGCCTATGAGACAGAGGATAATGAGACTCAATACTGCTTTGCTGCCATCAAATCACGTATCAAGGGAAAATGCTACAGTCATGAATACAATATCACGTTCGTGTTTTTCATTGCTGTCAGCATGGACTGAACTCAGTAATTTCTTTTTAATTACTACTGATTGTTAAGTTGCTGTGTGTCACCCTTTACTGTACTTATACAAAATAACCACAACTAAAACTTTAGTGAGCATTTGTGTCTGCTATTTTTTTCTCTTCAAGTTACAGTAGTGGCTATTTGAAAGTGAAAGTGACTGAATGTGTGCTCTGCATATTTAATTAGTGGCAAATCTTTTGACATGGGTCATGTATACAAGTCAAAATTAGACTTGCCAAAACAAGCAGAGTCAGACAGCAGGGTAAAACAAGGTTAGACAATGGCAGCGTTTTTTATAAGATGGAGGAAACTGATTAAATATTTAGGTTTCAATCAAGGTTCTTCTCAACAGTTAAGCTAAAGTTTTTTGCCATATTTTTATTTATTTATTTTTTACTTTGTTACTTTTCACTGTCAAGCACCAGATAAAATAGTAAGGTATTGTAAGGATAAGACTAATCGTAAGGGTGTGATAAGAGTAAGGGGCATTTGCAAAGGTTGTACATTTTCTTTATTTTTGTAATTTTGATAGGTGATACTAGTAATGCATAAACTGCATACTTAACCTTTAAGCAAACTTTTCACACACATTGGAATTGATCAAATGTTCATGAATTGTTTTGCATTAGCTCATTAAGTAAACTGCAAGCAAAAAGAACAATCAAGAAACAATTCATCATGTAATCAGTCATGTTGCATCTGCTGTCACAGATAACCAAAAAAAAAAAAAAGTGTAAGCAGGGCTCCAGACTAACATTTGAGGGCAGTGACACTGGTCTACAGATAGTGGCAACAACACCTGATTTGATAGCACTGACACAATGAATAATAATTAATGATATTAATTAACAATATTTCATGTTTTATCTCTTGGAAACGCACATTTGACAGTAGTTTCACTTGACAGTATCAGTAGCATGATACTGATATAAAATGTATAAAATGTATTTATTTTCATTTTACAAAAAAACGTAACATCTGTTAATAACTGTAGTAACAGCCCACAAGACTTGCTCTGTTGCCCACTCAGCCTCGTCCCAAGCCAGAGCCCGAGTTCTAACAACACCCCCCCCAGACCACTAAGTGCTATCCCTTCCCCAAACGCCAGGGACCCCGTCCCAAGGTGACATTGGACCCTGAGCTGCAGAAGCCACCCTGATGCATCTGGAGAGAAGAGGAGAGGGCTAGGTCCCATTATGGCTAGACCTCCCTCAAAGAAATTTCACGTAGGGGTGGCTCGATACCACTTTTTCAGAACTGATCCCGATCCGATACCAAAAAGTCTGAGTATCGGCCGATACCGATATCAATCGGTTACCAGGGCAGTTTTTTTTTATTAGTGTAGAATTTCTATTCCTCAATGTGTGTTGAACTGATCATCACTATTTGTGTTACACACAATACTAAATATAGACAACTTTCTTATAAAGAAAAAATAACATACTGAAAAAAATATATATCATAATCTATGACAAAAATACCATTATAAACTAAGTTAGTGGATAATTGAGTAGCAAAACTCTAGAAAAATCATGAGTGCACAATAATTTTATAAAATCTAAACTTTTAGTGAAAAAAAAAACATTATTTAGTGGGGAACAAATAAAAGTGAATAAGTGTTGGAATAAATCTGGTAAAATGTTACACATTGCTCTTTGTATGGTTGTAAAATACATTAATGAAAAAAGTAATATATTTATATATAAATATATAGGGTCTACTATAAAACTAAAAGACATTCCTTTTAAATGTATAGCATAGTAATGAGGCAGCAGCATATGATAGATAAGACAAACAAGAAAGGCTATTAATAATCTGTCATTGTGCAAAAGTATTATGATACGAAAGGCTCCAATACAGAGTGGCACAAAGAGCTTATGCGTATCCCGTTTGCAGAATGATGCGCTTGAAGCAACACGGAGTCTCAGCGCGCAGCATAGAAAAGTTCAAAGCACAAAGGGAAGAGACATAGATTGATGCATTGTGCATTAAATCTGTGCAATAGTTTGAGCCTTTTCTTTTAACAGTTTTAAATCTCAGTTACTGTGCTCGTGAAGAACAATTCATAGTGCTCTCTACTCCAGTGTTGTGATCTAACACGGTAGAAATGAACTCGATTTAGAAACAAAACAAAACTCCAGCAAAATAAAGTCATTTTATGCAAAACCATTTATCTTTATTTACAGATCAAGTATAATATTAGGAACATTAAATCATCTTGAAGAAAGTCATAACCGAACGCGAAACGCAGTTTGAACGCTGAATGGAGGATGACAGACAGCCGCAGCGGAGAGAAGAGTTTGCATCAACTTGACTTAAATATTCATCTGTACCTCCAGCCTGATCTCATGGCAATTTGTACATATTTTACGAGGTGGCTAATTTGTACGAATTGTACGAATACGATTTTTGCTAAATCGTACGTATTTTACGAGTTGCCAATTCGTATGAATTTGTACGAATGACCTACACCTAACCTCTACCCGTCACTGGGGTTTAGACAAATCGTACAAAATCGTACAAGTGAGGTCATACAAATTTGTACGAATTAGCCACCTCATAAAATACGTACGAATTGCTGTGAGATAGTGTTGGTACCTCACATTAAACTGTGGAATGGCTTTAGAACACTTGGAATATAGTTTAAGAAAACTTTATGGTGCTTTATGATGTTTTTGTGGCTTTCGTGGGGCTTAACAATAACACAGAATAGTATACGCAGAATATCTGATTTGGATCGGGCTCGTCTGACCGATACCAGATCCGGCAGAAAATGCCAGTATCGGAGAGATACCGATACTAAATATCGGAGCAGTGCACCTCTAAAAACAGTCCATGTGACATCAGTGGCTCAACTTCGATTGTATATGAATTGAAATATATGAAGAAAGTTTTGTTGTGGTTGTATTTGCTGTGATGTTTTTATTTTATCAGTTTTTGTCATGATGTCTTATAAAAATGTGGCTGTTTGTGAGGTTGGTGCTGCATAAATTGAACTGTGAAGGGACAAAAAAGATATTACTACTACTAATACTGTAATGACTTGTAGTTGACATGCAGTTGCAAAGTTACTTTTCAACAGTTGTCTAAAGGATACCATCAAAATAATCAAACTGATATTAGAATAAAAAATAAATAAATAAATAAACACTTATGCTACCTAAAGCAAACAACTTAGAAATAATATGACAACATTATAAATCCTTTTGGAGGTTTACAAAAAGACTATCATTTCACATTAAAAACACTAATAAGATGTACTACACTATTGTGCAAATCTTAAATAATGGCTAGATATGAGACTTAAAATACATTATAACTATTCATTGTAACAATCCATTGTAACTTAAGTGGATGCAACATGTTCATTGTGTGTTATAAATAATAATACTCCTAAATGCTATAACCACAAATAAGTATTACAATGTATTAAAACTGTTGTTATGATTATTCATCAGATGATACAACATTTTATTTATATACACACACATTCACACACACTATGTATTCGTTATAATGCCTTAAGAATTTGGTAATACTTGAGTCATTACTAGTGGGTTACCATAACCTTCATTTTAGAATTAATTATTCATTATGAATAATTCACATTAATTATGAACCTATATAAAGTAGTTCTTAGGAGTTCTCCAGGATATATGAAAAAATAGTAGTTATTGGTTAGCTAATAGTGAACTACCAGTTTCAACTTAATGCTATTACTTACTAAATCGTTAATCAGAGTTCCTTGTTAGTTAATAGTTATTACTACGATGTTAATAGTGCATTAGTCTTTTGTTCCTGTGTAGTTATTCATTAACGACGGAACAGTATTCTAAAGTGTTACCATATATTTGTATATTATTCTTTTATTATCTGTGTCCTGTCCTGTTGCTGTCATTCTGTTGCACTGTGGAGCTTCTGTCACTATAACAAAATCCTCGTGTGTGTAAACATACCTGGCCAATAAAGCTCATTCTCATTCTCATTCTCTCATTCACAAAATGAATGTAGACAGTTAATAATGTCCTTAGTTTTACCATCAGTTCAAGCCCGAAAGAGGAACAGAGTCGCGTGACAGACACATGATCAGGGCCGTGCAGAGACCTTTGCTTAAGCGCCCCCCCCCCCCCCCCCCCCCCCCGCACATGCCTGCACATGATTCTAGTATGTATTTGCAAACAAACCGCGATTAAGATGATTTCTGACGCACTGTACACTCCGCTGTGATGTGACCGTCTCTCTCTCTCTCTCTCTCTCTCTCTCTCACACACACACACAAACACACACAAGCCGCGATTAAGATAGCTGATGTGCTGAGATGTGACCCTGTCTCTCTCTCTCTCTCTCTCACACACACACACACACACACACACACACACACACAAGCCGCGATTAAGATAGCTGATGTGCTGAGATGTGACCCTGTCTCTCTCTCTATCTCTCTCTCACACACACACATACGCGCACACACACGCGCAACAGTCAATAGCAAATACTTAAACTAATAACAAAACATACAGTTGATGATTCAGAAGCGCTAGATTGTCACAGCAAAGTCAGAATTACCTCCTCTCCTAGGTTCACGAAACGGTCGTCCATAAAATGCTTCTCCCTGACAAGGCTGCTTCAACACTACTTATGCAAACCACGCCTTATGCAAATATTTCCACATTGTGACATAGACATGTGGGGGCGTGTTTGAGTGAGCCATTTTAGGGGGGCATGGCAGAATCTTAACTTTGATAAAGAATATCTCTTTGGTTTTGAGACTTTAGTCTTTGCAACTTTAGGGATCTTATCTATGCACAATCAGCTTGTAACACTCCAAAGAGAAAGGAAAACTTGAAATCGCATCATATGACCCCTTTAAACTTTGCTCCAATTTTGATGTGAATACCCTCACATTAAAGATCAGAGTGTGCACTTTAAGGCCATATCCATTATATTGAATGGATTATATTATAGCTTGAATATGTTTTGGTCAGCAGCTAAAATACAAATTTTGCCTGTGTCCAAATATAAATGGGCCTAACTGTGTGTGTGTGTACAGGTGCATCTCAATAAATTAGAATGTCGTGGAAAAGTTCATTTATTTCAGTAATTCAACTCAAGTTGTGTATTAAATAAATTCAGTGCACACAGACTGAAGTAGTTTAAGTCTTTGGTTCTTTTAATTGTGATGATTTAGGCTCACATTTAACAAAAACCCACCAATTCACTATCTCAACAAATTAGAATACTTCATAAGACCAATAAAAAAAAAACATTTTTAGTGAATTGTTGGCCTTCTGGAAAGTATGTTCATTTACTGTATATGTACTCAATACTTGGTAGGGGCTCCTTTTGCTTTAATTACTGCCTCAATTCGGCGTGGCATGGAGGTGATCAGTTTGTGGCACTGTTGAGGTGGTATGGAAGCCCAGGTTGCTTTGATAGCGGCCTTCAGGTCATCTGCATTGTTGGGTCTGGTGTCTCTCATCTTCCTTTTGACAATACCCCATAGATTCTCTATTGGGTTCAGGTCAGGCGAGTTTGCTGGCCAATCAAGCACAGTAACACCATGGTCATTGAACCAGCTTTTGGTACCTTTGGCAGTGTGGGCAGGTGCCAAGTTCTGCTGGAAAATGAAATCAGCATCTCCATAAAGCTTGTCAGCAGAAGGAAGCATGAAGTGCTCTAAAATTTCCCGGTAGATGGCTGCGTTGACTGTGTGTGGACTTCAGAAAACACAGTGGACCAACACCAGCAGATGACATGGCAGCCCAAATCATCACTGACTGTGGAAACTTCACACTGGACTTCAAGCAACATGGATTCTGTGCCTCTCCACTCTTCCTCCAGACTCTGGGACCTTGATTTCCGAATGAAATGCAAAATTTACTTTCATCTGAAAAGAGGACTTTGGACCACTGAGCAACAGTCTAGTTCTTTTTCTCCACAGCCCAGGTAAGATGCTTCTGACGTTGTCTCTGGTTCAGAAGTGGCTTGGTAGCCCTTTTCCTGAAGACGTCTGAGCGTGGTGACTCTTGATGCACTGACTCCAGCTTCAGTCCACTCCTTGTGAAGCTCTCCCAAGTGTTTGAATCAGCTTTGCTTGACTGTATTCTCAAGCTTGCGGTCATCCCTGTTGCTTGTGCACCTTTTCCTACCCACATTCTTCCTTCCAGTCAACTTTGCATTTAATATGCTTTGATACAGCACTCTGTAAACAGCCACACCTTTCAGTAATGACCTTCTGTGACTTACCCTCTTTGTGGAGGGTGTCAATGTTCATCTTCTGGATCATTGCCAAGTCAGCAGTCTGCCCTATTATTGTGATTTCAAAGAACAAGAGATACCCATAATTTATACTGTATGGATGGATACTGTATCATTTATTGAAACTCAAATGTAAATATTCTAATATTTAGAGATACTGCTTTTTGACTTTCATGAGCTGTAAGCTCTAATCATCAAAATTTAAACAAAAAAAACTTTTGAAATGTTTTACTTTACATGTAATGAATCTAAAATATATGAAAGTTTCACTTTTTGAAATAAGTTACGAGAAAAAATGAACCTTTTCACAACATTCTAATTTATTGAGATGCACCTGTATAACAGAACCAAAATGCCACAAGCCCCAGAATTGGCTATAACTAGGAGGTCATTCAAGGACCCTAATGAGAGCAGTCTGTGTCTAGACCTGAATCCAGATTCAAAAATTTCTAGTAGGCTATTTGTATAAAGATGAGGTTGGAGTTGGTCAACAACGATGCGCTTAGGGACTTTTGCCAGAAATTATATATTTGAAATTGGCGGTTAACAACAATTGGCGAGCAACATCAGTTTATACAACACCAGAATCAAAAACACATTAGAACAAACAATTTAACGGACTGATGAAGAAGTGGCTGCCACATTGTGCCAGCGCCCTCTCACACCGAAAGTCATGATCTCAATCAGTATGTCAACACTTATAAATATAAATGTATTCGCATTGGATGTAATATATTGAAACAAGTGGAATTTGGAAAAAAACGTCTCAGGTTACGTATGTAACCCTGGTTCCTCGAGGGAACGAGACGCTGCGTCCGGAGACGCTTTGGGAATGCCCCCAGCGTAACCGTGCTCTGAACACATGTGTAATCTGTCCAACGGATGGGCGAGACGTCACGGGTGGGTGACGTAATCGGCCAGGAAGCATAAATGCTTTTATGCTGCCTGGCCGATTACGTCACGTGCGATGGAACCAGCGTCAGCTTCAGGAATGAAGAAACCGCTCGCAGGGATGTCGGAAGTATGGCCCCAAAACGCAGCGTCACATACGTAACCTTTTCAGGAACTCGAGCTGCGTCCGGAGACGCTTCCTAGTGTGAATGGAGCACAGCTAGGGCGGGGCCTGCATCCCGAAGGCCAACTTCTGACAAGTGAGTCTTGATCCCCAAGAGGGGAGAACAGAGGACTCGAGGCTATGGAATTAGAGAGTACCAGAGGGGACATTGCGCTGTCTCCTGAGTAGCAAAGAGGTCCACCTGTGCCTGACCAAACACTCTCCAGATCTGCTTCACCACCTTGGGGTGAAGCATCCATTCCCCAGGCCTCGGCCCCTGTCTCGACAGGATGTCTGCTCCCCAACCGGTGAGGGACGCGTCCGTCGCTGGCGTTACGCAGCGACAAGGACAGGCCCTGAGACAAGAACCAGGGTTGTCTCCACATGTCTAAGGCACATAGGCACCGCCGCGTGACCTTGATCATGCGAAGCGGGTTTCCCCCCGGGAAAACCCCCCTTGTCTTGAGCCACCCCTGTAGGGGTCTCATGTACAGCAGGCCAAGAGGTATAACGTTGGAAGCAGCTGCCATCAGACCCAGCGGTCTCTGAACCCACTTGACAGTGAGTGACTGGCCTCCTCTCACTCTCGCGACAGCAGTGAGGATCGACTCGATCTGAGCAGGTGATGTACGTGCCTGCATCGTGGTCGAATCCCAAACCATGCCCAAATAAGTGGTTCTCAGAGCCGGAGAAAGCACACTCTTCTTGGCGTTCAGTCTTAACCCCAACACTTTCATGTGAGCGAGAACAACATCTGGATGTTGAGCCGCCATCTGCTCTGATTGAGCGAGAATCAACCAATCGTTGATGTAAATGAGTATACGGATGCCTTGTAGCCGCAACGGAGCTAACGAGGCATCCACACACTTTGTAAAAGTGCGGGGTGAGAGTGCTAGGCCGAAGGGAAGAACCCGATATTGGTAAGCTTCGCCCCCAAAAGCAAACCTCAGGAACTCCCTGTGAGTGGGAAGGATGGAGATATGGAAGTATACGTCTTTTAGATCGATCGTGACAAGCCAGTCCTCGGACCTGATCTGAGACACGACCTGTTTGAGCATCTTGAACTTCAGTCTGCTGACTGAGCGGTTCAACTGACGCAGATCTAAAAAGGGACGCAACTTCATCCTTCTTGGGAACTATGAAGTACCGGCTGTAGAACCCGGACTCTCTTTCGTGAAGAGGGACCACCTCAATGGCCTCCTCCCTCAAGAGAGTATCTACTTCTCGTTCCATTACCAGAGCCTGCTCGGGGCCGACCCGAGTGGGATTCACCCCGTTACATCGAGGCAGAGGAGAACCGAACTGGATTCTGTAGCCTCTCTCTACAGTATGCAGGACCCACTGAGACACATTTGGCAGTAGTTTCCCTGCTGCAAAATAATCTACTAAGGGAACCAGTCTCTCGAGACTGGCCTCTGGTGTAATCAGAGCGGCTAGTTTGGTATCCTGGAATGGCACACCGGCAGGAGAAAGCCGAACTAGCTGCTCTAGAGACCCCCGAAGGGGTGGCGAGCATCTCAGCTCCGCTACATTTCCGGGCGGAAGAAACTGAGATGTGTGCTCGCTGGAGATCGCTGCACCCTGGAACACCGTAAGTGGCAGGGTTGGCAGACCGATCTCCTGAGGGCACTGAGGAGAGACGGGCACCGTGTAGCACGGTGTCCGCCGCTCTTCCCCAGAGGGGCCGGCCCTCATTAACATAAGGAGCTGGAACACGGTTGGGGCTGCTCCGCCCAGCAGCCCCTGCTGACCACCTCAAGTGGAAGAGAGGTCACATATCGTGCTCCTATATTTACCTGTGTATATATACATATAATCTATCTATATATACATATACATATATATATATATATATATATACTGTATATATATCAACCTTCCCAAGTTAGATGAAATACAGCATTCAATTCCTCAAAATTAAATGCAGCCAAACAACCAGACAAGTAACACGGTCTGATATGAAAGATTCATCTATAAACCCGAGAAAGTTTAAATGCACGCGTTGCCTCGGCAGAGCGCGCGGCAGCAGCCGGCTCTTACTCAAAAAAGGGGAGGGAACCCCAAGAGAGAGCGCTAGATAGAGGAATGCAGGTGGAGATAGGGGAAGCCCGTCTCCAAACCGTCCACCAGATCCATGTGTGATCCCCGCGATCTAAATTGCCGCCGTGTCTCAGCAGCAGCGGGACCGCGACCGCGAGATCACACGCGAAAGTTTCATATAATGAACCGAGAATGACCGTAATGCGCGTGCTGCAACAGCGCACTCTCACCCACGGGGGGAAGAACCGCAACGCGGGCTTCCAGCCCCGAGCGAGAGCGCAAGATCTGGGGAAAAACATTTACATTTACATTTACATTTAATCATTTAGCAGACGCTTTTATCCAAAGCGACGTACAAATGAGGAGAACAATAGAAGCAATCAGACCATCGAGAGAGCAACAGTATACAAGTGCCATGACAAGTCTCAGTTAGTCTAGCACAGTACACGTAGCTAGGAATTTATTTTAAAAAAAATTTTTTTAAATAGAATAAGTAAGTGTTAGTATTAGTCAGTCAGGTGCTGGCGAAAAAGATGTGTCTTTAGATGTTTTTTGAAAATGGCTAAAGACTCAGCTGTTCGAATTGAGATCGGGAGGTCATTCCACCAGCTGGGCACAGTCCAGGAAAAGGTCCGTGAGAGTGATTTGGTACCTCTTTGGGATGGCACCACAAGGCGTCGTTCACTTGCAGAATGCAAGCTTCTGGAGGGCGCACAAGTTTGAACTAGCAAGTTTAGGTATATTGGTGCAGTGCCAGTTGTGGTCTTGTAGGCAAACATCAGTACCTTGAATTTGATGCGAGCGGCTATTGGTAGCCAGTGTAACCTGATGAAGAGAGGGGTAACGTGAGCTTTTTTTCGGCTCATTAAAGACCACTCTGGCTGCTGCATTCTGGATCAGTTGCAGAGGCTTGATAGTACATGCGGGAAGGCCCGCCAAGAGAGCACTACAATAGTCCAGTCTGGAGAGAACAAGAGCTTGGACAAGGAGTTGTGCGGCTTGCTCTGACAGGAAGGGCCTAATCTTCCTAATGTTGTATAAGGCAAATCTGCAGGACCGGGCCGTTGTAGCAATATGGTCTGTGAAGCTTAACTGATCATCGATCACAACTCCAAGGTTCCTGGCTGTCCTGGAAGGAGTTAATCTTGAGGTGAAAAAGGTGGAGATAGGGCGAGCCCGTCTCCAAACCATCCGCCAGATCCATGTGCGATGACCCGCAATTTCAGTCACCACCGTGCCTCAGCAACAGCGGGACCAGAACCGCGAGATTATACGGCGGGGAGGAGCACAATCAGCCCATTCTTTTTTTTTCCTCTTGGGCTGACAGCGCAAACTCCGTTCTCTTGTTCATAACATGCTTATGAAACAATGCTTGCTGCTATACAAAGCTCATCGACGTCCTCCACATCCACCTCCTCGGAGGAAGAGAGGCGGAGCGTCTAGCCCTCTCTCTGGGGGGAAGAAACCGCAGGGCGGGCTTCCGAACCCAGAGAGCGGGCGTTGGATCTGATGGGAAAGGGAGCTCGCCCGTCTTCGTTCCCTCTACCTGATCCATCTGCGATTCCCACGAGCGCATCCACTGCTCCGCCTTGCGAAAGCGGGACCGGCACCACGAGGAATGCAAATGAAGGCTTCTTCCTCAAAGAAAGCCTCCGAGAGCGAGCATACGCAGTGACAACGGGCAGTCAGCTCCCTCGAGAGCATACTCTGCTTGCTCTGCTCTCAAGCAGACAACACACAGACTGTGTGTATCCCCAGCAGAGAGGTTTGTTTGCAGGGAGGAACACACAGCCTGTAATGCGATCTGCTCTCGCTCAAGTGCTAGTTTTGTTGCACTTAAAGCCATGGTGGAGCTTATTCTGAGTGTTTGCGGAAGACAGACAACACCAAATAAGTCTCACCACCGAGAACGACAGACACACACGGAGTAGCGGTTGCTGAATGACGAAAGCTGATGCCGGTTCCACCGCACGTGCTTTTATGCTGCCTGGCCGATTACGTCACCCGCCCGTGACGTCTCGCCCATCCGTTGGACAGATTACACATGTGTTCAGAGCGCAGTCACGCTGGGGGAATTCCCAAAGTGTCTCCGGACGCAGCTCGGGTTCCTGAAGAGGAACCTACAGTACAACATAGAGTTAGTAACAAGTAAGGTGAACTCACCAACATGAGAGAGAAATATCCAAATGCAGACGTTTATTAAAAAATTTTACAGGTGTAGGAAACAGGAACTTAACAGAATTACAAACTGGAGGACTGCATAAAACAAGAGCACAAAGACAGAACCCTGAAAGCTAGTGCTTTTCTCAAAACTATTTTTTTCTGAATCATTTTTAATATATTTCGGGGCCACTGTTTATTGTTACTTTTGAATAGCCAAAACCACTTTGTGTACACCAGGCCACTGACCTGTCATTTAGACAGTGACTTTGCATCTTTCTTAATTTGACCAACTTCAGACAAAAACTAATCATCTAAGGAAATCCACTTGTTTGTCTACTTGGTATTTGACATAGGTAAATAATCCTGATGGTCCTGTTAACACGTGTTCTGCTGCAATGACAATCCCCCATTGATCTGTTCATTAAGAGTGTGAAAACAAACACATGCAATACATACCAAACACATATGCTGCATTATCCTCAGAGGTCTGTGAATTTGTTTTGATAAGTTTAAAAGTTGCAAAACTTCAGAATCAGCATGAATATTAAAGTCACCAATTTATTCATAATTATTACCACAAGTTGTAAGTTCAGAAAATCTCTAGTAATATGCTACATTATTATTTAATGGTTATGTAATAACCATTATTATTTAATGGTTATGTAATAATTCAGCAACAAGACGTGTATTAGATATTGTCATGTGTCCACTACAGTCTGTGGATACCCTATGTAAGGACTATGCAGCCTGGTCTCATTGTTTATAAGTAGGTATTATTACATAACATTTACAAGCACAAAACGTACATTTTTGTACGTTTTTATTGATGCTAAAACATACAATGTAGATGTATTTCAACGTTTAAAACATATTTTTAGCTAAAAACTTAAAATATTTATGTATCTTTTATGTCATTAACATATTCATATCAATGCATTTTTATCATTTTATCAATAAGGGATTTAGATTTTTAGACCCCTTAACCTACCCATTTTATAGCGAATATGCATTTTTATCATTTTATCAATAAGCGATTTAGATATTTAGACCCCTTAACCTACCTCCAAACCTTAACCTACCCATTTTATAGCGAATATAAAAGGATCTAAAATGAAATTGACCGAAATTTTCATTTGAAGCGGCAACATTTGAATTTGTAAAGAGCGCATCAGTCAGCGCGGGCTTTGCTGTTTACGGTCACCGGACTCACTGCTCGGGATGGAGATGAAGATCGCCGAATAAAGGCTTGGATTTGGGTCTGTTCCTCGCGTCATATGGATTCGGAAGATTTGGATTACAGCGCACAAATAAAATTGTTTCATTTCGTAATTATGTTGCGTTTTTGGTGTATTTTATATTTCTATTGTCAGTCACAGCATGTTGGAAAAAACGCCTTTTGTGGCCCATGGCAAACAAATCAAACATTACATGACAAGTAAAGGTTAAATGATTGCAGAAATTTGTATTTGTTTTAAGGGTTTAAAGTGAAGTCTTGTTTAACATTATGTAGGCCTATTCTTGGAAACGAGCTGGCAGTAGAAATCACACAAAATTAACGAAATGTTATCATTTCATATTAAATAAACGAGTAAACAATTTAATAATGCAATTGAAAACAAGGTCATTGATATGACAACTAAAAACAACAACAATAATAAAATTAATGCCACGATTTCAATATTCATAAGGATTCATTTTTAGGTGTCGTCAATACATCAGTTTTATACATTTAAATGCTGAAAATACGTAAGTATTTGTACGTTTAGATGCTGAAAATACAGTATGTCAGTATTGTACGTTTTAGTGCCTTTAAAAACATAAGTAAATGTACGTTTTATAGAACCACATTTTACGTAAAATACATACGAATTATCATGAGATCACGTTGGACTATGGCCTGTGACACACCAAGATGAACAAAGAACTGCAATATTGAGTTTCTATATTAAATAATTTCTCTTGCCAGTAGCCACTGACTCCCTGTGCAGCATTTTTAAAGTGCCCTGTAGGGTATCAGAGCGACTCAGACAATTTAAGATTCGATCAGAACATTTAAACATGAGGAGCCAAATTCCACAAAGAGGCCCAAGACAACAGGATGTTCGTAAATCAGATCCTAGCGCCAGCCAGTCTGAAGCAAGCCTAGCCAACCAACTCTTTCACAGAACAGCTTGCAACATTAACACAAAAGAACACTTATTGATAATCCCAACTCAGGAAGGAGATTGTCAAATTTGGGGCAAGTAACCAAGATTGATGGTCAAAGAGATGCACAGCATGACCATCACATGTAAATACATGATAGAAATCATGAGCTTCCTCAGATTGGTTTCCCCAATTGGACTGAAATTCCTTCTAAACCCTTTTGACCTTTGTTCCTCAGAACACATTCTCACGTCCACAGAATGGCACAGAAACTGTGTAGCTGCACCAAAATCATCTTAAAAGGACTTATGAGCAACTAATCATTTCTATGCATAACTCCATATCATGTATGTAACACACACATTTGACTATCATGTTCTAATCACTCATTGTGTTTGTCTTTTTAATAACTATTGAATAGCTTAAGGGTTCATATTCATGTTTGGTATGTATGAGTATGAAAATTATAGCTTGAATGTTTCTTCCAATCAATTCTCTGTCAAATGTATTATATTCTTGTTATAGAAATCATGTCAAAATTATACTCTGCAAGAGCAGGAAAATTCTGACCTGGTCTCACAGAATTCCGTGTAATGACCATGGACCCTTAACTCCGATTCTGTGGTGGCATCACGGAATCGCAGAAAATTCCGTGATGGGCTCACAGAAGTAATACCAATGTAAGTCAGTGACAGGCATCAGCCGTGGTCCACGCACGGATCCACTGGTTCATCACCAGCACTGCCTCAATTGACATGTGTGGACCACGTAAAAAGAGTGACTCTGATGCAGTTATATTTGTATATAAATTTATACTTTTACTGGAGCACCTAACCCACCCCTACGCTAAACCTACCCACCTCTGAACAATATAAAACACGTAACAGGCAAAGATAAGTGCAGTCACAGGTATTTATTGCAAAAACTGACCATAAACAAGCAGTATAAAAGCATTACAAACAAGTCGTGTTGCATTCCAAGTCTTCTGAAGCCATACTAAGTCTTTATGCGAAGAAGAGAGTAAAACACAAGGTTTTAATCGCTGAAAACGATCCCGCTCCGTTAACGCGTTCACATCTCATTCAAAACGATACTTCCGTCCCGTAGCATGACGCAATCGGTCACGAGACATACAAGAGCCAATAGGCTGTCACAACAGCATGACACAATCGATCACGAGACACGCAAGAGCCAATGGCATTTCACAACCAAAGCTGACGTAAGGCTTCTTCTGGCGGCATTTTTTGAATTTACACACAGAGACTGCAGCACACAGGAAGAGCTTTACGGTGGAAGGAGACGGCGATCGTGTCTGTTCCTCTCACAAATCAATCGTTTTGCCTCGGAAGACTTGGAACATTAATACTTTTTGAATAAATTATGACGGTAGTTGTGTCTGTCTGTTATATCTTCTGTTTTATTGACAAATGGTAGGTTTAGGGGCAGGGGTTGGGTTACGTGCTCATAAATGTGTAATGTAATATAAATAAAACTGTTGTGGCTGTTTACATTGAAAAATCACACCCCAACATATATGCAATAATGGCAATGTTGAGGATCACGTGACCCTTCGACAGCGATGCACGCTTAGTCTTTCGCTCTGCTCACTTTGCCACATATTGTATAATCCTGTCAGTAAATTTTAAACCACTCTGCATTGGACCCATCATGAGTGCTTCGGCAGACAAAGGCGATCGGAAAAGAGAGATTGAGCAATCGCCAATGAAGAAAAAATTCAAAGATTCCACCATCTCCAGAGAGGACCTCGACGATGCTATTGTTAACAGCATTAAACTAGCACTTAAAGAGCAGCAAAGCACTTTGAATTCGGTTGTGGCTTCAGCAGTAAGAGATGCGGTGGACTCTGTGCTGATTCCAGCATTGGGCGAACTGCGTGAGGACATACAAGCGACCAACAAGTCTGTTAAAGAGCTAAGAGAGGAGCTTGAGGCGATAGCTACCGCGGCGAAGCAGACATGTGACCGGGTTGATTCTGTTCAAGCAGCTGCACGTGAGGTTAGGAGGACAGTCACGGACTTAAGAAATCAGCTGGAGCGACTCACAGAGAAGATGACGGATATGGAGGATAGAAGCAGAAGGAATAACGTAAGGCTGGGGGGGCTGCCAGAGGGGGCGGAGGGCTCCAAAGCGGCTGGTTTCCTCAGAGTTAATCTTTCCAAGTGGATTCCTTCGCTGACAGGCCGTGACATTGAGATTGACCGGGCACATCACGTGTATGACGGAGGGAGGGGCTCCGATCGGCCGCGTACTCTCATCTTCCGTGTACTAAGATGGCATGACAGATCGGAGATCCTGAAAGGTGCTCGGCAGGCTTATCCGGTGAAATGCACACAGCCCTGCAAACATGCCTCTGCGGGGCCCATGCTGGCTTTTTGCGGGCACACTGAACTAGGGCCAGCGATTTGGGCTCGCCGCAGGCTCTCTGTGAGCAGCCCACACTATGGGACTGCCCACATTAATCCAATGATGGCCCAGTGTGGGCCAGCCCGTTCGGGCCCAGAGCAACTTTTGTACCTTTGGGCCCATGCAGGTTTGGTGTAGGCAGCCCTGTAATGCAACTAGGAGAATACTAACACTGACTACGTTTACATGGACATCAGTAATCTAATTATTTACCTTATTCTGAATAAGACAATATTATGATTAAGGTGTTTACATGAGTTGCTTTTAGAATAATCCTTTCATGTTCCCGTTTTACATGTTATAGTACATAGATAGATTAATGGCATGCATCATTACGTCACCACACAACGTCCCCGTCAGAATTGCACGTATAAACATATATTTCGTCTTCATTATTGTCACGGTGCACACACGAGGGAGGAACAGGAACACGCAGACGAGGACATAAACTCAAATAATAGTCTTTAATGACATCCAAACAAGGCAGGGCAAGACAAGGCATGACTGACATGGACAGAAACACCGGGGAGTAATGAGTAGACCAGACCAAATCAAACTCAAAAGGCAGGAACTAATATACACAGACTAATTAGACAAACACAGCTGGAACAGACTTAACTCATAATGACATCAGACGAGGACAGGAAACAAACCAAATATGGAAACATGAGGTAGGAACAGATGACACACACAACAGAACCCTGACATAACAACCCCCTCCCGGAAGGCGTGTCCCACGCCGTAACAGTTCCACCGGGGAGGGGGGGTGGGCGCTCTGGAGGCCCCTCAGGACAAACACGGACAGGAACACAGGACTGGGACCTCCAGAGCAGAACAGACAGACAAAGGAGGCCATGGCGGAGCTGGGAGCTCAGGAGGCCATGGCGGTGCAGGGAGCTCAGGAGGCCATGGCGTAGCTAGGGGCTCAGGAGGCCATGGCAGTGCAGGGAGCTCAGGAGGCCATGGCAGGTGGTCCTTGTGGCCGTGGCCTCGGTCCCCTCGGCCCGGCCCCTACAGCCGGAACCCTTTCTACCCCCCCCAAAATTTCCCTGGGGAAGTCAGGGGGTATCAGGAGCCCTCCGGGGCTAGACACACAGAACAGTACAAAACAAGACAGGAACGCCCTCCAGGGCCAGACAGACAGGACAGGACAGCCCACAGGAACCAGAAGCCCTCCTGGGCTGGCTTGGAAGCTGAGGCTTCCTCTGGGCATGACATGACATCAGGGGCCCTCACAGGGTCCCTCAGCAACCGCTTCCACCTCCACGACAAGGGGGCAGGCGGCTAGAATGGCCTCCATGGCCACAACAAGAGGAGCCGCCTGCCCCAGACGAGTCTCCGTGGACAAGACAAGGTACTTTAAAATGTTCCTGTGGGCACAACAAGACAGACACACGGCACTCCTGGCCGTGACGTATGGACTCGATCCACGGGGCTAGGGTTAGCGGCGGCCAGCGGGCATGAGTCAGCGGCGATCCGGCGGGCTTGAGTCAGCGGCGATCCGGCGGGCATCGAGTCAGCGGCGGGCCGGCGGGCATTGAGTCAGAGGCGGGCCGGTGGCGTGATCTCCCGCAAACGGCGCGCCTGGGGGAGCGGCAACCCGGAACTAAGCAACCCGCTGGCGGGCTTGGGAGAGCCACCGCCGGCGGCGGATATCTCCCGCGATCGGCGGGCATGAGGGCTCGCGGCCAGTGGACTCGCGGCACTCTCGGCGATCCCGCCGAACTCCCACGCCCTCTTGCAGTGGGCTATGGCGGGATTACGAGCGGCGACTTCCTTGCCGCGGGACAGACACACACACTGGAACAAAATAAAACTTTCAAAAATTAAAACAAAACGAGGTGAATGGGCGCCGCTTACTGTTAGGTCTGGTCTTCTGTCACTGTGCACACACGAGGGAGGAACAGGAACACGCAGACGAGGACATAAACTCAAATAATAGTCTTTAATGACATCCAAACAAGGCAGGACAAGACAAGGCATGACTGACATGGACAGAAACACCGGGGAGTAACGAGTAGACCAGACCAAATCAAACTCAAAAGGCAGGAACTAATATACACAGACTAATTAGACAAACACAGCTGGAACAGACTTAACTCATAATGACATCAGACGAGGACAGGAAACAAACCAAATATGGAAACATGAGGTAGGAACAGATGACACACACAACAGAACCCTGACAATAATGATGCCATATACAGTTTTGGGTGTTTCATTTTTAATTTTATGAAACCTTCAAGTGCAGTTAATTATTTGTATGTGCATACAGACAACGGCGGTGTCGAAGCTCTTTTATTTGCCGTCAAACGGTTGATCACTGCTCTGTGTGTGTATACTGTCGCAAAATGCGGTGAAAAGTCCTACACGACGGTAATAGTGTGATTAAGGTGTTTACATGTCTGTACCGCACTTCAGCAATGCGACTAAAATAGGAATACTCCACATGTCTTAATTCGATTTGTGTTTACTTCGATTATGACTTTAGCCGGATTAAGGTAATCGGATTAAGGTAATCAAAAATCTCTGTTTACATGGTAGACTCTTATGCCTGGCTCACACTACAGGATTTTTAGCCCGATTTAGCCCCGATTTCCCCCTCCCGAGAATCGGAGGAAAAATCTTGTGGAGCACCTCGATCGGTCCCGATGTTCGGCGCGGATTATCTGATAATGTGAGGCGTTCACAGATCGAACCTTGCACCTCCCGATCTGCTCGCACACAAATCGGGGCCACCCCGATCATATCAAACATGTTTGATATTTAAGATTTAAATCGGGATGATGACGGCTGAATACGTCAGTACTTTCACAATAGCCAATGCGCGACCGCAAAACAGCTGCTGCACAGGTCCCTTGGATAGTGGAGATGGAGGAAACGCAGTGGCGGTGCTAGGGCGGGGCTTGACGGGGCTATAGCCCCATCAGAAACTTGCTTAGCCACGGCACAGCCCCCCCCAAGGATTTCCAAATGATTTTCCTGTTTTTTTAACTCTTGGTGTCACTCTCATTAACATTGAAAAATAAACATTAAAACCTAAAAAAGTGCCTAATATGTGGCCTATAAACAATTGATAATATGGGGGAGCAACTCAACTCAAGCAGAAGTGAAAGTAAAAAAAATAAAACTGACGGCTAACGCTGCATTAATGGCGCATTCTCTCTGAGACAACGAGAGGCGAATCTACTTTAACATATGCTGATAACGGTATATAACTGTCTTAAACTGTCTCTTGTGGCTGGTATAGTGAAAAACATGAGAAGAAACTTTATTTCGCGTTAAACAGGTTGTTTTTGAAAATTGGTGCATGAAATAAAGCTGCTCTGAATTTTCATTGATGTTGATGTGACAGTGTTAATAATAATAATTATAGGCCTATAATTCATTGTATAAATTAATAGACCTGTTTAAAAAAAAAAAACTTTTTAAAAACATTTTCAATGAGGAGTAAGCTAGCCTATTTTATTATCCTCACAGCGCATCATGCGGTGATGTGCCATGAAATTATTGCGGGGCAATAATTGCATGTAATTTAATAATAAAAGTAATCTAATAATAATATGCCTAATAATAAGAAGAATGTAACAGGCCTACATTAATTGGAAATGCTAAATCCTCTTAATATTGCCAATTTTTGATGCGTTTGACAATATCTCTGGCTATCATCTACACATGATATGATGTAAATCAGCACGGGGAGGTTATCAGCCGCAATGTGTGCCCATGTGGAAATAGGTTTATGAATTGTAATATCTATTATAATCTGGGCACAAGATGGCGCTGCTATGTTCGGCTGCCGTCCGGGCCGCTCCGCTAAGACTATGCTTTTATTTACTTTTTTACTTACTTTTGATTTCTATTTTTACACACATAACGTCGGCACTGATCACCTATGACAAAAGTGCACTCTTGGACATCGGAAACCGCCTCACTAACCTGGTTCAGGACACTTTATCACCGAATCCATCGTGGCCTCTTGAGATTCTTCGGAACGCGGAGAACAAAGGACACAGGAGACGGAACAAAAAACACCGTGGAAAAAGCGCTGGGATTCGGAACAGATTGAGGAAAAGGGCTCACAGTCCTCCTTTACCGAGCCTTTTGCTCGCTAATGTCCAATCCTTGGATAATAAGATGGACGATCTTAGAGCCAGGATTAGTTTCCAACGGGACATAAGGGACTGTAACATCATCTGTTTGACTGAAACATGGCTCACGCCCTCGGTTCCGGACACTGCTGTAACGCCGTCTGACAACTTCTCTGTTTTACGGATGGACAGAACAGCGGAGGCTGGTAAATCCAAGGATGGTGGTGTGTGTTTCATGACTAACAAGAAATGGTGTGACCCCAGGAATATCTCCTCTCTGTCGCGATCCTGCTCGCCTCATCTGGAACATCTATCCATTATTTGCCGCCCATTCTATTTACCCCGCGAGTTCTCCGCGGTCATCGCTACTGCCGTTTACATCCCTCCACAGGCAGACACGAGCTTGGCTTTGTCTAAACTTCACGATGTGATCAGCGGCTACATTAACCAACATCCTGACGCTGCCTTTATCATCGCAGGGGATTTTAACAAAGCCAACCTCAGGCAGGTCATGCCGAACTTTCACCAGCATGTATCCTGTCCTACTAGAGGACCGAATACACTGGATCACTGCTACTCTCAGTTTAAGAACGCCTACAAGGCCCGCTCTCTACCTGCTTTTGGTAAGTCTGACCACGCCGCCATCTTCCTCACACCGGAATACAAACAAAGGCTCGCACAGGAACCCCTGGTGAAGAGGGAAGTGACGCGTTGGTCCTCCCACTCTGAAGCTATGCTGCAGTCGGCTCTTGATGACGTCGACTGGGACATGTTCAGGGCGAGCTCATCTGACGTCAGCGAGTTCACGGAGGTAGCAGTGAGCTTTGTAAACACACTTACCGAACAAGCTACAGAAACAATAACTGTAAGGACTTTCCCCAATCAGAAACCGTGGATGGACAGATCAATCTGTGAAGCGGTTAACAAACGCACTGCCGCATACAACGAGGCTCTTTTGTCTGGGAATATGCGCGAATATAAAGCTTCGTGTTATGCTCTCAGACGGGCTGTAAGTGCCGCCAAACATCGCTACAAAGAGAGAATTGAGTCTCATTTCCAGCTCAATGACTCGCGACGCATGTGGCAGGGACTAAGGACCATCTGTGCCTTTGGAAGCAAATCCTCCGCGCAGGTGAGAGCAGATCCGTCGCTGGCCGAAGAATTAAACACCTTCTACGGCCGCTTTGAAAGCAACGGAGGCATCGCGGCTCTGCCGAGCAGCGCGTCAGGAAGCAGCAGGCAGAGAAGCGAGAATCATGTGATCACCGTGACGGAGGACGAGGTTCGGAGGGCACTAAAGAGAGTGAACATCAGGAAAGCGGCTGGACCTGACGGGATCACAGGCCGGGTTCTGAGATCATGCGCTGATCAGCTTGCTGGTTTGTTCACTTCTATCTTCAATGAGTCCCTTGCTACCTCTGTAGTTCCCACCTCCTTTAAAAAATCCATCATCATCCCTGTGCCTAAGAACAGTAAACCCTCTTGCCTGAATGACTATCGTCCAGTGGCCCTCACATCTATAGTCATGAAGGTTTTTGAGAGACTTGTTAAGAGCCACATTAGCTCCTCCATCCCTGTTACTTTGGACCCTCTTCAGTTTGCCTATCGCTCCAATAGATCAACTGATGATGCCATCTCTCACATACTTCACTCCTCCCTCACACACATTGACAGCAGCAATGGGAACTATGCAAGACTGCTATTCATAGACTATAGCTCAGCTTTTAACACCATAGTCCCCACCAAGCTGACTAATAAACTCACAGGCCTCGGCCTAAACACCTCACTCTGCGACTGGATCCAAGACTTCCTCACCGGCAGACCTCAAGTGGTGAAGGTAGGCCAGTTCACCTCAAACTCCATCACCCTGAACGTAGGAGCCCCTCAGGGCTGCGTTCTGAGTCCCCTGCTATACTCTCTCTACACACATGACTGTGTGTCCCCTCATAGATCCACATCTATTATCAAATTTGCTGATGATACTGTGGTTCTGGGCCTCATTTCCAACAATGATGAGACCGCATACTTGGATGAGGTGGAGAGACTAACATCATGGTGCCAGGACAACTGTCTCTCTCTGAACGTGAGCAAAACCAAAGAGCTGATTGTGGACTTCAGAAAGAGACACCTGCTGCCCTACACTCCTCTTATGATCAGTGGGACCCCTGTGGAGAGAGTAAGCAGCTTCAAGTACCTCGGCGTAAACATCTCCGAGGACCTGACTTGGACTACACACATCCAAACACAGGTCAAGAAAGCCAGGCAAAGACTGTACCATCTGCAACAGCTGAGAAAATTCAGGGTCTCACCAACAATCCTGAAAACTTTCTATGCAGGGACCATAGAAAGTGTTTTGTCTCAGTGCATCTCAGTGTGGTATGGAAACAGCTCCAGTCAAGACTGCAAAGCCTTGCAGAGAGTTGTGCGCTTAGCTGAGCGTATCTCTGGGTCGGCTCTCCCCTCTCTGCAGGACATCTA
The DNA here is from genome assembly GCA_027422415.1 of Schizothorax lantsangensis. Lineage (NCBI taxonomy): Eukaryota > Metazoa > Chordata > Actinopteri > Cypriniformes > Cyprinidae > Schizothorax > Schizothorax lantsangensis. The sequence goes on along the minus strand of CM049856.1, from coordinate 22,845,489 downwards.
CATCAAACGATGCAGAGGCAGAGCTGACAAAATCATCAAAGATTCAAATCACCCTGGAAACTGTCTTTTCACTAGGCTGCCATCTGGTAAGCGCTTCCGCTGCCTGATGGCAAAAACAGAGAGACTCAGGAGGAGTTTCTTCCCCACGGCCATCAGGCTCCTGAACTCAAAGTCAGCCTCTTAAAAACATCATCTGACTTACTTCAAATCACTAATCACACACTCATTATTAATCTCTACCTCATAACTACCTCATAACTGTCAGTGTCATTTGCTCATTTGCACACTTGCACACTTGCACACAACACGTTCTGTATCTTGTAAATCGTATCTTATTTTTATATTTATTTTATTTTTTGTGATTGGCTGCCTCATGTCAACCATGTATAACCTGTTGCACATTCCTCTCTGTACAGTCATGTTCATATTAATATTTAATTCTACAGCTTACTGTCATGCACATTCTTTTACATTTTATATTTTATTCTTTATATCTTATTTTTCATTCATCTTATCTTATGTTTACTTCCCTTGTGTTGTTTTTTCAATATTTGCACTGTCCATGGAGCGGACCCGACTCTCATTTCACTGCTGGTTATACAGTCTCTGTATAGTTGTGTATGTGACAAATAAAACTTGAAACTTGAAACTGAAACTTTAGTTTTGATGTCTCATATGAAGAAATATGAAGAATAAATGGTTAGAATTTACCATGTTTTCCTAACATTTGGCATTGAGTGACTGACTCTTGATGGTCAGACAAAAATCACTAGATGTGTGAAAAAAAAAATAAAGACAACTTAAATAAATAAAACAATGAAAACAGAAAAAATCCCAACTTTCTCACTTTTCTATATTCGTTCATAAATTATATTACTTTATAAGTGTTATATTTGGCAGTTGGCATTAGTATATTACTAATCCGTGGCATATGAGAAGTTTAATACCACAGGAAAAAAGTTAAATATGCCTTTTTCAAAGCTGCTGTATATAAAAAACTGATAGCTAAAGTTAGGCGTTCATTACTTTCTATCAATTTAATTAGTTTTTTTAGCACCCTCTGAACTGTTAAGCCCTCCTTAGCACCCCCAACAAAAAAATCCTGGAGCCGCCACTGAGGAAACGGCTTCTTGAAGTTTTGTAGTAACACTGTCTGTATAATGTGTCGAAAACGTATCACAACCGTAAGTCGAAAGAGAAGCGCCGGGGTGAAATCGCCTAATTTTTGAACGTACAGGGTGAGTGCAGAAAGCTGCTAACATATGTAAACATTGCTGAGGAGCTGCTGCGTGAGATCACGTGATGCGCTCCGTCTGGCATGATAATCTTAATAATATCTTGTAGTGTGTGATGCGCCACGATTTTCAAATCTTGTAGTGTGTGCATGTTTAAGATTTGAGGGAAGAAAATCTGCGAAGATTCTCCTTATGTGTGTGCTGCAGCCAGATTTCATAATCGGTTAGGATTTTAAAAATCCTGTAGTGTGAGCCAGGCATAAATCAGAGTATTGTCTTAATCGTATTAAAATCGGATTATTGATGTCCATGTAAACGTAGTCATTGATTGGCCATTCTTTAGCCACTCAATTGAACTGGAATGACTCAAACCAAAAGAGCCCTTTGCATAACCTGTAGTTTCATATAGGCCAGGGGTCCTCAAATCTGGCTCACGAGATTCACATTCCTGCAGAGTTTAGTTCTAACCTGAATCAAACACACCTAAGCATGCTAATCAATGTCTTCAGGATCATTAGAAAACCACAGTTGGGTAAGTTTGATCAAGTTGTAGCTAAACTCTGCAGGAAAGTGGGTCTCACAAGCCATATTTGAGGTGTTACAGACATTATTAGGTATATGATGCAGACTGTTAACAAGAATTTTGTGGGCAGTTTTCTTCCTTACCACTAGGGGTGCTAGGGTGGTTTAGGTTTCCTTAAGTAAAGCCATGTGGGTAGAGGGAATAGAGCGGTGGAACTATGATGTCACTTTGTAGGCGAAAACCCGGAAGCGAGTTAGCATTTTAGCACTTCCGGTTCCATCGTCCCAGAGTCAATGGGTTTTTTGAATGGGATTTTGGTTAAATCCCTTAAATAAGATCTGTGGTTCACACAAGCTCAAGATACTTTCACGTTTTATTCTACGACATAAAACACACCAGTTACACCCCACTCGTGATTTTTTTATGCTGTTACGTTTCTTAAAAATGACGCTTTCTAATAAGTTGCTAAATGGGACTACAGGCGCTGTCGGAGACATTCAACGTCATCACGCCGAACAGTTTATCAATTTACAGTATTTTCCAGTTGTAGTATAATTTGTAATACAATTAATTTTAGAATAATCAACTAATAGTTTCCCGCATTTTATATTGTTGTTCGACAATGTTGTTGTTTTTGTTTGCTTTGCCCCGAAATGCAACGCATGTCTTCGGAGGGAAGATCTCGTTTCATCGCTTAACGTTACTGATGCGGAGACTCTGGGTTTGCACCGTAAGGTAAACTCATATTACAATTATTACATGTAAACACCACATTTACCGGCATTACTTGGTGAAAGTGACGCATGCTTAAAGCCACGTTAAAATTAAATGTTTACGGCCACATGAAGCTGTTAGAAAGCATATAGATTGAGGATTTCCTAGAAGCAAGGATAAAATAACATTTTGTGTACCCACCCTAACAAAACGAGAGCTGAAATGTGGTACTTTGTTCACTAAAATAAATGTAATCTTACCATAGCCAAAAACTTGCTCACTCTGCTGTTATTTAAAAGATTAAATACACGGGGATACGTTTTTAATTAAAATATTCATATTAATCAAGGATTTATTGACTTTTAATGCACCTTATTTCGAAATGTACAGAAATACGTGGTTTTAAATGTCCTTTAGTTAAGATTATTTAATTTATTCACTATACTATTTATTACTACTGTCTCATTTCAGTTTTAGTTTGGCTCTAGTTTTGTATTTATTCAGTTTATATGAAACGGTTCATGTAGAGTGGATTAAAATTCATATACAGTGTAAATCCTTTTCACTGAACGTTAAAAATAAGTTTGAGAAAGTTGTCAGTATTGTGGTGGTGGTGACGTTGAAGGCGAGCGACCGTGGTGGAGTAGTTCGTTTATAGCCTAAGTTTAGCTTTTCAGTTCTGGCGCTTTTATTTAGGCTTCAAAATTTCGTCAAAGTTATATTTTTTTGTGAAGATTATCTTGATGGACAAAACGTGTAAGTTTCATGAACTATGATTGAACACAGAGCTTATTTTTTGCGATAATCCAAAAGCCTATGGAAAAATCCTATTGGCTTTTTGTCGAGGGAACCAGTTTCATGCTAACAGCCGATCCGCCTACAGAGTGACGTCTTAGTTCCCCCACTCTATTAGCAATAACAAGCAGCAGTAGCCACCCACATGAAAAAAATACTATAAATTACTAAATTAATTTAAATTATAGTATACTGTAGTATATTATAGTATTTACTACACTTTGTTAACTTATACTACAGCATACTGTAGTACTGACAATAGTAAGTTTATAAACTGTAGTAAACTATAGTAAATTGTAGTACACTGTAGTGTATTATAGTATTTCGTCAAAAAATACTATAATACACAGTTTGTTAATTTATACTACAGCATACTCTAGTATTAACTATAGTGAGTTTGTAAATGTAGTAAAATTAAGTTTTTACTATAGTAAACTGTAGTAATACTGAAGTATACTGTAGTATTTCTACATTTTATTAATTTATACTATATCATAATGTAGTATTAACTACAGAAATAATCAATGAGTTACTATAGGATAATACGAAAATACAGTGTGTTCTGGTGCTAAGTAGAAAGAAAACCTTAACAGCGCTGGTGCTCTCTGTAGCACTCTACTTTTCGAAACCGGTACAGATAGATATCATTTGTATGGTCGTCTGATATTTTGTTAGGAAAACAATAATGTAACTATTTATTTATTTAGCTTTTTAACAGTTATTTTAACTACAACAATTATCAGCGAGCACGCTGTCTTGCGCTACGGACGCACGTGACGTATGTGACGTTTTACAGCGCACTTCGCGGCGCCAGACGCGCGGCCGCGGTCTTTAGCAAACAAAGTTTAAGACAACGCTGCAGCAAGAACGTTTAAATACTGTCAAATTTGTCCTGTTATTTTCCTACTGGTGAGATTGTGGAGCTCTCATGGTTACAAGGAACGCCAAATTGCCCGATCCAAATGTGTGTATTGAACCAAACAGAAGACCACACTTCCCAGCGAGGATATTGGTAAGTTAAGTCTCTTATTAACCTTGTCAGTTCTCTTACTGTCTCATGAATTATCGGTTAAAGTAAGCGTAGTATAGTCTTTAACTATCTAGTGTACGTTTTGATGCGTCTGTTGTAGCTATAACTGCTAAGTGTTGTCTGAATGCTGCCATAGAAACAGCTTCAGCCCATCGGTAACACTACTGAACGCATTAAAGACCCAGTAAACTATTATCTGCATGCTGAGGATAAATAGGTTTTGGTCGAAATGATGGCCAAATACAATGACAGGGAAAATATGTCAAGACCTGAGCAGGGAAAAGGGAAAATAAAAAACAAATAAAAGATTTAAGACTGATAGGAAAGGAAGATGTTTAGCTAAGAGTGACAGTTAGTAGAAGTCATTTTTTTTCTCACTTTAATTATATGATGTAATATGATATTTAATAAAAAAGTTCAATAGTATTTTGTCAGCTTTTGCACTGAAGGCAGAAAAAAATGCATAGCTTTTAACCTGTTAACATGCACCAGGATGCCAGCGCACTGAAAGCTCTTTGTTTGCACATGTCATTGTTTTCAAACAGATAAAGTAAAACAGGACAAAATTAATCTTGACAAACTATATATCATTTTGAAGGTCTAAGCCTCTAGCATCGATGACAGATTGCTGTTTTTCGATAGAAAGCTTATAAAGGAAACTAAATTTGTGTAAGCAGTACACATCAAAACATGTATAAAAAACCTGCAGTACATACCAGATTCATCCTGATAATGAGTCTCAAACGTATCCACTGCTGTAAATCCCGGTTTCGTTTCAGAGATAAGTCCACTGAACAACATCCATCGAGCAATTTTAGTCCAAAGAAACAACAACGTTGTAATTTGGATCGTTATTCATTTGTTTACGCTTCAGGGAGAGTTATTGTTTGTGTCCGTTATGGAACAAATTATGCTCAAAAACAGCATCGAGCATGATTTTGTAGCAGGCAATGTTTCATTCGGAAGATGAAGACTGCGCGTGACGCAGCTTATGGCTAAATGGTATCTTCTTCAATTTGAAATATAAACTCATGAGAAGTCTATTTGCTAAATTTGTGTAAGCAGTACACATCAAAACATGTATAAAAAACCCGCAGTACATAAGTTACCAGATTCATCCTGATAATGAGTCTCAAACGTATCCACTGCTGTAAATCCCGGTTTCGTTTCAGAGATAAGGGTCCACTGAACAACATTCCATCGAGCAATTTTAGTCCAAAGAAACAACAACGTTGTAATTTGGATCGTTATTCATTTGTTTACGTCTCATCTCTTCAGGGAGAGTTATTGTTTGTGTCCGTTATGGAACAAATTATGCTCAAAAACAGCATCTTGGTGGTAAAAAAACCAGCATGATTTTGTAGCAGGCAATGTCCCAAACAGGAAGCGCTGCAGGTGCAAGATATGATCATGTGAATCCTCATGTTCTGTTGTTTGCTGCTTTTTGCGCATGAAAAATGAATCCCCGGAAAACAAATGTTAGTATTTTTAACAGGTCACAGACACTTATTCTTTCTAATTTAATTCAGTTCTAATTTAAAATAATCTTGTCAGTTAACGGTTAACAATCGGTTAACGAGCGTCGGTTGTCGGTTAGGAAAAATAACCGAAATGAACATCCCTACACCCCATAGCAACCTCCAACACACAAGGTTTGCCTTCTCCAGACGGCATGTTGCTTGGTTTCTTGTGTACTTTTAGCTGCATATTTTGGGTTATTATCCTGTTGGAGGCATACGGTATACACATGAGACATTTGTGTTTAATTTCATCACTCGTCTTTAGGAGGAATTAAGCATTTTTTAATTAACTGTAAGAGTACCAACAAATTTGTCCACATCTGTTTGTATCTGTGTTAAGTCACCCAAAGTTCAGACTGGACTGGATTTGTCAGTAATCTTTGCCTTTCTTTCAGATAGTGCTACCAGGAATTGTGCAGAGGCTGGAGAGTCTTCTGCAGTCAGGATTGTCTGTGCTAGGCCCTACTCCAGTCAAGTCAACTCCTGATGTTTGTCTGCATCAATAGAGACATGGGCCTGAAAACATTCAGTAACTGGGGTTCAGTCATCAAAAGACACTCCAGTTAAGCCGTGCATCCCAAGAAAGACGTAGGATATATCAAGTAAGAGTCATTAACAATTGTAATTAAGACACAAAAAAGTGCATTTACCAGTAATAAATTAACGTGTGTGTGTTTTCTGGGGGTGCCAAGGCCAGACTCCCATTTCTGCTTGACAGCAATGTCGGGAAAAAGTTAAACAATGCAGCCAAGAACAAAAAAAAAATTACTAAAGATGTTGTTTGGTGTTGTTAATTTTAAGGAATTTGTATGCGTTGTATTAGTATATGTTGTAGTATCCTATACTGGAGTGTTAGAAAATTTACTACAGTAATGGCTGAAGTAATTTGTCAATATTACTATAGTAGGATTATCACAGCAAATTACCATTCATAAGTTAAGTACAATTTACTGTAGTACCTTTATGGTTCAAAAACACTGTAGTATTTACCAGAGAAATTTTACAACATTTTCTATGGTAAATTTACTATAAATTTCTATAGTACTTTTCCCCCACAATTTACTATAGTATCTTTACAATAGTACGGTTCAAAAGCACTATAGTATTTACTATAGAAATGTTACTACATTTTCTATAGTAAATTTACTATAGTATTTTTTTCATGTGGGCAGCATGGCTCACCTACTAAGCATATTGTGCTGTGTCCTGGTTGGGAAATGTGTAATTTCAAGCCCAGTCTAAAGTAAGGAGTTGATGTTTTTTTTGCAGAGATGTTACCTGTTTGTATGGCCTTTACATTGCTTTGTTTGCTTTCTTTTGTTGTTGTTTTTTTTTTTTGTACTTTTCTGTATTTACATTTTTGGCTGAATGTAGTTGTATTAACCTGAATTTAATGTTTTCTATTTCGTATTTAATAAATTGATTTGAAAACCCTTTGACTACTGTACATGTTTGACAATACAGAGATTAGTTATGTGTTGACTGCATCCATTTCAGATGTATAATAGCTGTTTTCCCCAAAGACTTAAGTTATAGTAGCTGGAAAGTATTGATAGTGAAACATGTATTGTTGTAGATCAGGGGTGCCCAGCCTGAACTCTGCAGGAAGGTAGATCTCCAGGACCAGGGTTGGATACCCCTGTTGTAGATTAATAGTGCGGGCCCTGTGTGGGCCTAGTGAGGGCTTCCTGGGGGCTAAGCGGTGGCTGCCCGTGCAGGGCCAGCGCTAAGGGGCCAACGTTTTGCCAATGAGCAAAATCCCGCTGGGGGCCCTCAGTGGGCCCGTAAAGGGCCACCACAGGCCTGTTTGCAGGGAGGACAATGCAGGGGCGGACTGGAACAAAATTTCAGGCCGGGAAATCTCACACTCATCCAGGCCATCCCATACACCCACAACAAATTTTGAAACCGACAACAATATTTTTTGTATGGCCATCATCATCATTGCATAAAAAAGTTTCAATTCCTAGGCTGGGGCCATGCAAAATAATTAAAGGTTATCTTTTGAACTTCCATTTTCCTTTTTAGTCTCTTCATTTTCCCTGACATCTCTATGTCTCTCATGTGTATGTTTACTTTTTTCACAAATTTTCTTGCACCTGTCACTTTTCCAGCACCTTGATGCAAAACAGCCACCTCATTGTAATTTGTTTGCACATAGTATACATTTATTTTAGAAAAAAATAAGTATTACATTATTGTTTTATCTTGTCAAAATTAGCACAATAATAGCTACAAATTGAATATATCTTTATAGAAAAATCTTAAAATTGAATATGTTTTTGCATTATCATGGGTCATGTTTGGCCCTAAGGAAAATTATCCATGGTATTATTAGACCTATGGTAAAAGTAACCATGTTTTTGGTGGATTGATTACTATTTGTATAACCAGAGTTTACTACAAATACCATGGTGAAACTATATCGTGTAGCAAAACCATTATTAATTTGTGGTTACCATGGTTTAACTATAGTAACCATGGTTTTTTGGTTTTATTTTTAGTAAAACCATGGTTAATTTTCCTAAGGGTTGTGTTGTTGTCTGCCATAACTCCTCCTAAACCCGTTATAAAACTATGTGAATATTTATCTGCTAAATTCCTTCTCTTTACAATAGTTATGTCATTTTGTTAAGTTTGCAGTAATTGACAGCTACTGCTAACATTTGCTAGCAGTTTAATGTTTAACTAAGTAAACAAAGATAAAACTACAATAGTCTATTTACAGATGTAACTGACCTGCACTTGAAGCCCTGAACAGGACAGTTTAGCCTCTCTGCTCCACCTGGGTGCTTCCACTCCATTCTAGAGTCTCGCGTCCTTTTGGCGGATGCGCGGAGCGCGCGTGAGGCGAATCGCGTTACCAGTCAAGACAGGATTTATTAGAGTTTTATTATTGAATGGCGAATTCGGAAATAATCACTTTAGTACATTCGGTAGGCAACAAAAACAACAACAACAATATAAAATAATAATAATAAATTATACAAAAAATAAATAAATGCAGGGCAGCGGGCCAAATTGGCTGCCAGGCCACCGGGAATACTCCCGGTTCTCCCGATGGCCAGTCCGACCCTGGGACAATGTCACACTACTATTTTTTCCCGACTTTAGTCCAGCCACAACCATCAGGAGAAAGGCCTTTAATCCGGTTTTGAAGACGATGACTTCACTTGGTCTCCAGCCCTTCCTCATCTATCCGGCGGTAATTAAACTACGGCACAAAGGGGAGCAGAAAAGTTTTGACTCTCCTCAGAAAGCGGAGGATTTTATCAGCTCCCTGTCTCAGCAGAAGACGTATGCCGCGGCTCTACGGTAAGGCAACGGGAAAACAGCGGCCACTATCTCTCCGGCCCTGCGGGAGGGGCTTGATGGCCGGGATGGATGCAGTCCTAGCTGCCCAGGAGGGGATGATGGCAGGATGGACATGGATGCTTGCTGAACCTGTTTTTTGCTTTTTCTTCTCTCCTCTCTCCTACTGGGATATTGTCCCTATCTAGCCGGTACAACGATCTATTTGCTGGTAAGACTAACACCTTTTTTTCTTTTTTTGGAGGGGAATATAACAAAACTTAATTCAGGTAGGTTTAATTACAATAATTTTTTGGCTGTGTGAGCATTTCGGGGGACATGTCTTGCGTTGAAGTGGATCGGTCATGTACCATCACTATTTTTTGTTGCTCAATCAGACCTACGTTCTCGGTAATGTGCGGTCTGAGTTGTTTCTTGTTTATGGTTGTCAGTTGTTCATGTTTCTGTGTTGTTTTTGTTTTTATTTATTTTACCCTATTTCTAAAAGGATTTTTCACCTAGGAGGTTTGGTATCTAAAATGCACATCAGCGTCCACATGTTACTTACGGAATGGAAGTGCTTCTGTTTTTTTCATTTACTGAATACAATCTTGGGATTATGAATATTCAATGCATACTCTAAATATTTTATCACTGAATGTGAATGGTTTAAATTCTGCTGTTAAACGAACCCGTGTGTTAGAATATCTACACCGTAAATCTATCTCCTGTGCCCTAATTCAAGAGACACATTTAAAACAATCTGACGTGGCATGTTTCCAGAATAAGTATTATAAGTTAGCAGCCTTTTCCTGCGCTCTCAATAAAACTAAGGGGGTGCTTATCCTTGTTAACCGGAAGTTAAATTTAACAATTGAACACCTTGGTAGTGATGAGAAGGGTAGATTTGTTTTTATCCGATGCAAAATATATAATAATAGGTTAGCATTGGTCTCTATTTATGGTCCGAATGAGACAGACAGTGCATTCCTTACACAGATTTCCAAAACTCTACTTGAGCAGATTGATTGCCCTCTAGTGGTGGATGGTGATTTTAATGCTGTCATAAATCCTGCTTTAGATAAATCTTAATCTGATACAACAGCCAATCCATCCTCTAAATTACTGAATAAATTTATCACTGAGCTCAACTTAATCGATCTTTGGAGAATTCAGAATACTAAATCTAAGGACTTCACTTTTTTTTCTAATAGACATAAGACTTTCTCTAGGATAGACTACATATTTCTCAGCCCATCTTTCATTTCGTCTAATTCCTCCATCTCTATATTACCAATTTTATTATCTGATCATTCTGCTGTGTTGTGCAGTGTTCCTCTTTCCGATGTTAAAGCCAAGTCCCCTAGATGACGCTTTAACATATCATTATTAAGTAATCAGACTTTCATTACTTCTCTAAAAGAATATGTTAAGGAATTTCTTGAAATTAATATGCCCTCTGATTTGGATCCTCAAATACTGTGGAAAACGACTAAGTGTGCTATACGAGGTTTCTGTATATCTTTCTCTTCTACTCACCAGTTTACTCAATTAGAAAATAAAATCCAATCATTACAAAACCTGCAAAAACAATGTTTTACTGAGCAACAGGCTACACAGCTGTCCTCTTTAAAATAAGAATATGATTTACTTTCACACTCAAAGGCGGAATTTATTTTACATAGGACTAGGCAAAAATATTATTTAGAATCAGAGAGACCTAGTCATTTATTGGCCCTTAGGTTGAAAGAATGTGAGTCTAAGGCATATATTGGCACAATAAAATCATCGGATGATCAGGTCACCACGAACCCTGTGGCAATTAATTAAATATTTAAAGGTTTTTACACAAATCTGTATAAAGCCGAAACAGATTTTGATGAACCAATTTGTAAGCAGTATTTAGATAAATTGGAACTGCCTCGGATCTCACAGATAGATAAAGAATCTTTGGAGGCCCCATTAAGTTTGGAGGAACTCCACGTCTCTCTAAAAAGCCTTCAAAAGGGCAAATTGCCGGATCTAGATGGTCTCCCCCCTGAATTATATTTAGAAATTTGGGATTTGGTAGGGATACTTATGCTTAATTCATTTAATTTTGCAATTGAACATGGGGTATTTCATAGAGATAAAAAACTTCATTGATATCATTACTTCTTAAAAAAGGGAAAGATCCATTAGATTGTTCCAGCTACAGACCGATTTCGCTTATCCCATGTGATCTAAAAATCTATGCTAAAGTTTTTGCTTCTCGTATGGAGAAGGTAATTCATAGTTTGATCAAGGAAGACCAAACCGGTTTCATCAAGGGGCGCAATGCGTCTGACAATATGCGTCGACTTCTTCATATTCTTGACTTTGCAGATTCTAATCTCATCCACCCGACCCCTTGTGCGGTTTTTTCACTTGATGCAGAAAAAGCCGGTGAACACTTAATTTCTATGATTAAGACATTATACCACTCACCTGCAGCATCAGTCATAACTGGTAATATTATTTCCCCCCCATTCCCTTTACAGCGGGGAACGAGGCAGGGATGTCCGCTTTCCCCCTTATTGTTTTGTCTATCTCTTGAACCCTTAGCACAAGCCATCAGGAAATCTGAAGTATCGATCAAGATTCATAATCATAGTATTTCATTATACGCTGATGATATTATTCTATATTTAGACCACTTTGATGTTTCAGTCTCTAGTATAATTAAGGAATTTGATAATTTTAGTAGCTTATCAGGATATAAAATAAATTGGAGCAAATCTGCTTTAATGCCAATTAACAATGTTAAAGTTAATTCTTCTATTCCCTCATTTATCCCTATTAAGGAATCTTTCATCTATTTGTGCATTACCATATATAAAAACATTCATAAGATTGCCAGAGATAATTTTAATAATATTTTAGTTAAGGTCAAAAATTACATTCAAAGATGGAAGAATCTTAAAGTCTCTCTCCAAGGAAGAATCTCCACTGTTAAGATGAATTTGTTACCTCGATTAAATTTTTTTTTTCTCTATGCTACCACTTTCTCCCCCTCCAGGTTACTTTAAGGAGATCAACTCCATAATTTCTAAGTTTATCTGGAATGATAAATGCCCCAGAATTAAACTTACCACATTACAACATACTAATCACACAGGAGGACTGGCTGTACCAAATTTTGAATTGTATTATTGGTCGTTCCAGCTTAAGGCTCTTCATAATTGGGTTGATCCTCAATCTACAGTTTCATGGAGGGTGATTGAAGCTGACAAGGTTAAACCAAATAGACTTCAAGATATTTTATTTACTGGCACAGGAAAAAAAGGGGATAATTATAAATTTGGTCCGGTTGTGGCTAACTCTATTAAAATCTGGAAAACGGTTGAACGTCGGATAGGAGGACCCTTCAAATTTTGTAACAGTACACCTTTATGGCCTTTAATTTTGTATGTGGAAATCGTCCATTTGTCCAACCCTCTTGGTCTTCTTTAGGTGTAAACACGTGCGGTGATATATATGATAACCAGGGCCTCTGTTCATTTCAGACATTAAGAACCAAATTTTGTCTACCAGCATCTGCATATTTTGTCTTTCTTCAATTGCATTCTGCTCTCAAAGCGTATGGCGTTCCTTGGTCCTCTCCCATTTCCTCTCATCCTATGCAGGACTGGATTGCACCATCTGCTGGTCGGCCATCTGTTTCCTTAATATATAATAAAAGTATTGATTGCATTACAAAACCTCTTTCTATTAAAACTATTTGGAATAGGGAATTATCTGACATTAATTTATCTGTCGACTGGGAGAGAGTGTGGTCTAATCTCAGCTTAACATCTAAAAATTTGGCTCATCGTCTTATTCACTTCAAAGTCATTGATAGAGCATACATAACTCCTTACAAAAGATTCAAAATGAAACTGCAATCAAGTTTTGACTGCCATATATGTAATACTGCATCATCAGGCACTTTTCTTCATATGTTTTGGGAATGTCCTATCGTCATTAGTCTATGGACACATGTAAACCTGGTTTTATCATCCTTACTACAATTTGATTGGTTTGTTAACCCAAGTTTGTGTCTTCTTAATGATGATTCTGGACTCTGTATAAGTTCAATGCAAAAGAGAATGTTGTTTGCTGGTTTTACAGCTGCGAAGAAGACAATAATACAAAACTGGTTTACACCACACGTGTGGAAAAACGTATTGGATCCGTAGCCTCCTGCAAATAGTGACTTGTGAATGTGCAACGGCGTGAGTCGGTGGGGCCAGGCCTTCGACCACTGATGCTTGGCAGTGTTTTTTGTTTGATATACGTGATTGTATAAAGGAGTGACTTTTGTGTTTTTAGTGGAAGTGCCTCTCTCCCTCCCTTTTGACTGTACTTTGAGATGTTGAGTGTGTGTCTGTTGTTTTGTTGTGTTATATTTTGGATGTTGTGTTGTGTTATGTGTGAAAAATAAAAAATGTTGATAACAAAAAAAAATAATGGCAATGTTGTTACCCAATATATAATTTAATTATGATGATACAATTCCCAGTATCGCGTTGGTGACACTTACATTGGTATCACTTCTGTGAGCCCATAACGGAATTTTCGGTGATTCCGTGATGCCACCACAGATTCGGAGTTAAGGGTCCGTGGTCATTACACGGAATTCTGTGAGACCAGGTTGGAAAATTCAGACCATGTGACTGGTAAGATAACGTGTTGATTTATGTATTTGGAGGAGAAACATAGCAACACCCTGAAAAAAGACAATGTCTAATTGGTCAACACACCATTTGGGATGTGTCCAACAGTCCAGTTTAAATACTCAGGACACCATCAAATTATGCTTTTTAGTCAATGCTTTTTCTTGCCTTTTGCCGCCGCGTTTTGACGCTGTTTTTTAGCGCTCTTTGAGCGTGCTCTGGCTTACAAGCCAGATGCTTCTCTAAAACCATGAGGAGAAACGCCATCTAGTCATCGTTACATCTTTTTATTCTTTTACTTTAGTTTCTTTCCTTTCCGTTGAGAGTTTCGTGTTCTGTGTTAAGTCTTGCCGCCACGCCGTGTCTCCGAGTTCACCTCTAGTCTGTGACCGCCTCAAAACTTCAACCAGCCCACAACTGCGCATCTTCAGCCAACGCCCAACCATTGGCTTCCCAAGAGTAGTAGTTGCACTTCAACTACTACTGAACTTCCAGCTAATCAACAAACTTGGGAAACCCATTTCTGCAAAGACAACAAGGGAACCCCCTGAACATGCAACACAAGTACCTCCAGATTCTAGCTGAACTGGTGCATTTAATATAAATTTTAACCTCATTGAGGAACTCAATGCGAGGTTTAATTAAGTAATTGATGGTTGTTCAGGTATATGCAATTGCACATATTTCTATAAACTTGGGATTTCACATTTTCATTCTCTCAAACTCATTCTTTCCTCACTTTCTCTCTTTCTGCAACTTGTGTGAATGTGTGAATGCGTGTGTTCATGCGTTAGATTAGTTTATATGTCTTAGATTTATCCAATAAAGCCTTATTTATATTGAAAAGAGAAGTAACTTGTGTTTTGTGCTTACAAGTTAATGTCTTAAACTGCCAATCTTGTTACTGTGCTAATTAATAGTGTTTTCACTATATTTTGGATTTTAATATCCAGTGCAGAGTTCATGTTATACGGCTCATTCAATGAATCGCTTGCCGACTCCGTGATCAGCCGTAAAACAGTGATTCTGTCCAAATTCCCTATAAAATCATAAATGATTCCCTTTGAGCTAAATTGACCTGTTTCCCTTACAGCCCTGTTTGTGTCAAAGTTACTGAAATACATTCATATGAAGTCAAGGCTGTTATAGGTGCATCAGTGACCACAAGCACAAAACACAGACTAGAGTGGTGCCTTGTACACGTTTACAAAGATATTGTGAGGTTTATCAGTAATAGTAGTGATACATTTTGGTGAAGGTAAATCTGGTGCATCAACCTCTTCTTATTAATTAAACAAACATGCATACATTTATACATAATGTCATTTATACTTTATGTACACCAGCATAAAGCAGCAGCTCTGTACACAAAGAGCACAGGAGACTTAACTTAAAATTGACTTCTAAAGAGTTTGATGCTAGCATGTTAAGATAATAGCATAGTACACTCATACTGGTTAAAGCAGTCCATTTTTTATTACACTGAACAATTTTGTACTAATAATTTTCATAATTGAATTTACTTTGCATTGAATTTACTGTGCATTGCAGTGCACTTTGGGATCATGTCTCCGTGAAGAATACATGTAATGTTTGCTTTGAACAGAGAAGAGATAGTGGCAGCCTCAGTCACCGTTTGTGTTCATTGCATCTTTACTCTGTACAGTTTTAGGTGAACTTTTCCTTTAATATTTAGTTAATCATGAATGAAAATCTGTAAAAATGTCTATCAGAGAGGATGCGGGCTGAAATATTTGAAGAGTTAGAATGTGTTTAACTGATGTTTTAAACCAGCGGTAAAATAAAGCATAGATAAGAGGATTCAAACCACAGCTAACATACAAAGTCCATGCTAGAAATGTCATTGTAGTAGAAGAGATTGTTGTGATGTCTGTTAGTGAACAGATATAGAAAGGAATCCAGCAAAGCAGATAAACTGTCACAATGATTCCTAATGTCAGAGCAGCTTTCCTCTCAGATTTCTGCCTCACTGAACTTTTTGTTACATATTTTCCACCCTTCATCAGTGAGTTTATAACTTTCACTTGCCACTGTACAACATAAAATATCCTCAAATATACAGTAATGATCACAACACATGGAAATAGGAAGAAAAGGGTCAAATCAGTAAATCTCCAAGCAGGATTAAGCATAATGATACACTGACCATAACACAATCTTTTGTGTGAGATATTAAAATATCCGTTACTAATTACATTCTCAATATTGTAAACTGAACAGCAAAACCAGCAAAGACAGATGCTTATTAAAGTTTTAGTCATGGATATTTTCTGTGGGTACAGTAATGGGTAACACACAGCCACATAACGATCAGCAGCAATTAAAACTAAAGTACTAAGAGATGTACAAAGGAGCAGCCTAACGATAATTACAAACAGTCCACAGTAAGTGTCTCCGAAGTACCAACATGTCTCATTTTGCTTGATTCCCTCTATGGGTATTACAATAAGTCCGGTAAGCAGATCAGCCACAGCCAGAGAGAGAATGAGCAGGTTGGTGGGAGTGTGAAGCTTCTTGAAGTGAGAGATGGAGATGATCACCAGCAGATTCAGAAACACAGTCCACACTGACAGCACTGATACAAACAGGTAAATGATAGTATGTTCATGTCTGGAGCGTTTTCCCTTGATACATGATGAGTTGATGGCAGGAAAGCAGTATTGAGTCTCATGATCCTCTGTCTCATAGGCCATGAGTGAGTCTCCTCCTGTTAGGAGTTTGTTCTGTTCTTCTTACTGTACTTTCATTTATACGGTGTCTGGATCAGACTGACCAACCCATCTACCGCCCACTCTGATGCTGAACAATGACATTGTTATTGTCTTGAAGCATAAACAAAACAGCGGTAACTTGTAGTCCTTCCTTGTATACCGCTAAGAGTGTGCCCAATTAGTTGTTTTGTGGTGATTGAGTTGTTGTCTTTTAACTAGATTTCAAGCAGTTTATTATCTACACAAGGTACTTTTAACAAGTTGTGTCTTTAGATTAGATCACAAATATGTATGCAGTGGACTCTGCAAACAAATTATGGTAGAGATT
Source organism: Schizothorax lantsangensis (assembly GCA_027422415.1). Classification (NCBI taxonomy): domain Eukaryota; kingdom Metazoa; phylum Chordata; class Actinopteri; order Cypriniformes; family Cyprinidae; genus Schizothorax; species Schizothorax lantsangensis. Next base: position 22,828,648 of record CM049856.1, on the reverse strand, counting down.
TTGTCACTACTACTACTCTTTCCTGAGACATTTTTACAGTGAGCTGTAAAGGAATATTTCACCCAATAAAGAACATTCTGTCATCATTTACTACATTTACGTTGTTTTAAATTACTGGCATTGACCTTGTATAACTCCGAATCCTCTTATCTACACATTTTTTTTACCACTGATCTAAAATATCAGTTAAATACAGCCAGCATCCTTTCTCTTCAACATTTTTATAGATTACTGATTATTTTTGTAGAGGTTTATGCTTTTTTCAACTGATTAAGACAGGTTTGTGGGGTTTTTTTTTCAACTGATAAAGCAAAAAAACTAATGTACAGTATTTTTTAAATTTCAATTTATAAACTAAATGTAAAAACACTGGATACTAGACATCTGTAATGAAGAAGACTCCGGCGGCACAGCAGGATCCATGTCCGGAGTAGTTTATTCTTCAACAGGACAGCAGTGAATGTAGACAGGTGAGAGTTCAAACCAGAAAGGCAGTCCAACCAGGCAAACAAATCCAAAGCATAAGGAAAATGGGAGAGAGACAAGGCAACTAAGGTAATATACAGGTAAACTGCACAAAGGGGATAAAAGCTCAGAATTGCACTATAGGCAGATACAAGACAGCAAAACTAGTAAGGAAGTGAAGTTTTTAAATATGGTGGCTGATGAGGGTAAAGTGGCACAGGTGAGGCAGAGGTTCAGAATTCGGGAGATGGTTGTAACAATATCTTTCTTTATTTAGCATAAAATCATTAAGGGTGCAGTATATAATATTGATAGTTAGCAGTTCAAATGGGTACTGCATTCCAAATTCAAAATATTGGAGTGTTGTTTCTCCCACTACCTGCTTTTCAGACTCGACACTCACACAAGTTGCCAGATGCAAAAAGGAACGAGCTCAACCAACAATATTAGGTAATGAGTCTGTAAATTGATTAAGTTGATTTATTTGTGTTTTAATATTCTTCTGGTCATAGTGCTTTTTATATGCTGAAACTTTTTAGGTTTGGTAGAATCTGGGTAGCGATCTCTGACCCAGTTTGTTTACGACTTCCATGGCTGCAATATGCTGTGTTTTCTGCCAACTGGCATCCCAAGGTGTTAAAATACTATTGGGTAAATTGGCAGTGGATGGAATCACACAGACCAAAACAAAAACAGACATTCCAACATGAAACGCACATTTCAAAGAAGAATACTTTGAATACTACTGGCTGTGGCATTGTTTTTCAGAGAAACAAGTATGTTTCCTAAACTTACCATGTAATCAACTATCTGATATTCCAATTATCAAATACGTGTAAGTGAGTGTACCTTTATAAATTATCTTGATCTGTTACGTGAGATTGGTGCCACCATGTTTGATCGTGCTTCAGTTCATGTCCTGTCAGTCGGATATACAGCTTGTGAATTTATCAGTTCCTCCCGAAATACAAGTAAGTGGCCGGTGAATAATAGAGTGAACTTTATAGTTACTTACACTATGTGTATCCAATTTAAACAGGGCTTAACATTAACAACTGCCAAATGTGGGTGGATTTCACCAGTGGCCTGTAGCACATTCACTCCCACTGGCCACTTTGGCGGGTTGAATCAGGGTTTCACAGATCCTTACAAAGTCTTAAATGTAGTTGTAGCAAATTTAAGGCAATAAAAAAGTCTTAAATGCCTTTAAATGTTTTTTTTATATATATATATATTTAAATAAATATTTATTATAACTTCAAGAGTTCTTAAATTTGAGGATGGAAAGACAAGAATCGCAATATGGCTGGATTAAACTTCAAAAGGCTATGATTTCACTGCATAAATATGAGCGCTGCAAGTCAAAACGATGCACGGGTGTTTTTTTTTTATATGAATGTACCTCTGAAGGGAACCAATTGTTTTAAGAAAAGTTTGGCAAAAGAATGACATTTCAAGATTCAAGATCAAGAATAATTTTCATTTTATCTGATAGCGTTTATGCTGTTTTGTGTACAGCCGTTACTGGGGAAACCACTATATTTCTGCCCTTCCAAGCGTGCCACCTGCTGTCAGAGAATGAATTGGCATTTTCAATCAGCCCGTCTGCTGATTTTGTTCAGACTAACAATAAAATCAACAAATAATAAATAATAAACATCATGTGGTTGAAAACACTGCATAGTTGTGATTATATGACAAGTGCTGAGCGTGTCCATCTCTGGCTCAGCGCCAACCAAAGCACTAACGCACAGTTTGAATTTGGCAGTTATGCGATGTCACTGGATATTCTAAATCCCACATGTTGGACCATATTGCTCAAAAGGTTAAGCTGAAACAAAAACTCAGAAGTGGAGAGGACAAACACTTTGTTCATGCTGTGAGGATAATGTGAGCAAAAAAAACACATTTTGCTCAAGTATTAATTTATGTAAAATTAAAGAGTTAAGAATGAATTTCCCCCTGAAGCAAACAATTTAGAATTGCATATGGATTATTTAGATATTGTGGCCTGTTCTTTCAGTAATTCAGTCCCAAGTGGTCAGCCAAGACACTTTACTGTTTACACCTGGTAATAGCACACTCTAAAAAACACTGGGTTAAAAACTACCCAATTTGGGTAGTTTTTAACCCAAGGGCTGGGTAAATATAGGACAGAACACATATGGGGTTACTTTTACCCAGCAAATTGGGTTGTTTATTTAACCCAACATAATTGGGTTGATTTAACCCAGCTAATGGGTTGATTCATTTTTATTATAATACTAGCTTTTTTTTATCTTTTTTTTTTACTGTATACATGAAATAATGTTTACAGATTAACTTAAATCCTCTAAACTTTTGTAAAATATTCCACACAACCACTGGTTTGCATTTTAATTTATTTTCCTTTATTTATCATTTACAGCCTTGTTCATTTTATGTATACATATTGCCTATTTAAACTCGTTTAACGAACATTAAAAGTAAACATTAAACAGAAGTAATCCACGTGTAATTGTCCAGTCTCTGTTATTCCATTTCCACCGTAACGGCGCTGGCTCTCGTGCCCGAGCTGGAGTCATGTTCGGCGGGAACTGCTCAAGGCTGAGACCGCCACCCTGCGTTTCACTCATAGCCGAAATATACTGTGACTGCCTTCATCACCTGCCCAAAAACAAAAAGTAAACAGCTCTGAGGACATATTTTAACATCCAAAGTATTTGTATTCTGTATCTTTATGAATAAAATCGTTTATTTTATGCAAAGCATCAGGCTTTTCCATCACGCGAAAAGACCGCTACACTCGTTAAAGGTGAAGTGAAGTGAAGTGAAGTGAAGTGACATTCGGCCAAGTATGGTGACCCATACTCGGAATTTGTGCTCTGCATTTAACCCATCCAACGTGCACACACACAGCAGTGAACACACACCCGGGGGAATGGGCAGCCATTTTTTATGCTGCAGCGCCCGGGGAGCAGTTGGGGGTTCGGTGCCTTGCTCAAGGGCACCTCAGTCGTGGTATTGAGGGTGAAGAGAGCGCTGTACATTCACTCCCCCCACCTACAATTCCTGCCAGCCCGAGACTCGAACTCGCAACCTTTGGATTACAAGTCCAAATCTCTAACCATTAGGCCACGACTTCCCGTGATTCATACTGCGCGCCTATATGTTGCTCTGCATAAAATTGAAAGATATACAGCACAGTAACGATTTTATATATAAAATAAAATGTACACAAACCTGTATTTACCGAAGAAATGCTTCAATTCGATGCCGCTTTGAACTGCTCTCTCCAGAAGACAACGCAAAATCCCCGCGATAAATAACCCAACCGCTGGGTTACGTCTGACCCAGGATCTGAGTAATACAAAAACTACCCAAACATTGGGTTGATATGTCTGACCTAGGAGCTGGGTAAAACTAAAAAACTACCCAAACATTGGGTTGTTACATTTGACTCAGGGGCTGGGTAACACACAAACTACCCAAACACTGAAAAAATAACCCCAAAAAATGATCCAAATGGCTCAACCCAGCATTTGGGTTAAAAAAATAACCCAGGATTTTGTGATTTTTTTTCTAAATAATCACGTTAGGTGAGATGGCTTCACTGTAGTTCAGATATGAACATTTGCACTGCACATGCAATGTGGGCAGACTTGAGTTTCCATCTATGCTGCTCTTTGTGTGAGGAGCACTATTTGCGTGGTGTCACTTGTGAGGTCAGAAGACAGTTGCCCATTTTTGTTGGATGTTAAATGTAAAGTATCTGGTTATCACTATTTATGTGTAAATGCATCTCAGATGTGATTTAAACCTTTAAGAACAATTGTTGACATCATCATAAAGTCCCACTGTAGTCTGTGCAATTATGCTGATGGCCACCGATGCACCTACAGCAGCCGTGACTTCATATGAATTTATGTCAGTGACTGTTGGGATGACTGTGGGAGTTAGTGGCTATTGGATGCTGTTCGGTAATACAGAAACTATATTACTTAAAGGTGAACATAGTATACTATACATAGTAAAGGCAGTATAATCTATATGTTATATATAGTATATAGACTAAAAGTGTAATTTATCATTCGAAAGTCAATGTATTTTTTCCTGGCAGATAAGTCAGTGGTCTTTAACTTTATACTGACACCAGTTGATGTGGAAATTGCATGTATTTTTTAATTTTTTTTTTCTCTATTTTTTGTCTTTTATTAATTTTGTCTTTAATTTCACTGCCAAGGTTACAATTATTAAAATAAAATAATGACATCATTATGCAGCATCAGAGTGGGCGGTAGATGATCGGTTTGATCCAGACACTGTATAAATGAAAGGACAGTAAGAAGAGCAGAACAAACTCCTAACAGGAGGAGACTCACTCATGGCCTATGAGACAGAGGATCATGAGACTCAATACTGCTTTCCTGACATCAACTCATCATGTATCAAGGAAAAACGCTCAAGTCATGAATACAATATCATGTATGTGTTTTTTTCATTGCTGTCAGCATGGACTGTGTTTCTGAATCTGCTGGTGATCATCTCCATCTCTCACTTCAAGAAGCTTCACACTCCAACCAACCTGATCATTCTCTCTCTGGCTGTGGCCGACATGCTTGTTGGACTGATTGTGATGCCTGTGGATGCCATCAAGCTGATTGAGACATGTTGGTACTTTGGAGATACCTTCTGTGATGCGTTTATGAAAATCATGGGACTGCTTATTTCAACATCTATCTGTAATTTAGTTTTAGTTGCTGTTGATCGTTATGTGGCTGTGTGTCACCCTTTACTGTACCCACAGAAAATAACCACAACTAAAACTTTAGTAAGCATCTGTCTCTGCTGGTTTTTCTCCTCAACCTACAATATTGGCTATTTAATTAGTGGCAGATATTTTGAAGCTTCCCAAAGACCAGATGTGTGTTATGGAAAGTGCTATTTAGTAATAAGTATTTCATGGACATTCACTGACTTGTTCTTTTCCTTCTTGTTACCTTGTACTCTAATTATAACTTTGTATTTGAGGATATTTTATGTTGCACATCGGCAAGTGAAAGTTATAAACTCGCTGATGAAGAGCGGTAAATGTGAAATGGAAGGTTCAGTGAAGAGGAAATCTGAGAGCAAAGCTGCACTGACATTAGGAATCATTGTGACTGTTTATCTGCTTTGCTATATTCCATACTATATATTGTCTGTAACAGGTACTACTATAATCTCTTCTACCACAATGACATTTCTAATATGGACTTTGTATGTTAACTCTGGTCTGAATCCTCTTATCTACGCTTTATTTTACCGCTGGTTTAAAATATCAGTTAAACACATCTTAACATTGGAAATATTCAAGCCAGCATCCTCTTGTGTGGACATTTTTACAGATTATTAATAATTTTGATAATTAGATTTAAGATTGATTTTAGATTGATTTTATTGTTTTTCCCTTGCTGATAAAGCACAAACTCTAATGCGTACATGTAGTTCTTAAGTATTCGTTTAATTGGATGTGGACACACATATTAACAGAAGAAATAAACCAGTGCATACCATGAATACAGTGTTTATTTCTGTGTTCTTGTCATGGCCTTATTATTTGTTGTTGTTTTGACAGAGGATTTTTAGATTTGTTCATGTGAATAAGGACTTATAAATATAATTAAACAGATGTAATCAGATCTGCACTCTCTTATGCATATTTACGTGTGAATCATAATCAGAGACAAACCTACATTAAGTGGGGAACCAGGCAAAATTAATCAACGAGGCCCTGCTGTATTACCTGTCATTTAGAATCGTATGTGCTTAGTAAGTTAAAATAGTTTATATAAAGGTCAGTCTGGTGATTAAGCAACCTTATCTTAAAAGTGTAAAGTTGTACACATTGTTTTGCTAATTGTTTATCCTGTTAATCAGCTGCATGACCAAAAGAGAACAGGGGGCTGTTTCATAAAACAAGTTTACCAAATAATCCAGGCTTATTTCAGTTAGTCTGACTTATTTTCACTTGATTTGGTTTCATAAAGCAAATTTACCATAGCTCAAGCTCAGTCACTGTGGCAACTTATGCTGGGAAACTAACCTGGTCAGGAGCAGGCTAACTGTCAGGTTGAGCTCCTCTAACACTGACCAATAGGAACGTATCGGTATTCCCACTTACTCTCTCACATACAATTAGTTGACATTATTATTAGTCAAAAAATAAAAGTATATGTGACATTTTGAAACATGTAAAGCAGACAGAGTTAACCTTACAGTAGTACTCAACACTGATAACTGTCAGACTTCGAAATCCTTCATCACTTGAATTAAGTTTATAATATTTTAATTTTAAAGGGGACATTGTATGACAAATATTTAATTTGCATATAAATGTGTCTTAGTAGTGTGTAGACACAACCACCCTACAAATCCTTTTTTTAATCCCCCAAAAACCTAAACAGTTATCAAGCCAATATGATGTCATATTGCTCAGGCCCCTCCCACAACCTCTGATGTACTGTCCAATATTAGCATATTTCCACCCTCAGCCTGTTGTACGAAGTCTGTCATTTTCTCCACGCTTGAGCAGCTGTAGCGACAACAATGTCTTGTAAGCAATACAGGTGTTTTGTTGTTAGATGTAGAAGAATATAAGAGTCCTAATTTTCTCCAGACATCAGAGCCACTGAGGACGCAGTGGATTCGTTTTTGATTTTGATGGTAATGCGCCAACAAATACACCTAAATTCGTTTTATGTCTGCGCAAATCATTTTCTCCTTTGCTTTCTGAATGAGGGACAATTCAAGGCAGGTTTTGTTAAAAAGTTAAAGAAGTGGAGAGGACAAACACTTTGTTCATGCTGTGAGGATAATGTGAGCAAAAAAAACACATTTTGCTCAAGTATTAATTTATGTAAAATTAAAGAGTTAAGAATGAATTTCCCCCTGAAGCAAACAATTTAGAATTGCATATGGATTATTTAGATATTGTGGCCTGTTCTTTCAGTAATTCAGTCCCAAGTGGTCAGCCAAGACACTTTACTGTTTACACCTGGTAATAGCACACTCTAAAAAACACTGGGTTAAAAACTACCCAATTTGGGTAGTTTTTAACCCAAGGGCTGGGTAAATATAGGACAGAACACATATGGGGTTACTTTTACCCAGCAAATTGGGTTGTTTATTTAACCCAACATAATTGGGTTGATTTAACCCAGCTAATGGGTTGATTCATTTTTATTATAATACTAGCTTTTTTTTATCTTTTTTTTTACTGTATACATGAAATAATGTTTACAGATTAACTTAAATCCTCTAAACTTTTGTAAAATATTCCACACAACCACTGGTTTGCATTTTAATTTATTTTCCTTTATTTATCATTTACAGCCTTGTTCATTTTATGTATACATATTGCCTATTTAAACTCGTTTAACGAACATTAAAAGTAAACATTAAACAGAAGTAATCCACGTGTAATTGTCCAGTCTCTGTTATTCCATTTCCACCGTAACGGCGCTGGCTCTCGTGCCCGAGCTGGAGTCATGTTCGGCGGGAACTGCTCAAGGCTGAGACCGCCACCCTGCGTTTCACTCATAGCCGAAATATACTGTGACTGCCTTCATCACCTGCCCAAAAACAAAAAGTAAACAGCTCTGAGGACATATTTTAACATCCAAAGTATTTGTATTCTGTATCTTTATGAATAAAATCGTTTATTTTATGCAAAGCATCAGGCTTTTCCATCACGCGAAAAGACCGCTACACTCGTTAAAGGTGAAGTGAAGTGAAGTGAAGTGAAGTGACATTCGGCCAAGTATGGTGACCCATACTCGGAATTTGTGCTCTGCATTTAACCCATCCAACGTGCACACACACAGCAGTGAACACACACCCGGGGGAATGGGCAGCCATTTTTTATGCTGCAGCGCCCGGGGAGCAGTTGGGGGTTCGGTGCCTTGCTCAAGGGCACCTCAGTCGTGGTATTGAGGGTGAAGAGAGCGCTGTACATTCACTCCCCCCACCTACAATTCCTGCCAGCCCGAGACTCGAACTCGCAACCTTTGGATTACAAGTCCAAATCTCTAACCATTAGGCCACGACTTCCCGTGATTCATACTGCGCGCCTATATGTTGCTCTGCATAAAATTGAAAGATATACAGCACAGTAACGATTTTATATATAAAATAAAATGTACACAAACCTGTATTTACCGAAGAAATGCTTCAATTCGATGCCGCTTTGAACTGCTCTCTCCAGAAGACAACGCAAAATCCCCGCGATAAATAACCCAACCGCTGGGTTACGTCTGACCCAGGATCTGAGTAATACAAAAACTACCCAAACATTGGGTTGATATGTCTGACCTAGGAGCTGGGTAAAACTAAAAAACTACCCAAACATTGGGTTGTTACATTTGACTCAGGGGCTGGGTAACACACAAACTACCCAAACACTGAAAAAATAACCCCAAAAAATGATCCAAATGGCTCAACCCAGCATTTGGGTTAAAAAAATAACCCAGGATTTTGTGATTTTTTTTCTAAATAATCACGTTAGGTGAGATGGCTTCACTGTAGTTCAGATATGAACATTTGCACTGCACATGCAATGTGGGCAGACTTGAGTTTCCATCTATGCTGCTCTTTGTGTGAGGAGCACTATTTGCGTGGTGTCACTTGTGAGGTCAGAAGACAGTTGCCCATTTTTGTTGGATGTTAAATGTAAAGTATCTGGTTATCACTATTTATGTGTAAATGCATCTCAGATGTGATTTAAACCTTTAAGAACAATTGTTGACATCATCATAAAGTCCCACTGTAGTCTGTGCAATTATGCTGATGGCCACCGATGCACCTACAGCAGCCGTGACTTCATATGAATTTATGTCAGTGACTGTTGGGATGACTGTGGGAGTTAGTGGCTATTGGATGCTGTTCGGTAATACAGAAACTATATTACTTAAAGGTGAACATAGTATACTATACATAGTAAAGGCAGTATAATCTATATGTTATATATAGTATATAGACTAAAAGTGTAATTTATCATTCGAAAGTCAATGTATTTTTTCCTGGCAGATAAGTCAGTGGTCTTTAACTTTATACTGACACCAGTTGATGTGGAAATTGCATGTATTTTTTAATTTTTTTTTTCTCTATTTTTTGTCTTTTATTAATTTTGTCTTTAATTTCACTGCCAAGGTTACAATTATTAAAATAAAATAATGACATCATTATGCAGCATCAGAGTGGGCGGTAGATGATCGGTTTGATCCAGACACTGTATAAATGAAAGGACAGTAAGAAGAGCAGAACAAACTCCTAACAGGAGGAGACTCACTCATGGCCTATGAGACAGAGGATCATGAGACTCAATACTGCTTTCCTGACATCAACTCATCATGTATCAAGGAAAAACGCTCAAGTCATGAATACAATATCATGTATGTGTTTTTTTCATTGCTGTCAGCATGGACTGTGTTTCTGAATCTGCTGGTGATCATCTCCATCTCTCACTTCAAGAAGCTTCACACTCCAACCAACCTGATCATTCTCTCTCTGGCTGTGGCCGACATGCTTGTTGGACTGATTGTGATGCCTGTGGATGCCATCAAGCTGATTGAGACATGTTGGTACTTTGGAGATACCTTCTGTGATGCGTTTATGAAAATCATGGGACTGCTTATTTCAACATCTATCTGTAATTTAGTTTTAGTTGCTGTTGATCGTTATGTGGCTGTGTGTCACCCTTTACTGTACCCACAGAAAATAACCACAACTAAAACTTTAGTAAGCATCTGTCTCTGCTGGTTTTTCTCCTCAACCTACAATATTGGCTATTTAATTAGTGGCAGATATTTTGAAGCTTCCCAAAGACCAGATGTGTGTTATGGAAAGTGCTATTTAGTAATAAGTATTTCATGGACATTCACTGACTTGTTCTTTTCCTTCTTGTTACCTTGTACTCTAATTATAACTTTGTATTTGAGGATATTTTATGTTGCACATCGGCAAGTGAAAGTTATAAACTCGCTGATGAAGAGCGGTAAATGTGAAATGGAAGGTTCAGTGAAGAGGAAATCTGAGAGCAAAGCTGCACTGACATTAGGAATCATTGTGACTGTTTATCTGCTTTGCTATATTCCATACTATATATTGTCTGTAACAGGTACTACTATAATCTCTTCTACCACAATGACATTTCTAATATGGACTTTGTATGTTAACTCTGGTCTGAATCCTCTTATCTACGCTTTATTTTACCGCTGGTTTAAAATATCAGTTAAACACATCTTAACATTGGAAATATTCAAGCCAGCATCCTCTTGTGTGGACATTTTTACAGATTATTAATAATTTTGATAATTAGATTTAAGATTGATTTTAGATTGATTTTATTGTTTTTCCCTTGCTGATAAAGCACAAACTCTAATGCGTACATGTAGTTCTTAAGTATTCGTTTAATTGGATGTGGACACACATATTAACAGAAGAAATAAACCAGTGCATACCATGAATACAGTGTTTATTTCTGTGTTCTTGTCATGGCCTTATTATTTGTTGTTGTTGTTTTGACAGAGGATTTTTAGATTTGTTCATGTGAATAAGGACTTATAAATATAATTAAACAGATGTAATCAGATCTGCACTCTCTTATGCATATTTACGTGTGAATCATAATCAGAGACAAACCTACATTAAGTGGGGAACCAGGCAAAATTAATCAACGAGGCCCTGCTGTATTACCTGTCATTTAGAATCGTATGTGCTTAGTAAGTTAAAATAGTTTATATAAAGGTCAGTCTGGTGATTAAGCAACCTTATCTTAAAAGTGTAAAGTTGTACACATTGTTTTGCTAATTGTTTATCCTGTTAATCAGCTGCATGACCAAAAGAGAACAGGGGGCTGTTTCATAAAACAAGTTTACCAAATAATCCAGGCTTATTTCAGTTAGTCTGACTTATTTTCACTTGATTTGGTTTCATAAAGCAAATTTACCATAGCTCAAGCTCAGTCACTGTGGCAACTTATGCTGGGAAACTAACCTGGTCAGGAGCAGGCTAACTGTCAGGTTGAGCTCCTCTAACACTGACCAATAGGAACGTATCGGTATTCCCACTTACTCTCTCACATACAATTAGTTGACATTATTATTAGTCAAAAAATAAAAGTATATGTGACATTTTGAAACATGTAAAGCAGACAGAGTTAACCTTACAGTAGTACTCAACACTGATAACTGTCAGACTTCGAAATCCTTCATCACTTGAATTAAGTTTATAATATTTTAATTTTAAAGGGGACATTGTATGACAAATATTTAATTTGCATATAAATGTGTCTTAGTAGTGTGTAGACACAACCACCCTACAAATCCTTTTTTTAATCCCCCAAAAACCTAAACAGTTATCAAGCCAATATGATGTCATATTGCTCAGGCCCCTCCCACAACCTCTGATGTACTGTCCAATATTAGCATATTTCCACCCTCAGCCTGTTGTACGAAGTCTGTCATTTTCTCCACGCTTGAGCAGCTGTAGCGACAACAATGTCTTGTAAGCAATACAGGTGTTTTGTTGTTAGATGTAGAAGAATATAAGAGTCCTAATTTTCTCCAGACATCAGAGCCACTGAGGACGCAGTGGATTCGTTTTTGATTTTGATGGTAATGCGCCAACAAATACACCTAAATTCGTTTTATGTCTGCGCAAATCATTTTCTCCTTTGCTTTCTGAATGAGGGACAATTCAAGGCAGGTTTTGTTAAAAAGTTAAAACTCAAGGATGGATCAGTACCCATTGTTCGTGATCCAGCTGCACCTTCAGAAGTAGTAAGTCTCACACTTTATATATTTTTTTTTATCAACAATTTTTTATTTTTTATTTTTCACACACAACACAACATAATATCCAAAATACAACAAAACAAAACAACAGACACATACTCAACATCTCAAGGTCCAATCAAAAGGGAGGGGGAGAGGGAAGGACAACAAGAACACAAAAGTCACTCCTTTATACAATCACGTATGTCCAACAAAAAACACTGCCAAGCATCAATGGTCGAAGGCCTGGCCCCACCAACTCGCGCCGTTGTACATTCACATGACACTATTTGCAGGAGGCTACGGATCCAATATGTTTTTCTACACATGTGTGGAGTAAACCAGTTCTGTATTATTGTCTTCTTCACAGCTGTAAAACCAGCAAACAACATTCTCTTTTGCATTGAACTAATACAGAGACCAGAATCATCATTAAGAAGACACAAACTTGGGTTAACAGACCAATCAATTCGCAGTAATGATGACAAAACCAGGTTTACATGTGTCCATAGACTGATGACGACAGGACATTCCCAAAACATATGCAGAAAAGTGCCTGATGATGTAGTGTTACATATATGGCAGTTCAAATTTGACTGTAGTTTCATTTTAAATCTTTTGTAAGGAGTTATGTATGCTCTATGAATGACTTTGAAGTGAATAAGACGATGAGCCAGATTTTTAGATGTTAAACTGAGATTAGACCAGACTCTCTCCCAGTCGACAGATAAATTAAGGTCAGATTAATTCCCTATTCCAAATAGTTTTAATAGAAAGAGGTTTTGTAATACAATCAATAATTTTATTATATATTAAGGAAACAGATGGCCGACCAGCAGATGGTGCAATCCAGTCCCGCATAGGATGAGAGGAAATGGAAGAAGACCAAGGAACGCCATACGCTTTGAAAGCAGAACGCAATTGAAGAAAAACAAAATATGCAGATGCTGGTAGACAAAATTTGGCTCTTCATGTCTGAAACGAACAGAGGCCCCGGTTATCATATATATCACCGCACGTGTTTACACCCAAAGAAGACCAAGAGGGTTGGACAAATGGACGATTTCCGCATACAAAATTAAAATTGTGCCATAAAGGTGTACTGTTACAGAATTTGAAGGGTCCACCTATCCGACGTTCAACCGTTTTACAAATTTTAATAGAGTTAGCCACAACCGGACCAAATTTATAATTATCCCCTTTTTTTCCTGTGCCAGTAAATAAAATATCTTGAAGTCTATTTGGTTTAACCTTGTCAGCTTCAATCACCCTCCATGAAACTGTAGATTGAGGATCAACCCAATTACGAAGAGCCTTAAGCTGGAACGACCAATAATATAATTCAAAATTTGGTACAGCCAGTCCTCCTGCGCTATTAGGATGTTGTAATGTGGTAAGTTTAATTCTGGGACATTTATCATTCCAGATAAACTTAGAAATTATGGAGTTGATCTCCTTAAAGTAACCTGGAGGGGGAGAAAGTGGTAGCATAGAGAAAAAAAAATCGAGGTAACAAATTCATCTTAACAGTGGAGATTCTTCCTTGGAGAGAGACTTTAAGATTCTTCCATGTTTGAATGTCATTTTATACCTTAACTAAAATGTTATTAAAATTGTCTCTGGCAATCTTATGAATGTTTTTATATATGGTAATGCCCAAATAGATGAAAGATTCCTCAATAGGGATAAATGAGGGAATAGAAAAATTAACCTTAACATTGTTAATTGGCATTAAAGCAGATTTGCTCCAAATTATTTTATATCCTGATAGGCTACTAAAATTATCAAATTCCTTAATTATACTAGAGACTGAAACATCAAAGTGGTCTAAATATAGAATAATATCATCAGCATATAATGAAATACTATGATTATGGTCATGAAACTTTATCGATACTTCAGATTTCCTGATGGCTTGTGCTAAGGGTTCAAGAGATAGACAAAACAATAAGGGGGAAATCGGACATCCCTGCCTCGTTCCCCGCTGGAATGAGGGGGAAATAATATTACCAGTTATGACTGATGCTGCAGGTGAGTGGTATAATGTCTTAATCATAGAAACGAAGTGTTCACTGAAGCCGAAACATTGCAGAACTGCCCACATATAATTCCACTCTAGCCTGTCAAAGGCTTTTTCTGCATCAAGTGAAAAAAACACACAAGGGCTCGGATGCGAATCTGCAAAGTCAAGAATATGAAAGAGTCGACGCATATTGTCAGATGCATTGCGCCCCTTGATGAAACCGGGTTGGTCTTCCTTGATCAAGCTATGAATTACCTTTTCCATACGAGAAGCAAAAACTTTAGCATAGATTTTCAGATCACATGGGATAAGCGAAATCGGTCTGTAGTTGGAACAGTCTAATGGATCTTTCCCTTTTTTAAGAAGTAATGATATCAATGATGTTTTTTGATCTCTATGAAATACCCCATGTTCAATTGCAAAATTAAATGAGTTAAGCATAAGTGTCCCTACCAAATCCCAAATTTCTAAATATAATTCCGGGGGGAGACCATCCAGACCCGACGATTTGCCCTTTTGAAGACTTTTTAGAGAGACGTGGAGCTCCTCCAAACTTAATGGGGCCTCCAAAGATTCTTTATCTATCTGTGAGATCCGAGGCAGTTCCAATTTATCTAAATACTGCTTACAAATTGGTTCATCAAAATCTGTTTCAGCTTTATACAGATTTGTGTAAAAACCTTTAAATATGTCATTAATTGCCACAAGGTTCGTGGTGACCTGATCATCCGATGATTTTATTGCGCTAATATATGCCTTAGACTCGCATTCTTTCAGCCTAAGGGCCAATAAATGACTAGGTCTCTCTGATTCAAAATAATATTTTTGCCTAGTCCTATGTAAAATAAATTCCGCCTTTGAGTGTGAAAGTAAATCATATTCTTCTTTTAAAGAGGACAGCTGTGTAGCCTGTTGCTCAGTAAAATGTTGTTTTTGTAGGTTTTGTAATGTTTGGATTTTATTTTCTAATTGTGTAAATTGGTGAGTTTTCGCTTTGGCAAGAGTAGAAGAGAAAGATATACAGAAACCTCGTATAGCACACTTAGTCGTTTCCCACAGTATTTGAGGATCCACATCAGAGGGCATATTAATTTCAAGAAATTCCTTAATATATTCTTTTAGAGAAGTAATAAAAGTCTGATTACTTAATAATGATATGTTAAAGCCCCATCTAGGGGACTTGGCTTTAACATCGGAAAGAGGAACACTGCACAACACAGCAGAATGATCAGATAATAAAATTGGCAATATAGAGATGGAGGAATTAGACGAAATTAAAGATGGGCTGAGAAATATGTAGTCAATCCTAGAGAAAGTCTTGTGTCTATTAGGAAAAAAAGTGAAGTCCTTAGCTTTAGTATTCTGAATTCTCCAAAGATCGATTAAGTTAAGCTCAGTGATAAATTTATTCAGTAATTTAGAGGATGGATTGGCTGTTGTATCAGATTGAGATTTATCTAAAGCAGGATTTATGACTGCATTAAAATCACCACCCACCACTAGAGGGCAATCAATCTCCTCAAGTAGAGTTTTGGAAATCTGTGTAAGGAATGCACTGTCTGTCTCATTCGGACAATAAATAGAGACCAATGCTAACCTATTATTATATATTTTGCATCGGATAAAAACAAATCTACCCTTCTCATCACTACCAAGGCGTTCAATCGTTAAATTTAACTTCCGGTTAACAAGGATAAGCACCCCCCTTAGTTTTATTTTGAGCGCAGGAAAAAGCTATTAATTTGTAATACTTATTCTAGAAATGTGCCACGTCAGATTGTTTTAAATGTGTCTCTTGAATTAGGGCACAGGAGATCGATCTGCTGTTAAACGAACACACGGGTTCGTTTAACAGCAGAATTTAAACCATTCACATTCAGTGATAAAATATTTTGAGTATGCATTGCATATTCATAATCCCAAGATTGTATTCAATAAAAAAAAAAACAGAAGCACTTCCATTCTGTAAATAACATGCAAACGTCTATGTGCATTCTAGATACCAAACCTCCTAGATGAAAAAGTATAAATGTCTGTTGTAACAAACAAAAACAACATAAAAACATGAACAACTGACAACCATAAACAAGGAACAACTCAGACTGCACATTACCGAGAACATAGGTCTGACTGAGCAACAAAAAATAGTGATGGTTCGTGACCGATCCACTCCAATGCAAGACATGCCTCCCGAAAGGCTCACACAGCCAAAAAAATATTTTTTTAATTAAACCTACTCTCCATTAGTCCCCTCCAAAAAAGAAAAAAGGAGTGTCAGTCTTACCAGCAAAGAGATCGTTGTACCGGATATATAGGGACAAGTTCCCAGTAGAAGAGAGGAGAGAAGAAAAAGCAAAAAATAGGTTTAGCAAGCGTCCATGTTCATCCTGCCATCATCCCCTCCTGGGCAGCTAGAACCATGTCCATCCCGGCCGTCAAGCCCCTCCCGCCGGGCTGGAGAAACAGCGGCCGCTGCTCCCCCGTCGTCCCCCCGCAGAGCTGCGGCATACGTTCTCCGCTGAGACAGGGAGCTGACAAAATCCTCCGCTTTCTGAAGAGAATTGAAGCTCCTCTGCTCACCCTTGTGCCGTAGTTTAATTACCACCGGATAGATGAGAAAGGGCTGGAGACCAAGCGCTGTCATCTTCTTCAAAACCGGACCAAATGCCTTTCTCCTGATCGCTGTAGCTGGACTAAAGTCGGGAAAAAATAGCAGTGTGACATTGTTCTGTGCGCATTTCACCGGATAAGCCTGCCTGGCACCTTTCAGAATTTCCGATCTGTCATGCCATCTTAGTACACGGAAGATGAGAGTGCGCGGCCGATCGGAGCCCCTCCCTCCGTCATACACGCGATACACGTGATGCGCATGGTCAATCTCAATGTCACGGCCCCTCAAGGAAGGAATCCACTTGGAAAGATTAGCTCTGAGGAAACCAGCTGCGTCGGGACCCTCCATCCCTTCTGGCAGCCCCACCAGTCTTACGTTGTGCCTTCTGCACCTGTCCTCCATATCTGTCATCTTCTCGATGAGTCGCTCCAGCTTATCCTTTAAGTCCGTGACTGTCCTCCTATCTTCATACGCCGCTGCCTGAACAGAATCAACGCGGTCACGTGTCTGCTTCATCTCGGTAGCTATGGCCTCAAATTCCTCTCTTAGCTCTTTAACAGACTTGTTGGTTGCTTGTATGTCCTCACGCAGTTCACGCAATGCTGGAATCAGCACCGAGTCCATCGCATCTCTTACTGCCGAATTCACAACCGAATTCAAAGTGCTTTGCTGCTGTTTAAATGCTAGTTCAATGCGGTTAGCAATAGCCTTGTCGAGGTCTTCTCTGGAGATGGCTGAATATCTGAATTTTTTCTTCATTGGCGATTGCTCAATCTCTCTTTTCCGATCCCCTTTGTCTGCCTTAGCACTCATGATGGGTCCAATGCAGAGTGGTTTAAGTTTTACTGACAGGATCGTAAAATATGTGGCAAAGTGAGCAGAGTGAAAGACTAAGCCTGCATCGCCGTCAAAGGGTCACGTGATCCCCTCAGAATAACTTTCCTCTTTTTTTTCAACTGAATACTGTTTCCGTGCTGTTTTGATGTATATTAAAGAGTTCAAAATTAAAACTGCTGGATGATAGATATTCTTCATTCTTTATGACAAACAAGATAATGTGAATTACAGAATGTACAAAGTTTTTTCAATGTATAAATTGCAGTGTACAGCGTTTATTATGAGGGGGTAGAATCCACAGCTCAGTACTCACTACTCAATACTCATGAGTACTTTTAAATAGGCTACTCTTTTACTCTTACTCAAGTAGTTTTTTGGACAAGTACTTTTACTCTACTCACACTACATTTTTTGGAAGCTAATGGTACTTTTACTTGAGTATATTTTTTCAGTACTCTTTCCACCACTGTATTTTAATATTATGTAGTTTGTTACATTGAGTATAATATACTCTGATGTTCAAATGCAGGTTCTGTAGGTTTTCAGAATTTAACAATCAAGTAAACGTATTAACTTATTAACACAGTAAGGTTAAGTAACAAAGTGTTTAGCTGTTGCATTAGCTTATTAGGAAAATTTAGCAAGAATCCCAAATCTTCAATCTACTGAAATAAATGATAAAGATAGATATTATGTACTTTATGCTTCACTCTCATCAGTTATGTTGAATCTGTGTCAAAACAGATTGACAAAGGTGCCCTCCAAGACCTAGTCACCTCCTCATGCACCTCCGGGAAGAATGGAACCGGAGGCGGTTGCCGGCGATCGGCCTGCGCCCCCAGGAACCAATCGTCCAGCCTCGAGCGTCCAGCTTCCTGATGGAGGCAGCGCAGCCGAATCATCATCTCCAGAACCTAGCTCATTCTCCGATGCAGCGATCGACATCCTGTCATCCGCTGGTGCTCCGAACGAGATGCTGGGCCCCGCCGTGTCCGAGGACCCCACAAGCTCGTCTGGGAACCCCAGATGGTGCGATGCGCTGGAGGAGTGAGAGGCCCGCGGAGACGCACTCAACGGGGAAGCTCTCACTGTGATCCTCAAGTCACCCTGACCATGAGCCGAAGTAGCCCTCCGAGAACCGGAGGAGCTAGAACGGGGCATGGCAAGGGGGATACCCCCCCGTTTGACGAGGAAGTATCTGGAGCGCAGCATCGCGATGGTCATGTTCCCGCAAAGAGAACATGAGTCATCCACGAGCGCTGCTTCAGCGTGCTGATAGCCCAAGCACGAGACACAGCGATCGTGACCATCAGATGAAGCTAGGAAACGACCACATCCAGAAACACACGAGCGGGAAGCCATCTTTAAAAGGCACCTGTCGCTCGTGGAGCTCTTTTAGATATTGCTCTTTTAGATCTAGAAATACTCTTTTAGAGAAGCACTGAAGCGCCCAGGGGAGGTCGCAGCGCGACCGCAGAATGAAGAGCTGCAGCACGCCGTCAGAAGCAACAGCACTGGACAGCAACCTCCGCTGACACGCCGTAACACCAACACTGTTTGCTGTCTTGCAGACACTCTCGGAGATTTGCGCTGAAAGGCTCAGCTCCGAAGCGAAAAGCTGATGTGCGTTTGCACGCGCTCTTCTTTTATACCCGCGCTGCGGGGCGGGGTGCGCGTGGCGAAACCCGCACGCCAACTGTCATTGGCTTGTTTTGATAACACTCGAAGGTGATTGGGCTCTCGGGCGAGATCCCATTAGTCAGTCACACTGACGTTACGTCGAACGTGACTGACTGATAGGGAACTTCAGATTCATCCAAAAGGCATTTAAAGGCTGGAGCTTAACTATTCTATTGTAACTTTTCAATTAAGTTGAAGTAATAATGTTTATTGTTTGATAAAATTTGGTATGCAAAATGATATCAATGAGGAAAAAAATATTTGTGTTGTTGTTCCTGCTTAAAATTGGACACTATAACAATTTCAATAAATAATTTCATTATTTTTTTTATTTTTTTTTAAAAAGTTTGTTGCCTCAAGGCAACATTGTACCACAACGGACAAATTGAAACATTTGACATTTTCATGCAGAAAAAATAAATATATTTACTGACAACATAAATTTCTTTAACCAAACACTTGAACAGACAGATTTATCTGGTTTTTAATGTATCGCACATCTCATATTTAATAAAAAGTAACATTTCATGTCCAGGTGTTGCTCTCAGGCAACATTGTACCAACCAAACCATCATATCAGTTATCATATTAACACATTACAATCAGTGTTGTTTCAAGTTAAAAAAATTAAAATCATCATAACCTTATCCTAATATGCACCTTATCCTTACAAGCATGCACATACACACACAAGCACATGCACGTAAAATCTCCTTCCTCGCTAATGACACCTCACTGCTTGTAAAAGCTGAGAAAGCAATTCCTCTCAACAGAAAAATCATAATATGTGCAGATATAGTATCTGAATTACTATTCTTACAAATGCATTACAAAATTATGCAAAAATGCAAATCCATTTAGATAATTCTAACTCTTTTCCTTACAAATTTCATGTACTTGTATTATAACCTAGTATGCCTGCATGGCCTCATGCGATTTCATTACGGTACAATGTTGTCTTGAGGCAACATGGAGTTTTTTGTAATTTTATACGTTTTATGATGTATAATGTAAAGTTTTTGAAAGTACTTCTTTACTTACCAATGAAGGTGACTCCGATTTTTGTACGGTACCATAGAGGATTAATAAATTGATGCCATACTAGAACTGCTAAACATTACCTTCTTTCTTTTATACAAACAAGGCTAAAATTAATGCAAACCATTTTTTTCCTAATTAATTGCTTTGACTAATTACCTAGTTTTTCACTAGCCATGCATAAATCTTGTTTTCTCAAAAACACAAAAATGTACATTGTTGCTTACATATTATTGTAGCACAGTTTGTGCTGAATACAGTAATCAGACTCTAGCCATTAATATGTTTTAAATGGATCATGAACTGCCTCGTTTTTTTAATTTAGTAATGTTCTCTGAGGTCCACTCATAATGTTATCAAGATTTTTACATTTAAATAAAAACTAATTTAGAAGTAATAAGCTATTTTCTGTCCTGTTTTTAACCCCCCTCATCAGAACACTCTGTTTGAATGGGCGTGGTGGATTGTAGATTCAGAAGTAAACGCCCACTGCTGTGATTGGCTAATAACTGTGTATGTTTGGCAGTGTACATTCCTCATAGATGGACGCTGCTGTGATTTAGGTCAAAAATGCATAATTTACTTAACTTACTAAGTTCTTACTGACATGGTCTGGATCTTCATTAAAAATAAAGTCCATTCACTCTTTCCTAATGTTGGGATCAGAAGGAAGGAAATGCAAACACTGTTTTTCCACAACTTGGCACTGCACAGCGTCTTGTTGTCTTCAGAGCATCTTTATCGTTTGGTTTCTGCATAGACCTGCACATTTGCTTCTCTCATAACACTACATGTGCAAATCAGTGGGTGGGCAGCGATGTAGAACCAGGCATTGATCTGAGGCTGCGGGGGCGGTGCTTATCCACACTATTACATCATAGAGTAGAACATTCCAAAAGCTGTCGTTCTGGCAGACTGCCTTTAATATAAGCTGTTTTTAGACTAACAACAAAGTTTTGAGTTCTGAAACTTACAGGATGTTTTATAGTACGTTGACCTTTTATATGTCAAAAGATCATGGGAATTTTATTTTTTCAGTTCATGACCCCTTTAAGATACTAAAAAAAAAAAAAAATTGTCAGGGCATATCAGACCTTCTCCAGGGCCCCAAAACCCCCTCAGACGCCAGAGGGTTAAATCACTGGACCTGCAGTAGAAAGCAGCAGCTATTGCATCAGTCTGTTGTGTGTGTTTGCCTGTGTTTCTTTTGCACCTTTAATGATTGATTCACTTGAGGATCATCTCTACATGTAGCACAGGTGTTAACAGCACCCTCAGGTGCACATTTCAGAAATAACTAGCCATGATGTCCATAACAGGGCTTCAGAGTTTACTGTAATTGATTTCTTGATAAAACATCAAAAGCACTGTTTGTGTGTGTGTGTGTGTGTGTGTGTGTGTGTGTGTGTGTTTTTTTGAGCATGAGACATTTCCATCCATGAGACCCTGCGAGATGCCTAAAGTGTTTGAGTTTTCACTCGCAAAGCCATTTTACTTGCATCAAAATGTTGAACTACAGAACGTCTAAATAATATTAATCTACTGATTGAGACCTAATGTGCTTTAATGCTGTTTTGCTCATTTTCTTGCAGTTGTTTATCAAATCAAAAGCACTCTATACTGTAGCTGTTCTATATCAGTAATCTTTTAAAATGGGTTGTGTATATTAACTCAGGTCTGAATCCTTGTATCTATTCTTTATTTTAGCCTTGGTTTAAAAAGACAGTTAAACACATCTTAACTCAGCCAGCATCCTCTCGGGTAAATATTTTTACCAAACACTAACTATAATTAAACTGGTAAACAAGCCAATCAAACTTATTTTCTTCTTCTGTCTCTTCTTCTTTTTTCTTTTCTTTTCACACACAGTAAAATGAAATAACATAACGTTCAATTGTTTTCCTGCCATCAACAATGTTTCTTCATCAAAATGAAAAAAATATTTAATTTCTTGGCTTACTGGTCCAAACAATGGGAAACAATGACTGCATAAACTTTCATTATATAATGATTTTTTTTATCTGCATTGCACATGTGTCCTGATAGACGACTCAGTCTGTGTATTTAAGAGTGTGTGTGTCTGTGAATACATGCATGCTACAATATACATACATAGACTCTGATTTAAAGCATGATCAGCTAATCTCCATTAACATGTACTGTATAATGTTAGGACAAATATCAACTACTATCTTAGTACTTAAGCACTATAGATAGTACTTAAACCTGCCCCTTGAAACAGGCCTCAGTGCTTAACAGTGCTCCAAGTAATTTTTTTGCTTCACTGTCTGATACATCAGTGTTTTGGGACTTCATTCTTACTGTGGATATACATCATGTAAAAGCAAAGGTTTTCAGTTTCACGTTTTTCAGTTTTGCTCAGCAACAGAGTGGGCGGTAGCTGGGTTGGTCAGTCTGATCCAGACAGTATAAATTAATAAATGACAGGTCAGTAAGGAGAGCAGAACAAACTCCTAACAGGAGACTCACCCATGGCCTACGAGACAGAGGATCATGAGACTCAATACTGCTTTCCTGACATAAACTCATCATGTATCAAGGGAAAACGCTCCAAATATGAATACAATATCACAATATGTTGTTTTATTATTACTGTCAATATGGACTGTGTTTCTGAACCTGCTGGTGATCATCTCCATCTCTCACTTCAAGAAGCTTCACACTCCAACCAACCTGCTCATTCTCTCTCTGGCTGTGGCCGACCTGTTTGTTGGACTGATTGTGATGCCTGTGGATGCCATAAATCTGATTGAGACATGTTGGTACTTGGGACCAGTGTTGGGCTAGTTACTCAAAGAATGTAATATATTACTTGTTACTAGTTACTCCTTTCAAAAGTAATATTGTTACTTTACTTATTACTTTCTGGCAACAGTAATTAGTTACACTACTAGTTACATTACTTTTTTTTCACGCCCCACAGAAGTTTTAACTGTGTATCTTCCACAAAAAAATCTTGTAGAATGTTACTAATAACATATTTCTGCCTCATCATTTGACCAAAATCCACATTGGATCGCAATCAGAAGTTATTACAAACACTCAATAGTGATTGATAGTGACATTCAAGTAGAAGTGTTGTATTAATCTCATTAATTGTTATGTGTAGCTTGAAGCTAATTGTAATTTCTCCGTTTCCCATGTATGATTATATTTCATTATGTATTTTATGAAATCACATAAGTTTGTAAGAAACTGCTTAATTTTCCAAAAATATTTTTAATTATAGTAATGTAATGTACCACGTGCTGATCAGAGGGATGTAATGCCAGAGTAAAGTAAAGCCACAACTTACACAACAGTGTTCAGATCATCTTTTTTCCTGACAAAATCGATATAATGCAATATTTCTATCTGCTGAATGTAAGCTTTTCCATATTCCAAGCTTGCCTGCTGCACTGGGGACATCACATGCATGTGCGAGTCGTGAAAATTATGAAAATAAATCTAGGAATTATTTGATTGTTGGATTTTAAATCAGCGGGGTTGAGGCATCAAAAGTAACTAAGTAACTAAGCTGTTTTACGGATGGTAACTGTAATATTATTACCGAAATCTTATTAGTAATTAGTTACACTACTAGTTACTGCAAAAAGTAATATTATTACAGTAACTAAGTTACAGTAACTAGTTACTGCCCAACACTGCTTGGGACACACGTTTTGTGGACTGTTTATAAGCATCCTATGACTGCTTCTTTCTGTCTCTCAGCAATTTAGTTTTAATTGCCATTGATCGTTATGTGGTTGTGTGTTACCCTTTCCTGTACCAACACAAAATAACAATGACTAAAACTTTAATAAGCATCTGTCTCTGCTGGTTTTCCTGCTTGAGTGTCAATTTTGCTTTTGTAATTAGTAGCAGATATTTTGACACCTCACAAAGAAAAGATGTGCTATGGAGGGTGTTATTTAATAATTAATTTTTCTTTGAGGATTGTTGATCTGTTCATATATTTTCTTATTCCTTGCACCGTGATCATAGCTTTATATCTGAGGATATTTGATGTTGTACATCAGCAAGTAAAAGTCATAAACTCTCTAGTGAAGGGCGGCAAATGTGAAATGGAAGGTTCAATGAGGAGGAAATCTGAGAGCAAAGCTGCACTGACATTAGGAATCATTGTGGCTGTTTATCTACTTTGCTATATTCCATTCTATATATTGTATATAACAGGTACTACTGCAGTAATAACTTCTGCTGCTATGGCATTTCTAGCATGGACTATGTATGCTAACTCAGGTCTGAATCCTCTTATCTATGCTTTATTTTACCGCTGGTTTAAAATATCAGTTAAATACATCTTAACTCTTAAAATTTTGGAGCCATCATCCTCTCTTATGAACATTTTTACTCATTATTCATGACTTTTTTTGAGGAAGGTGTGGGGAAACAATTCAAACTAATGTATAGCTCTTTTGTCTCAATTTGTAAACAGTATGTGAAAACACTGGATATCGGATACCTAAGAACATTAACAGGAAAAAAAATAATGTGAGATTTTGAAGATGTTTTATATTTAAATGAACATACTGATCCCATTATAATCCTGATGGAAAACACACCATGACTGATTATGACCGATTATGAACTGGCATCATTTGGTGGTTTGAGCTTCACTGCACATGAATCCTGACAGGCTTGTAATGCTTATGGAGTGCAGAAAATTTAAATGTTTGTAGTTTGACAACGCTGTCTGTGGCCTGTTCGTGACCATCTGTTTATGTCAGCATTTATTTTGATCATTGCATCTGAGGAGCTATTGCATCACTCTGTGTGTGTGCTTGTGAGTGTGTGTGTGTGTGCATGTTTACAGTATTTCACACCTTTAATGAGCAGTTCAGTGGAGGATCATCTCTGCAGTAATAATAAATGCAGAACATAAATCATAATTCTAATTGGTCCTCAGAGTTGACACATCACTGACATTTTCTGACATCAGTAAGAGCAAACAAACTGAAAAAAAGACATGTAACTGAATATGACAGATCAACCCACCAGACTACCTTGATAGAGGCCCATCCACACTGCCATTTGCAGAGCCTATTGTATTTTACATTACGCAATTACAGTGCTTTGCGTAAGTATTCATACTCCTTCATTTTTTTCATGTTTTATGTTGCTGCCTTATGTTAAACTGCTTTGAATTTCTTTTTTCCACATCAATCTACACTCCATACACCATATTGTCAAAGCAAAAACAGAATTCTCACAACTTCATTAATTTATATTAAAAAAAAATGATATAAGTACATTACATAAGTATACATACCCTTAACTAAATATTTAGCTGAAGCACCTTTACAGCCTCAAGTCTTTTTTGTTGGATGCAACAAGCTTTGCTCATCAGCATTTGGCAATTATCTGCCATTCTTCTCCTCATCTCTTCACCTCTCAAGCTCTGTCAGGTTGGATGGGGGCAGATGCATATTTTCAGGTTTCAAAAATACTTGATTGGGTTCAAGCTCCGACTGTGGCTGGGCCACTCGAGGACATTCACAGAGTTGTCTATAAGCCACTCTTGCTGTGTGTTTAGGTTCATTGTCCTGTTGGAAGTTAAACCTTCTGCCCAGTCTGAGGTTCTGAATGCTCTAGACTAGGTTTTCATTAAAGCTATTGTCTCGGTTACGTTCGTAACCCTCGTTCCCTGATGGAGGGAACGGAGACGTTATGTCGTGACGACATAGGGGATTTACTTGGAAGCCCCAATCATCTCTGTAAAGAGAAAACGCCAATGAATATAGGCTAGTGGAATTTGCATACCTGAGCCACTCCCCGTACATACGGGTATAAAAGGGCGACAGGTGCATCCACTCATCAGAGAACGAGTCCCAGGCAACCAGCGGTGGTTCAAGATTGTGGCATGGGGACATAACGTCTCCGTTCCCTCCATCAGGGAACGAGGGTTACGTACGTAACCGAGACGTTCCCTATCTGTCGGTCACTACGAGTTATGTCGTGACGACATAGGGGTCCTATGGAAAGCGCCACAACCTGAACCCCGTCACGACCTTGTGGCATGCAGATGTTGACAAGTGAGCGCGTGACAGACAAATGCCATGCGAAAGGTCGCAACCTTCCCATCGCCCCAGCGCAAATTCACTAACCTTGGTGCCCGCAGGGACCACTGAGTACATCGCTGCTGGAGATAGCCAAGCCGCTGTTCCTCTCCCCAGAAGTCGGAAGGGATTTCGACCTTCAATGAAAGATGCTTCACACCTTTCCTGTTTGTTGTTATAGCTTGGCAGTAACGACGGAGAAGCGAGCCTTCCGGAGAAGGGCGCTACGGAGGTCACATCCTGCCCGCCCAGTCTGACTGCCGGGGGTGCTGGAGGAACTCCACCAGGGTTCGCCGTCCGGGGAACTGAACTGGAGGAGAAAACAGGCGCTTGTATCCCCGGGTGAGGGGGAATGGCGCAGCAAGCGTGACACCGGCCAGTTCTTCCCGCCACTTACCTGTTACTCAACACACGGGAAGAAACTGGCTCAACGCGGAGACTGTAGAATCTCGCGAAGGTGTTTGGTGTCGCCCAGCCCGCAGCTCTACAGATGTCTGCCAGAGAGGCGCCGTGCACCAACGCATAGGAGGAGGCAACACTCCGTGTGGAGTGAGCCCTCACCCCCATGGGGCACGGCTCGCCTTGGGATTGGTACGCCAAGGCGATGGCATCCACTATCCAGTGGGCCAACCTCTGCTTGGAGACAGCCTTCCCTTTCTGCTGACCTCCGTAACAGACAAAGAGCTGCTCAGAGCTTCTGAAGCACCGGGTGCGGTCCACGTATATGCGCAATGCTCTTACGGGACACAGCAACTCCAAGGCTGGGTCTGCCTCTTCCGAAGGCAGTGCTTGCAGGTTCACCACCTGATCGCGGAAGGGCGTGGTGGGAACCTTGGGCACGTATCCAGGCCGGGGTCTCAGGACAACGTGAGAGTAGTCCGGCCCGAACACAAGGCACTCTTCGATCACCGAAAATGCTTGGAGGTCCCCGACCCTCTTGATGGAAGTGAGCGCGGTCAGGAGCGCTGTCTTAGCCGACAGGTATTTCAGCTCGACTGAGTCCAGCAGCTCAAAGGGACCCCTCTGAAGTCCAGCCAGGACGATAGAGAGGTCCCAGGAGGGCATCAGGGGTGGCCTAGAGGGGTTCAACCTCCTGGCACCCCTCAGGAACCTCACGATGAGATCATGCTTTCCCAGGGACCGGCCGTCCACTGCATCGTGATGGGCCGCGATAGCGGCCACATACACTTTCAAGGTGGAGGGTGACAGCCTACGCTCCAACCTTTCTTGCAGGAAAGAAAGCACTACTCCAATCGTGCATCTTCGGGGGTCTTCTCGGCGAGAAGAACACCAGTTCGCGAACAGACTCCACTTCAGTGCATAGGCTTGCCTTGTAGAAGGAGCTCTAGCCTGAGTGATGGTCTCTACCACCGCCTGTGGGAGACCACTCAAGTCTGCCGCGTCCCGTCCAGGAGCCACACATGGAGGTTCCACAGGTCTGGACGCGGGTGCCAAATAGTGCCGAGCCCCTGAGAAAGGAGGTCCTTCCTCAGAGGAATGCGCCAGGGAGGGGCTGTCGCGAGGAGAGTGAGTTCGGGAAACCAGGTCCGGGTGGGCCAGAACGGCGCGACCAGCAGGACCTGCTCCTCGTCCTCCCTGACCTTGCACAGTGTCTGTGCGAGCAGGCTCACTGGGGGAAATGCATACTTGCATAGAGCCCGAGGCCAGCTGTGTGCCAGTGCGTCCGTGCCGAGGGTGCCCTCGGTCAGGGAGAAATACAGCTGGCAGTGGGAGGACTCGCGGGAAGCAAACAGGTCTACCTGAGCTTCCCCGAATCGACTCCAGATCAGCCGGATCGTCTCGGGATGGAGTCGCTATTCTCCGGGGAAAGTGAGCTGTCGTGAGAGCGCATCGGCCGCACGATTGAGCTCCCCCGGAATGTGGACAGCGCGCAGCGATTTGAGCCGCGTGTGACTCCAGAGGAGGAGATGGCGGGCGAGCTGTGACATGCGGCGTGATCGTATACCCCCCATCCAGTTGATGTACGACACAGCCGCAGTGTTGTCCGTACGGACCAACACATGCTTGCCTAACAGCAGTGGCCGAAACTGCCGCAAGGCTAGATGCACTGCCAGCAGCTCTAGGCAGTTGATGTGCCAAAGCAGTCGAGGCCCCGTCCAGAGCCCCGAGGCTGCCTGTCCGTTGCATGTAGCGCCCCAGCCCGTGCTGGAGGCATCTGTTGTGACAACAACATGCCGAGACACTTGTTCTAAGGGCACCCCGGCCCGTAGAAAGGCAAGGTCCGTCCAGGGGCTGAAGGAGCGGCGACACTCCTGTGTGATGTTCACCCGAAGTGCACCGCGGCGCCATGCCCACCTCGGGACTCGGGAGTGCAACCAGTGCTGAAGTGGTCTCATATGAAGCAATCTGAGCGGCGTGACTGCAGCTGCGGATGCCATATGCCCCAGGAGCCTCTGAAACTGTTTCAGCGGAACCACAGTCCTGCCTCTGAAGGAACTCAGGCAGTTCAGCACTGATTGGGCACGCTCTTCCGTGAGGCGCCGTCATACTCACCGAGTCTAACTCCACTCCAAGAAAAGAGATTCTCTGCGCAGGGGAGAGCTTGCTCTTTTCCCAGTTGACCCGAAGCCCCAACTGGCTGAGGTGCCGAAGCACCAGATCCCTGTGATCGCACAACTGTTCTCGGGACTGGGCCAGAATGAGCCAGTCGTTGAGATAGTTGAGGATCCTGACGCCCACTTCCCGTAACGGGGCAAGGGCGCCCTCTACGACCTACGTGAAGACACGGGGAGAGAGGGAGAGCCCGAAGGGGAGGACCCTGTACTGCCACGCCTGACCTTCGAACGCAAACCGTAGGAACGGTCTGTGTCGGGGAAGGATCAAAACATTAAAGTAAGCATCCTTCAGGTCGATCGCTGCAAACCAATCCCGGGGCTGTATGCATTTGATCATACGCCTGTGCGTCAACATCTTGAACGGGAGCCTGTGCAGGGCCCGGTTCAGGAGTCGCAAATCCAGGATTGGTCGAAGACCACCGCCTTTCTTGGGTACGATGAAGTAAGGGCTGTAAAACCCCTGCCTCATCTCGGCTAGAGGGACCGACCGGCTCGATTGCATCCTTTGCCAGGAGGACAGCAATCTCCTCGTGCAAGACAGGAGCGTTCCGAGCTGCCACCGAAGTCTCGAGAACGCCGCTGAACTTGGGAGGTCGCCTGGCGAACTGAATCGCGTAGCCGAGTCGAATTGTGCACGTGAGCCAACGAGACGGGCTGGGCAGCGCAAGCCACGCTTCCAGACGGCGTGCAAGTGGCTCCAACGGTACAATCGACGTACCTGCGGTGGTGCAGCGAAGGGGAGTAGAGCTGGATGGTACAGAAGGCAGCGCGTTCTGCAGCATCCATGAGGAACTCCCTGGGTCCCAAAGGGGACTGGCTAGAGGTGCGTGGGGAGGCACTGCATCCCCAAACCGCGCTCTCTTGGCCGCTGGCAAAATGGGTCGCGGGCGAGAGTGAGGAGGCAATGCGTCGCACACTGTCGACCCGTGGACCTGAAAACCCGGAGGAAATGGAAATTGCTCTTTCTTTGAATATGTAATAAGACATAGAGATTTTCCAGAAACTAAAAACATTCCTGAAACATCATCCAAAACAGGTAAAAGAAAAATAAACGGGAACATAAGATTCTCCACCCGGCCCTCCACCGGG
Source organism: Schizothorax lantsangensis (assembly GCA_027422415.1). NCBI lineage: Eukaryota > Metazoa > Chordata > Actinopteri > Cypriniformes > Cyprinidae > Schizothorax > Schizothorax lantsangensis. The sequence goes on along the minus strand of CM049856.1, from coordinate 22,798,457 downwards.
GGAAGGAGCGACGCTGTCCTCGTCGTCTCCTGAGAAAGAGCAAACTCCAACATCTCCGGGTTGCCCGCGTCAGGGCCGCTTCATCGATTTCCTGGACGACTTGGGAGAGGCTCGACGCGCCGGCCCAGCTGCCGCTTCAGCATGGGGCGGAGCAGCTCTGGAGGACGCAGGAGGGCGTCCAAGGCGACGAGCAGACGGAGGCCTGGTCCTAGGGGCAGCCGGAGCATCCCGCCGTGGCAGTATGTGCTGGATCGCCTCGGTCTGCTTCTGCACTGCCGAGAAATGCTGGGCAAAGCCCTCGACAGTGTCGCCGAACAGCCCAGCCTGGGAGATGGGGGTGTCGAGAAAGCGTGCTTTGTCGACGTCCTTCATCTCTGCCAGGTCGAGCCAGAGATGGCGCTCCTGGACCACCATAGTGGACATCACCTTCCCGAGGGACCGCGCCGTGACTTTCGTCGCTCGAAGAGCGAGGTCAGTCGCCGTGCGCAGCTCCTGCATCAACCCCGGGTCAGAACTACCCTCGTGCATTTCTTTGAGTGCCTTGGCTTGGTGAACCTGCAGGATCACCATGGCATGCAGGGCAGAGGCTGCCTGGCCCGCAGCACTATAAGCTTTGGCTGCGAGAGCAGCTGTCAGCTTACAGGCTTTGGACGGGAGACGCGGATGATTCCTCCAAGTGGCGGCGTTTCGCGGGCACAAGTGCACCGCGACCGCTCTCTCCACCTGGGGAATGCCCACGTACCCCCTGGCAGCCCCGCCGTCGAGGGTAGTGAGGACGGAGGAGACATACGAGCGGCTTCTGGCTGTGAAAGGGGCCATCCACGACTTCGTCAGCTCCTCATGCACCTCCGGGAAGAAAGGCACCGGAGTAGGGCGCGGTTGTGAGCCGAGTCCCGCTCCGAGAAACCAATCATCCAGCCGCGAGGGCTCGGGACTGGGTGGTCTGTTGACCTCCAGCCCGATGCTCGCGGCTGCCCGGGCAAGCATGGCCGTCAGCTCTGGGTCCGGTGCGGCAGTGGAGACAACACCCGAGGGGGGCAGCCCCACCGCACCTTCATCCTCAGAGAACGTAGGCCCATCCCCCGATGCTGCGATCGACATACTGTCTTCGGGCGGCGCACCGAATGATATGCTGGCCATCCCGTGGGAAGAACCAGCAAAATCACCTGGGAGCCGGACGGGACGCTGCGTGAGGAGTAAGAGGTCCGTGGGGACGAGCCCGGCGGAGAAGCTCTTACTGTGACCCTCAGATCTCCCAGAGCGCCAGCCGGTGGTCCTCTGCTCGAGCCAGAGAGAGACCAGGACGGGTGGCGGCAGAGGGTGCCAATCCTTTCAGAAAGGAATGGTGAGATCGCAGCGATGTCATGTTCATACGCCCACAACAGGCGCATGAATCATCCACGAACGCAGCTTCAGTGTGCTGAATGCCCAGACACTGAAGACAACGATCGTGTCCGTCATCCGCAGACAGAAAACGACCGCAAACAAGAGGACACGGACGAAACGGCATCTTGAAAAAGACGCGATCGTCCGTGATTTCCTCTTTTAGAATTTGCTCTTTTAGTTGAAGTGCCCAGGGGAATCGCTGGTGAAAGGGACTCCGCTGACTGCACCGTGACGCCAACCAGGAACAAATCAAAGATGAAAGGCTTTGTGGAGATCAGCGCACTTCTCATCCACTCGGCTCCGAAGTAAAAATCTGATGAGTGGATGCACCTGTCGCCCTTTTATACCCGTATGTACGAGGAGTGGCTCAGGTATGCAAATTCCACTAGCCAATATTCATTGGCGTTTTCTCTTTACAGAGATGATTGGGGCTTCCAAGTAAATCCCCTATGTCGTCACGACATAACTCGTAGTGACCGACAGATAGGGAACTCAATATTTTGGTGCAATGAGCTTTTCTTCTACTCTGATCAGTCTCCAAGTACCTGCTGCTGAAAAACAGCCCCACAGCATGAGGCTGCTACCAGCACACTTTACTTTTGGGTTGGTACTCTGCAGATGATGAGCAGTGCCTGGTTTCCTTCAAACATGATGCTTGGAATTTAGGTTCATCAGACCAGAGAATATTGTTTCTCACAGTCCGAGGGTCCTTTAGTTTTAGTTTTTTTTTTGCAAATTCTAAGAGTGTTTTCATGTGTCTACACTGAGGAGAGGATTGAGTCTTGCCACACCGCCATAAAGCCCAGATCGGTGGAGTGTTGCAGTTGTGCTTGACCTTCAGTAGATTTCTCCTATCTCCACATATGATCATGGAGCTCAACTAGAGTGACCATCAGGTTCTTGGTCACCACACTAACCAAAGCCCTTCTCCATTAATTGCTCAGTTTGGCTAGGAGGCCAGCTCTAGGAAGAGTCCTGGTTGTTTCAAACTTCTTCCATTAAGGGCAACAGAGACTACATGCTTCTGTGACCCTTCAATGAAGCAGATTTTTTTTCCTGAACTCTTCCCCAGATGTGTGGCTTGACGCAATCCTGTTTCTGAGCTCTACAGATAGTTCTTTTGACCTCTGGGCTTGTTTTTTTGCTCTGATATGCATTATCAGCTGTTAGACCTTTTATTAAGACGTGTGTGCCTTTCCAAATCATACCCATTCAACTGAATTTGCCACAGGTTAACTTCACTCAAAGTGTAGTAACATCTACAAGCAATATGAATGCTCCTGAGCTAAATTTCAACTATCCCAGATAAGGGTATGAGTACTTATGCAATGGAATCATTTAAGTTTTTTATTTTTAATAAATTTGCAAAGGTGTTAAAAAACAGTTTTTTGCTTTACCATTATGGTGTATGGAGTGTAGATTGATGTGGGAAAAAAGTAATTTAAAGTAGTTTAACATAAGGCAGCAACATAAAACGTGAAAAAAATGAAGGGGTATGAACACTTTCTTAAACACTTACTTATTTAAGATTAATAAACTGAAAAAAAAAGTGTGGCTCTAATAAGATTTTAAATTATGTCAGGGTCTGAGCAGACGTACACTTTTTCTTGTTCGAGTACTGCAGGTTTTTGGAAATATAAGCTGTTCTTGCAGCTCGCTGTTCTTGCAGCTCACTGTTCTAAATGAAAGAATACGGATGATGACTGGTGATCTTTTACATGTCAATGCCATTAATTAGGAGTCGTTTACAAGGCAGAGAGCTGAAACCATTCATTTGCACACAAGTTCAAGATTATTTGCGATTCATAGATTTCACATCTGAAAGAGACCCATATGTACGTTTTCTGTACGTACGTTCATTTTATGAATCACACGTACGCATATTTGAGAGATGATCATAAGATCAATTTTAGGATGGTTTCTGCGCAACATTTTATAAATGAGGCCCCAGGGGCATAGTGTCTGGGTATGCACATGCATATGGGTCCAGGCTGATTCGGGCCCACCGAGGGGGACCTTATAATTAAAACAAACTTTTTAATTTGTGGCCACAATATATATGCCATGTGAGGGGTCCAGGGTGTTTTTTTTTTAGCCCTTTTTGTCACTCTGGAGGTGTAAAGTTCTTGAAGGTTAGGCAGGGGAGCACCAATAATCTTCTCAGCAGTCCTGACTATCCGTTGTAGTCTCCTAATGTCTGATTTGGTAGCTGAACCAAACCAGACAGTTATGGTTGTACACAGGACTGACTCGATGGCCGAGAAAAAATGTTTCAGCAGCTCCTGTGGCAGGTTGAATCTATGTCAGGGGTGTCAAACTCGGTTCCTGGAGGGCCGCAGCCCTGCAGAGTTTAGTTCCAACCCTGCTCCAACACACAAACCATGCAGTTTTCAATTGAGCCTGAAGGACTTGATTAGCTGGATCAGGTGTGTTTAATTAGGGTTGGAGCTAAACTCTGCAGGGCAGTGGCCCTCCAGGAATTGAGTTTGACAACCCTGATCTATGTGAATGTCCCACTTCAGGTCCTGAGAGATGGTGGTGCCCAGGAACTTGAATGACTCCACTGTTGTTACAGTGCTGTTCATGATGGTGAGTGGGGGGAGTGCTGGGGGGTTTCTCAAGAAGTCCACTATCATCTCCACTGTTCTGAGCATGTTTAGCTCCAGGATGTTGTGACTGCAATAGACAGCCAGCCAGCTCTTTAACCTCCTGTCTGTAAGTGTAAATTTGTATGTTTACTACAGAAATGCTAAAATGTATTAAAGTTTGACTGGCCAAATCGACTGGCTTGGTTTGGCCCCACCAAGTTCAAAAGTCAAGCTACGCCTATGGCAACCAGATACATTAACACGCAAATTACTTGTAAAGGTTGCGCTGTCTATTTTTGATGTGCAAGCAATAAACGTTGAATAGAATGCACTATAAGCATCTTTGTCAACAGAATCGCAAAGTAGACTTTAAACAAATCAACAGGTGAATTACACTGCTTTTAAACATATCTATTCGATATGATTCAAGTTAAACGCACAAAAGCAGGCACACAAAAACATTTAGTAGCATTAAATCTTACTGAAAATGGCAGATCAAGCGGTTTATATTCTGAAATCTATTTCTAGGATTTGTTCTGTTTGCATTAAATTACATTTGGATGTAAATGGTCCTTTTCCTGACATACATGTAAAACACTGAGCTGCTACAACAGAGCGTCCTGTGGATCACCTTTATGAGATTGTCCAGGTTTGGAGACGTCAAGCATTGGCATCTTCATCTGACTTTATTTTGGTTATGTCCAGATTCCTCTGCAGTTGTTTTATGTTGTAAAAAAAAAAGCACTAAATATCCATGTACACAATGCAACAGGCAAGCAGTATATAACAGGCTATTATCCACCAAAATGCAGATTCGTGACGCAACAACTTCTTACACAAATGAGCTTGGGGAAGCCATTGTAAGTTTGACAATTTTTAATATATCAAAATAACTACATTATGTGCATATTTACTTTTAAGTTGGAAACATTATTAATTAACAAATATTCAGTAAAACCTTTCAATCGTTAGGGGGGGCCAGGAATTTCGCTGCTGTTAACTGTGATGATTAGGGCTGCGTTTCCAAAAAGCATGGTGAGCTAACGTTAAGTCGATGGTTGAGACCCATTGGTGACAAATGTTTCAACGATTAGCTTAGACATGCGATGCTTTTTGGGAAATGCAGCCCTGGTAAATGTGGTATGTGGTATCTGTTTTTTAAACTACTGGCTGCTAAAAGTATTAATCCAAAATTAGGTTAAGGCTAATACAAAGACATGAATTTTGCAATATATTGGAAATTAAATTTACAAAAGCGATCTACAAACTTGTAGTCAACCTTTAAAAACTTTCTTTAATTAGCCTAATTGCAGGCTGAGCTGGATGCTGAATACTAAAGACTGAGCCTCAACACTTAAGGTACTTCTACTGAGTTGAAGTCGAAGAGCAAGTTGTGTGATGTCTCCTCTCATAACAGGACTTTTGGCTTTCTCTTTGCTACATACATTGTTGGTTATACACTCACTTGTGCGTGTTTGTGGTTTTCTAGGTTTGTGCTGAGTTTCACCAAAGAAAGTGGCACACACTAGAAAGATTTCACAGATGCTGCATGACATTCTAAATGTTTGATCTTCAGGTGAGTGCAAATTCGCCAACACTAATTACCTCCATCACTGTCTTCATTGTTTATAAAATAAAGTTGGCCTGCATGTTTAACATTTTAATTTTTGTTTACATGATGTCAACATGAAACGAGCCCTGTGTGCTCTCCCAGTGTACATGTGTGAGGAGGACTGTTCTTCGAGACATGAAATGTAAGTATTAAGTGCATTAATTTTCTGGGATGTTTGAGTCTTTTAACAATTTTTCAGTTGACTGAACAACTTTTTCTGTGAGAACTGAAGAAATTCAGCCTGCCTCTTTTGGACTATGAGAGACTACGTGGTTTACAGTGTGTGAGGGGACATATTTTTGCTATGTTCAAGAAAGGGGGCCCCCTCAGATGAGCTTCACCAGCCACTCAAAGGAAGAGTGCTCTACAGCTGCTGATTACTGATTAAAGCAATAACCACCTGACCGGTGTTAAATTCAGTTCCAACTGATAATACAAAGAAAGAAAAAGTTTGACAAATTCACAATTTGAAAACAAACAAAAATAAATTTTTCTCTTTTTTTGTCAGTTACATCAGAGTGGGCGGGTAGATGGGTTGTTCAGTCTGATCCAGACACTGTATAAATGAAAGGACAGCCAGAAGAACAGAACAAACTCCTAACAGGTGGAGACTCACTGATGGCTAATGAGACAGAGGATCATGAGACTCAATACTGCTTTCCTGCCACCAACTCATCATGTATGAAGGGACAACGCTCCAGTTTTGAACATAATATCATCTACATGTTTGTATTATTGCTGTCAGCATGGACTGTGTTTCTGAATCTGCTGGTGATCATCTCCATCTCTCACTTCAAGAAGCTTCACACTCCAACCAACCTGCTCATTCTCTCTCTGGCTGTGGCCGACCTGCTTATTGGATTTGTGATTCCCATTGAGGCCAACAGGCTCATTCAGATGTGTTGGTACTTTGGAGGCACTTTCTGTGCACTCTATTTAATATTTCTGACAGTGCTTTTCTCAGCATCTCTTAGTAATTTAGTTTTAATTGCTGTTGATCGTTTTGTGGCTGTTTGTCACCCATTACTGTACCCACAGAAAATAACCATGACTAAAACATTAATGAGCATCTGTCTGAGTTGGGTTTGCTCCTCAACTTATAACACTGCCTTTGTAATTAATAACAGAAATTTGGACACTTCAAACGTAACAGATGTTATGATGGGTTTTGCCTGGAGAGTCACTGATTTATTTGTGGCTTTTATTTTTCCTTGTATCCTGATCATAACTTTATATATGAGGATTTTCTATGTTGTACATCAGCAAGTTAAAGTTATTAACACCCTGATGAAGGGAGGTAAATGTTTAATGGAAGGTTCAGTGAAGAGGAAATCTGAGAGCAAAGCTGCTCTGACATTAGGAATCATTGTGGCTGTTTATCTGCTTTGCTATATTCCTTACTATATCTGTTCTATATCAGTAATGTCTTCCACGACCAAAAACATTTTGACATGGGTCATGTACACTAACTCAGGCCTGAATCCTCTTATCTATGCTTTATTTTACCCATGGTTTAGAAAGACAGTTAAACACATCTTAACTCTAAAAATATTTCAGCCAGCATCCTCTCTGGTCAATATTTTTACAGAGCATCAGTTGTAATTAAACTGGTAAAGATGCCACTCATAAAGGTTGATCTGATTTGTATTTGTAATTCACACTACATGTACTTTAATAATATATAGCTCAGTATGTTTGCTGTTTAAATGTAAAATTCTGATGTTCAAATACAGATATCACCAGAAATTAACAGTAAATTTATTTTCTCATGCTGAAATTAAGTGACAAAATGTTCATGATTCGTATTGCATTAAATCCTCAAAGTACTGCAATAAGTTAAAGATAAAGATACATTATGTTTAATTATTTACATCAGTCATGTTTCATCTGTGTTACAGATCAAAAACACAATGACAAAAAGAAGACAGTCATTTAGAGTCATGTAGAATTATAAGGGTCAAATGTATTATCATGGTGGTTCATCACAAAGTTAATGATTAAAATGGCAATGGAAATAATGGAAATAACACACCTCGGAGGGTTAAAACAATCTGAAACAATGCAACTTCAAATTCACCTACAATGCGTTTAATGAATGGAGCTATGCAAAAAAAAGAAAAAAGAGCAGTGGAGCCTAAGAAGAAAAATATGAAATCTTAATGCAACTTTTTTAATTAAATTGATATCATATTTGTTGTTAAATAAACAAGGATAATATTAAACTGATTTTACTAATTATCTAGTCAGCTTTGGCAGCTTTCATATGACTTTTGAAATAGTTTAGTGAATAGATTAATTGCTGTATTAAATAGTTAAATGATAAAAACAGTGCACCACCGACCCTGCAGTTGAAAGCAGCAGCTGTTGCATCAGTTTGGTGTGCATTTGCCCTGTTTCTTTTGTATGGTGTCCCAGTAGTGCACAGTACAATTAAATTTAGAAAGAAAACAAAAGGTAACAACATAGTGGAGTCAAGCCACAACAGAAACAAGCCACAACTGAAGCAAGCCACAACACAACAGAAATGCTCCTGCGCACTAATGTACTTAACTAATCTCTATACATTTACATTTAGTCATTTAGCAGATGCTTTTATCCAAAGCGACTTACAAAGGAGGACAATGGAAGAATTCAAAATCAACAAAAGAGCAATGATATGCAAGTGCTATAACAAGTCTCTCTTAGCTTAACGCAGTTACACGTAGCAAGGTTTTTTTTATTATTATATAATAAATAAAAAGAAAACAGAGAGAATAGAACAAGAATAAGCAAGCTAGTGTTAGAGGCCTTTTTTGCTTTTGTTAATTGTATAATAAATAAAAAGAAAACAAATAGATAGAATACAAAAATATATAATACAATAAGATTAGAAAAGCTAGTGTTAGTTTTTGTTTTTTATTAAAGAAAACAAGCAGTTAGTAAATTAATAGAGTGCAAGTCTAAAAGGCTTTTTTTTTTAAAGAATAGAATTAGAATAGAGAGTTCTAGAGTTAGAGGGTCAAATAAAGATGGAAGAGATGTGTTTTTAGCCGATTCTTGAAGATGGCTAAGGACTCAGCTGCTCGGACTGAGTTCATTCCACTAGGAGGGAACATTTAATTTAAAAGTCTGTGAAAGTGATTTTGTGCCTCTTTGGGATGAACAATAAAGTGACGTTCACTTTCAGAACGCAAGCTTCTAGAGGGCACATAAGTCTGAAGTAATGAATTTAGGTAAAGGTGTGCAGAGCCAGTGGTGGTTTTGTAGGCAAACATTAATGCCTTGAATTTTATGTGAGCAGCTATTGGTAGCCAGTGCAAATTGATAAACAGATGTGTGACGTGCATTCTTTTCAGCTCATTAAAAATTAATCTTGCTGCCGCATTCTGGATTACTTGTAAAGGTTTGAAAGAACTGGCTGGAAGACCTGCCAAGAGAGCATTGCAATAGTCCAGCCTGGACAGAATAAGAGCTTGAACAAGGAGTTGTAAAGCATGTTCCAAATGAAAGGGCCTGATCTTCTTGATGTTGAATAAAGCAAATCTGCAGGACCAGGCAGTTTTAGCAATGTGGTCTGAGAAAGTCAGCTGAGTCAGAAGTGCCCCATGGCACTTCTCGTAAAGAGTAGGGGTGTAACCCCGGTGTCCTGGCCAAATTCCCTCTACTGGCCCTTACCAATCATGGCCTCCTAATAATCCCCATCCACTTGACTGGCTTTATCTCTCTCTTCTCTCCACCTGTAGCTGGTGTGTGGTGAGTGCACTGGCACTGTTGTACTGTGGCTGCCGTCGCATCATCCAGGTGGATGCTGCACACTGGTGGTGGTTGAGGAGAGACCCCCCCCCCCCCCCCCCGACATGATTGTAAAGTGCTTTGGGTGTACAGCAATACACAATAAAGCGCTATATACAGTAAATGCATCATTCATTCATTCAAGTATGTCATTTGATACGTCCAGCCCCAACTTCCTGTTTCAAAGAGCAATGCGTCTACGCCAAAAAGAAAATTAGGTTTTTAATTTTTTCTTCTTCTCACATTTCACTGCTGGTTATATACTCCCTATATAATCGTGTATGTGACAAATAAAAATCTTGAATCTTGATCATCAATCATAACTCCAAGGTTTCTGGCTGTTTTTGAAGGATTTATGGTTGATGTGCCTAACTGGTTGGTGAAATTGTGATGAAACAATGGGTTTGATGGAACCACAAGCAGTTATGTCTTGGCAAGGTTGAGTTGAAGGTGATGGTCCTTCATCCAGCAAGAAATGTCTGTTAGACAAGCTGAGATGCGAGCAGCTATCGTCGGATCATCAGGATGGAATGAGAGGTAGAGTTGACTGTCATCAGCATAGTAGTGATATGAAAAGCCATGTTTTTGAATGACAGAACTTAGTGATCCCATGTAGACAGAGAAGAGAAGTGGTCCAAGAACTGAGCCCTGAGGCATCCTACCACAAGGCTAAATTCAGCTACTTGTTCATTAGTTACTTATTGATATGTGAGCCTCCCCTTTAAATATAGCACTGCTTCCTGAAGTAGTCCATATCTATGGCACTACATGAATTAATAATAAAATAAGGAATTGTTAGACTAAGATGGTGGGGAGTAATGCTTCCATCTTCCGTCAGTTCACTTTATTATTGAGAATCTTTCCATTCCATGTGACAATCTACAAAGTGTGTGCATGCTTGTCCTCAGGGATCCCCACACAACTGGATTTCTGTTCGAAATATTCAACATGTTTTATATTTACGATTTGAGATCGGTGCGGTTCCAACGTACTTTCGAGCAGATTCAATTACTCCTAACACACCCCACACCACAGACAAATCTGTAGAACCATCAAGATAATCGTGACTTAACCTAGGATTGTCGGAAGGGGAGAATTCAGCTCAAAATCAGTAGAATTATGTACAAAAAAATTCAAATTTAAGTACAATCTAAAAACATGTATGAACACAGTAAGTGCATTGTGTCAAATGAATGCAAGTACGCAGTAGTTAAGGGCAAGTTAAGTAGTTAAGTTAATAAAAAGTGGGTGCCAACAAAGTAACACTTTATGAAGTCCATATTTATAATACATTATAAGGGAATTCTTAAAGCATTATAATACATGCATAATGCATTATAAAGAAAAAAAACGTATTGTACCATAAACGGGCGATAAAACGGTATCAGTATTTATCGACGGTACACCTTCATCAATAATGATAGAACAAGTGTTCGATAAGCACACGCTAGTTTCAAACTCATTTAATTTAAAGGCACATGCTATGAGTGACAAGCAGACAAATGTTGTGACATCAGAACACACGAACATGCTGAAATGAGTGTGTGCCTGCAGCAATGAGGAAATTGTGAATAAATAAAAAAAAGAACATTAGTCGAATTTAAAATAAAAATGTATAGATGTATAGAAAGTAGGGGTGTAACGATACGCGTATTCGTATTGAACCGTTCGGTAAGAGGCTTTCGGTTCAGTGAGCATTACAAACCGAAAGATTCGTTGGACTAATCCTATTAAGTTTGGAAAATAAAAGAGCTTAAAGTGTGTGAAATATCAGTGCCACTGCGCTCAACAACACAGCCCAAACGACGTAACTGGCAACGTGCTGTCTGCCACGTGATAACCTCCCCTTGCTAGGGAGAATCTTCACTTCAACTGAATTGCTAAAATATTTAATTATAACTGCAATACGCTGTTATACAGCAGTGAATTATATTATTTTATATGGAGCACAAACGTCCGTCTGTGTAACAAACTATGTGCATATTTACAGACGAACTACACTCATGTTCATATGCCCAGACAGTCAACAGTGATAGGTTTTTGGAAATGCTGTTTTGTACTCATTCATTCACAAGTCTGCTGCGGTTCGGTTCTTTGAATGCGCTGCTGACTCTGCCGGAGGAGAAAGACTGCGTCGGGAAGGCGAAACCTCGCACTCGCGGAGCGAAACCGGTGACATTATTCTACTGAATGAAAGCTTAAAGTTTATCCAAAATGTTGCTAGTTGCTATGCGCTTTGTCTTACAAAAGAGTCGGTAAACACTGCATCACTGGTTCATGCGCCCGCGTGCGTGCGTGTGTGTGCCACGCACGGAGGTCTGAGTGATACAAGTGCGCTTGAAATACGAAGTCGAGGCGGGTCCGGATTTAATTCCCTCCCGGTCCGGAGTCCGGACTTTGAGAAGCGCTGGGCTATACCGTTGTCAGCATGTTGAAGTAGATTCGTCTCTCTTTGTCTCTGAGAGAATATGCAGCGTCAGATGCCGGAAGCTCCATCATTAGGCTACTCCATCATTCCGTTTTTACTTTCAATTTCTGTTTATAGTGAATTGACTGCGATTAAGACGTTCACTGGCATAAATCTTGCACAAAGTTTGCACGTGTGCAAACCCTGGTGCAAACGCGTGCTTGTTTGATATCCATTGGCTCGCCTTCATGGTTTAAAACAGAAATATTTCCAACATTGTGATGTAACCAATTGCCCCGCCCCCCGTATCGAAAACATACCGAACCGTGACACCACTGTGTCATATCGAACCGAACCGTGAATTTTGTGAACCGTTACACCCCTAATAGAAAGCCATGTAAAATTAAAAGAGGTTCATGTTTTAGAAAACATGTCTCGAGAATTTGTGTGGGTTTTATCCCATTCCACTACATCTCTTTTTAAATGCAATCTGTGCAATCAGTGCTTTGGCTCGTTGTATTAGGCTATACATACACAATGCTGTTTTGTTCATAACTGTTTATGCAATTTACTAAATTGTATTTAATTTATAGATGTTAGCTTAGACATTATTCACTTTTTTATAGACAGACGTTATTTCATTGCATTAATAAAAAAAATTAATGCAGTGCATTATTTTGCTCATTGCGACCTCCTGTGGTCTCAGGAGACAAGTCATACACTTCCTTAACTAATATATAAGAATATAAGAAGGGAGATATTTATTTAAATTTCATGTTGTGTTTGAATGTTAAAACTACAATTATTTGTTGTTTGTCTTAATAAATCAGGTAAATTAAAAAAACAGTGGTTAAATTTAAACTTTTTTTGTACTGCTCTGTGTGAAGGTGGTTATAAAAAAATCAATAATTATCAATACCGAATGATATGATACATTATATTGTGATAATGTTTTTAGCTATATCGCCCAGCCCAAATATATTATATTACTTATTTGTGGTTATAACTTTAGGAGTGTGATTATTAATAGCACACAATAAACACCATGTTAAATCCACTTCAAAACAAAGTATTAGCAGATATACTTTTAATACTATAATGACTCTTGGAAATGTAATGCATTGTAACTTAAGTGGATGCAATGTATTCATTGTGTGTTATAAATCATCATACTCTTAAAAGCTATAACTACAAATAAGTTTTATAATGTATTCATTATAATGTCTTGAGAATACCCTTATTATGAACATACCTTATAATAAAAACAGGCTTCATGCAAAAGTGTTATCATACTGGCTGTGTTGCATAGATGTTGTATAGAAGAGAAAATCTAAAGATAAAACTGAGTGGAATGATGACAAACTTCATAAGTTAATCTAGTTATTTAAAAAAAGTATACAATCACAATTTCAATATTCAATAGTTTTCCAGCTTAAATTTTAGTGTAGCTATGCTTCTCTTTTATGTCTCTCTCAGATGGCATCTCTGTCATGCTATCAATGCATTCATATCAGGACAGGAGTGAAATTTAACATCAGGCCTGTCATGCAGCTCATTTGGCTCATTATGACATCAGAGGAAAGAAATACTCAATATCCAGTCTATGACATTTCTATAACTGATTTATATAACTGATATATAAATCATACTAAAAAAATAAATAAAAATCACGAGTGATGATCAGTCAAAACATTAACCAGAGAGGATGCTGGCTTAAATATTTGAAGAGTTAATATGCGTTTAACCGATGTTCTAAACCAGGGGTAAAATAAAGCATAGATAATAGGATTTAGACATGAATTTATATACAAACACCATGTTAGAAAATCTGATGTGGCAGCTGACTCACTGCTTTCTGTTAGACACAATATATAATAAGGAATCCAGCAAAGCAGATAAACAGCCACAATGATTCCTAATGTCAGAGCAGCTTTGCTCTCAGATTTCCTCTTCACTGAACCTTTCATTTCACATTTGCCACCCTTCATCAGGGTATTTATAACTTTCACTTGCTGATGTACAACATAAAATATCCTCAAGTATAAAGTTATTATCAGGGTACAAGGAAACAAGAAAGAAATTATTAGATCAGTAACTCCCAAAGCAAAATTCAGTATAAGGGGACACTTTCCATAACACGCATCTGATCTGTGTGACATGTCCACAGATCCGTAGCTCAGACTAACACTATTGTAAGCTGAGGAGCAAAACCAGCAGAGACAAATGCTCATTAAAGTTTTAGTTGTTGTTATTTTCTTTGGGTACAGTAAAGGGTGACAAACAGCAACATAACGATCAACAGCAATTAAAATTAAATTACTGAGAGATGCTGAGAGGAGCAGTCCCATGATGATTAAAAACAGTCTACAGATATTGTGTCCAAAGTTCCAGCATGTCTCAATCAGTTTAAAAGCATCCACAGGTATCACAATAAGTCCAACAAGCAGGTCGGCCACAGCCAGAGAGAGAATGATCAGGTTGGTTGGAGTGTGAAGCTTCTTGAAGTGAGAGATGGAGATGATCACCAGCAGATTCAGAAACACAGTCCATGCTGACAGCAATGTAAAAAACACATACATGATATTGTATTCATGTCTTGAGCGTTTTCCCTTTATACATGATGAGTTGATTGCAGGAAAGCAGTATTGAGTCTCAAGATCCTCTGTCTCATAGGCCATGATTGAGTCTCCTCCTGTTAGTTTGTTCTGCTCTCCTTACAGTCCTTTCATTTATACAGTGTCTGGATCAGACTGACCAACCCATCTACCTCCCACTATGATGCAACAGACAGATTACAAATTTATTTGATTAACATTAAAGGGATAGTTCACCCTAAAATAAAAATCACCCCATGATTTACTCACCCTCAAGGTATCCTAGGTGTACATGACTTTCGTCTTTTAGACGAATACAATTGGAGTTAGATTAAAAATATCCTGGCTCTTCCAAGCTTTATAATGGCAGTGAATGAGTGTGATTTTTCAGTAGTCTAAAAGAAGTCCAATAGAGTGCATCCATCCATCATAAAAATTGTCCTACATGGCTCCGGGGGTAAATAATGGCCTCTTGAAGTGAATCGATGTGTTTTTTTAAGAAAAATATCCATATTTAAAACTTTATAAACGGTAATCTCTAGCTTCTGCTAACTGGTGTACATGAGAGAGTGGCATTCCAGCAGATGACATAGGACATAGGCACAGCGTAAGGCAGGGGAGAATATGCTAGTCTCATGATTACCAAGTTTTGATTACAGAATAAAAGGAAGCAAAGTTTCCTTTGTTTAGCAAAGGAAAACCAGTCTCCTCTTGGCTTCAACACCTCGCTGAGCCAGGCAGTTGTCCCCACATGTCTCAAATCCACAACAATCATACCGGTACCAAAGACACTCAATCCGCTCCAGTTTGCATACCGTCCAAACCGCTCTACGGACGATGCAATTTCCTCCACCCTCCACCTGACTCTTATCCACCTAGAAAATAAAGACTCCTATGTTAGAATGCTGTTCATTGACTTCAGCTCGGCATTCAACACAAAAATCCCACAACAGCTCATAAATAAACTAAACCTGCTGGGCCTTAACAATTCCCTCTGTAATTGGATCCTGGACTTTCTAACCGGAAGACCTCAGTCAGTCCGTGTTGGCCACAACACCTCGAGCACTACCACACTGCTGTGTGCTCAGCCTGCTGCTCTTCACGCTGCTGACCCACGACTGCACTGCCAAGTTCAGCTCCAACCATATCATCAAGTTCGCTGATGACACAACAGTGGTAGGTCTCATCAGCAACAACGATGAAACACACTACAGAGAGGAAGTGGCACAGCTGGCTGAATGGTGTGGCATAACAATCTGTCCCTCAATGTGGGGAAGACAAAGGATGTTGTGTTGGACTTCAGGAGAAACTCCGTTCACCACCCTCCACTGACCATCGACAGCTCGACTGTGGAGAGAGTCAACAGCACTAAATTCCTGGGGGTGCACATCACAGAGGATCTCACATGGACCACCAACACCATGTCACTCTCCAAGAAGGCACAACAGCGCCTACACTTTCTCCACCGGCTGAAAAGAGCAAGTCTCCCTCCACCCATCCTCACCACATTCTACAGGGGCACCATTGAGAGTGTGCTGACCAGCTGCATCACTGTCTGGTACAGGAACTGTAGTGCAGCAGAACGCAAGACCCTACAGCGGACAGTAAACACAGCTGCAAAGATCATCGGTGCCCCTCTCCCATCCATCCTGGACATTTTCCTTGCACGATGCTCCAGCAAAACCAACAGCATCGTGAAGGACCCCACCCATCCCTCCCACAGTCTCTTCCAGCACCTGCCATCAGGAAGACGGTACCGGAGCATCAGAGCCCACTCCGCCAGACTGCTCATCAGCTTTTTCCCCCAGGCTGTGAGAGCCCTGAACTCAAATCCCCTCGCCCCCCTCTGAAACCCCGTGCAAACCCCTACCTCCTGAAACATGGACCATCTCCCCCCCCCTCTCCAAACACCCCCCAACCTTACCACACCAAAGAAAAAAAACTGTATGAAACTTTTTTTGTGCAATTCAAAGTGTGCGACACACAGGTGAGTGGGCCTATACAAACTACCTGTAGTAACACACTCTCCTCTATGTGCACTAGACACTTTTCACACACTGCTGTGTGTACACAATCCCACAAAAGACTCATCAATATATGTATGTTTACATGCTCATGCACTACAAATCATCCTGCACTGTTCCCCAGCCAGCTGCTTGACTCACAATGTTTCTCTCTGCACATGTACAGTATTTATGTAAAGCATTCGTATAGTTTGTATTTTTTTTTTTTTTTTTTTGTATAGGGTAAACATTTATATATAGTATACTTATTGTCAAAATCTGTCAGTAGGTTAGTTGTGTATAGGTTTATACTGTTTTACTTCATTGTTGTATGTCTGTATTTATGTAGCACCGTGGTCCTGTGAGGCACGACATTTCGTTCCACTGTATGTCCCCACATGTAGCGGAATGATTATAAAGCTCAACTTGAACTTGAACTTGAACTTGATGGCGCTGGCGGAATCACTTGCATTTTTTCCTGATAACAGCGTACTTAAAATGCTCCATCATTTTTGATCGTACACAAGTGTAATACATCATTTGAATCTGTAATGGGTCTACTTTTCTTCGTGTACACTCACAATATCAAGAAAACATTGTGCTTTTGTAAAATAAAGAAAACAAACAGGGTGTGCTTTCAGCTGTCTTGATCTCTGCGAATATCTTTTTGAAATGCGTCACTAAAATTAACTGAAAGTCAGCGAATACTTTACACACTGGCATGAAAATTATATCTATAGAAAGATTGACTGAGAGGAATTTACCTCAGAATAAGAACACACTGCTCGATCCAGCAGAGGAGATCATTCTGATGAGTAAGTGTTTTTTAATTACTTGCATTAGTTATTATTGTGTCATAACTTGTACACATTTTACTAGTTAGACGTTTTCCAAACTAATTTTTTTTTTTTGTTATCAACAATTTTTTTATTTTATTTTCTTCCACACATAACATAACATAGTATCCAAAATATAACAAAACAAAACAACAGACACATACTCAACATCTCAAGGTCCAATCAAAAGGGAGGGGGAGAGGGAAGGACAACAAGAACACAAAAGTCACTCCTTTAAATAATCACGTATATTCAGCAAAAAACACTGCCAAGCATCAATGGTCGAAGGCCTGGCCCCACCAACTCGCGCCGTTGTACATTCACATGACACTATTTGCAGGAGGCTATGGATCCAATATGTTTTTCTACACATGTGTGGTGTAAACCAGTTCTGGATTATTGTCTTCTTCGCAGCTGTAAAACCAGCAAACAACATTCTCTTTTGCATTGAACTTATACAGAGACCAGAATCATCATTAAGGAGACACAATTCCAAACTAATTATTGACTAAGTGTATGAAATCAATTGAAGCCTTTTGAAATATGTTTCATTTCATTGCATCTAAATGTCTCATGACGCCAGGATGTTTTTTAATGTTCTATAAAATATAAAACAATACGATATAAAAGGAATATGAGTGTTTACACTGTAACACTATGAATGTTAGAGTCTAAGAATGTTTAGACCAGTGTTTACTGTGAAATACTCTGATCATGAATATATGTAGATGTTTATAACGCGCTTAATTTAGTTTCTCAGATATAAAAATGTTTTTTATACTGTATAAAACATACAAAGCATGCTTGTTTTATGACTACAAAATCATGTTTTTTTTTTTGTTTTGTTTTTAGTTGTTGTGAGTGGGCAATATTAGTGATTGCTAATGTGATAATAGAGTCGCTCCTGATATGAACATGCTAACAGTTTTTTTTTTTGGTGACCAGATACCTTTAAGACTTCACTTCAAACTGTTTTTCTCTGGGAGTGCAGTACCAACATCAGATGTTCAACTACACTGGGCACAAATATGGTAAAAATAAGCTCCGTGATTACTGATGATGGGGCCATTTTTTTCTTGAATCCATGGAAAGAAGCAGCAAACACATTGGAAAATACCAGGCATGGTTTACTTGTTTCAAAAGTTGAACAGGATCTGTTTCCAGGAATGGCATAATTGACATTTATAACTTTCACTTGCTCATGTAAACATTAAATATCCTCAAATATAAAGTTATGATCAGGGTACAAGGAAACAGGAAAGAAATGATCAGATCAGTAACTCATTATAAAGGGACATCTGATCTGTGTGACATGTCCACCGATCTGTAACTCAGACTAATACTATTGTAAGCTGAGGAGCAAAACCAACAGAGACAAATGCTTAAAGTTTTAGTTGTTTATATTTTCTTTGGGTACAGTAAAGGGTGACACACAGCAACATAACGATCAACAGCAAAACGGGAACACTCTCCAAAGCCACACCTCGAAAACACATGAACATGCACAGACAGAGAAGAGGCTAATCAGTGACACAATCAGTACATTTACATGGAAAACAATAATCTTTTTTTTTTTTTTTAATACAATTAAGACAATACTCTGCTTAAGAATCTACCATGTAAACAGATATTTTTGATTACCTTAAAGTCATACTCTAAGTAAACACAAATCGAATTAAAACACATGGAGGATTCCTATTTTAGTTGCATTTTCGAAGTGCAGTATAGACATGCACACACCTTAATCACACTATTACCATCATGTAGGACTTTTCGGTGCATTTTGCGACAGGAAACACACAGCAGTGGTAAACCATTTGACGGCAAACAAAAGAGCATGGCTTCAACAACGCCATCATCTGTTTGCACGTATAGCATGACAAATAATTAACTGCAC
Organism: Schizothorax lantsangensis; assembly: GCA_027422415.1. Lineage (NCBI taxonomy): Eukaryota > Metazoa > Chordata > Actinopteri > Cypriniformes > Cyprinidae > Schizothorax > Schizothorax lantsangensis. Next base: position 22,779,363 of record CM049856.1, on the reverse strand, counting down.
TTGAAGCTTTTGTCAAATTAAAAATTAAACACCTAAAACTGTATGTTTATACGTGAAATTCTGGAGGGGACGTCGGATGGCGACGCGTGGGGACATAATGATGTGTGCCATTCATCGATATGCACTAGGGCTGCACGATTAAATCGAATGCGATTTCCATGCGCATTTTGGCAGTAAAGCCGGTTCTGTAATCAGAAGTAAATCTCCATCACGTGCTTTCAGATGGAGCAGCATTTACTACACAGAGCCGTAGTTCACTGACAGGTTATGCACAAAAAAACAGACAATATTATTGCACAATTATGAAATCGAAGGTGCACAGAGGTATGCGACTACATACGGTGACAAGCAGGTAGGACAGCCAATCGTAATGTTCGGACCGAATAATCTGATTGTTCGAACATTCTATGGTCCTACACCTGGCAAAAACAATATAAATACATATAAATACATTTAGACCACTTGACTTAGTGATTGCTATGGGGATGTGAAGAGACTTTCAACCAGCATATCAAAAACCTACCCTGCCTTTAAAGGGGTGGCTAACTGTTTTTTTTTCTAAGCTTGATTGTGTTTATGGGATGCAGTCAATCATGTATTAATGTTGCGTTTTTAAAAAAACATTTTTTTCACATAATTTATCTTTATTCTACACCTCTCTGTCCCTTATCCTATGAACGCGCTGATGATTTCCTGGTTTTATGAAGCCCCTCCCTCAGAAATATGCAATGGGCTCAGATTGGTTAGCTGGCCCAGCGTGTTGTGATTCGCTAAACCGCCAGTGCGCGTCAAAACGTCACGCCCCTCGCCTCAGCGGCATGCGCTCCGGTTGTATTGTAAACAATGACGTCGTCTATATTACTTATCAGTTTGAGCCCGAATGAGACCCAGAGAATATTAATGAAGAGGATCACGCAGAACCTGTGTAAGCTCACGGCTCTTAATAGTATGTTTTTTTGTTTGTCACATACTTTTAGATACGATGTTATTTTTAAATGCTACTGCTTATGTTAGCTTCTAATATATGGTTTTATCCTGATTAAAGCTTTAATATAGCACGGCAAGTGCATGTGCGTCCATGTTCAATGCTTCTCATAGCTATGTGAAAAATATCTGTCTATACACAAAGTGTATAATTGGAACAGTTAATTGTTGGAGCTGAGCTGATGATCTGAATGAGAGAGAGAGAGAGAGAGAGATGCAGAGCGTGTACAGAGCAGGGGACGCGAGGAACAGGATTAAGAACTGCTGCTTTAGAATATTGATTTTGAAACTTGTGAATCCATCAGAATCACTAGAAGACAGAATCGCGATTCATATATGAATAGATTTTTCCATGCACCCCTAGTTTTGACGGCATGGCAACAACTCTTCCTCTTCTCTAAAGCAGCGCAACATGGGTTTATCTGCGTTTGTGATGTCACAAACCCGGGAAGAAACTCATTGTAGTCCCTACAAGCCGCTTTTGTAGGCATTAAACTGCCATAATTTTAAAAGATGATATCTCCGTTTGCATTGAACTTTTAGCGTCGTAACTTTGCAGATATTGTTTATGCTCAAACAGCAACATTACACACTAACTAACGTTAAAAAAGTGAAAATGCAATAAACCACCCCTTTAAGACATAATCGATGAGGGTTTACGTGAATAATCACAAAGCGCCACATTCTGACACATTTTTGACCATTTAGGCACACATCTTAAAGGGGTCATCGGTTTCAAAATTCACTTTTCAAGTTGTTTGAACATAAATGTGTGTTGGAAGTGTGTGTACACATCCATCCTATAATGATAAAAATCCACCAAGTGTTTTTTTTTTAAATCCCTATTTTAAAATCCCCTTTCTCAAATCAGGCTGTTCTGAGAGCCCTGTCAGAATGTCATAGTTCTGTACAGGCCCCTGCCACTAGTTGATTGACAAGACCGTCTTACCTTAGACCCGCCCTGAGTGAGCTGAGTGAACTGAGTGAGCTGTAAACAGTCCGACCGCCATTGTGTCGACTCCAGTGCAGGGGAAGACAAGATGTCTCCGATTGAGCAATTGAGGTGTTTTGTTGTTGGATGTAATAATGAATAAAGCAGTTATCATTTACTCCTGACATCTGAGCCGCTGAAGACGCAGAGGATTAACATTACATTCGTTTTGAAGGGAATGCTATGATCCCCAATCTACCTAAATGCGTCTATGTTTGCGCGAATCATTCGTGATCCAGCTTCATCTACAGAAGAAGTGAGTATAACATTTTTTTTATGAATCTTTGCACATCACCTTTCCTAATAACGTGCTAGTTAACCAGTTTCGCGGCTAAAGTAAACAGTACTGCTCATCACTCCACGGAAGAGAGGGGCGGGGCGAGCAAAGCAACATGGACTAAAAAACGACTTGATGAAAACAGAGCTGATTTTGACAGGGTAAAGAAGGTGCTTTTTACACTACCATTGAGAAATTTTAACCAAAGTATGTTAAAGACTTTTCATTAAGACCCAAAATAATCATATCAACTTGTGGAAAATGGGCATCCAATGACCCCTTTAAGCTAAAAGATGAATTTACATGTCCGTGTTCTGTTCCATCTCAGAGCGCAAGCACAGAAATCCTCCTGAGGAAAAGCACAAGTTCTCTTTCACGCTTTTAAAAACTTGAATAATCTAATCAACTTTAATAAAATCAAGCACATCCCATTTTGCAAAAGTCACGTTACATGATTTTACTGATTTGCACATGAAATTGGGCTTTTATGGAGGAGTGAAAGTGCACGCTAGAGAGGGGCTGATTGGAGCACAATAATAGTTTTATCTCGATTATTGTATATTCTTAATCATTGGAGGCAGAAAACTAAACTGTATTTCAATTAATTGCACAGCACTAGCATATAGCAAACATTTTTTCAGCCAGGATTTTTTTTTGTCTTTAGTTTGTAAAACTTTACTACACAATTGGTACCCAAATCGCTTTAACTCACAGACCAAAAAGCAACCCGCAACAACAGTGTAAAAGTAGCCCAGTTCAGCGGAAAAATCATAGACTTGGCAACATTGCTCATAAGTGTGTCGTCTTCTATTGTATTGCAGCCAGAACTGCAAGAACTGGATTACAATCTCGTAACATACGTGTTTCTCTGATTGTCCCCTTCATCTTGACAATACAAATGGAATGGTACAATTTGCTTTTCCAACCAAACAATGTTTAATACCAAACATTTATGCTTTACAAAAAGAATTTGCATTCTTTCATCTTGACCTGTAAATTACTACAGGCAATGTGCCTTACAAAGCCACACTGGTTTAAACACACAATTTTAGCAATCCTATAAAATCACTGCATGTCACACTGTGCAATACAGATCTAATAAACTTGGTTACGACGTGTGTGTAGACTGTACAATGAGGACACCTATTGACGCGTATGCTACAACGCACATTACTTTAGTAGAATAAAACATCATCAGCATGCACTAGTGGTAAACAAAAAGAGGATGATAAATCATACTTTAGCAGTTGTATTTTTTATGTGTGCTGAAAAAAAGTGAAAGTGGCGAAAGAGGAAGGGATAAGAGCTCGACGTAAGTAGTTTTATATTTTAGTGCCATGTCACGTTGATTTCATGTCACATTTTTATTGGTTGGCCAGTAAACGTCTATCGTACCAGCAAACACACTGCGCAATGATCATGCTGTATCGTAGGTTATCTTTGGTCACAAGACCGTGACAACAGCCATCATTGAGCCTCTCTCACTGTACGACACAGGACCACCGATTAGGAGCACAGAAATCGCCACAATTGTTTCACGATGCCAATCTTTCGTCTGGGACAGCCGAAAATCATGCAGTGAGTTTAGGGCTTAAAGGAAGGGTGTTGAAAGGAAGGGAGCACACAATAAGGCAGGGGTCCTCAACAATGGACCTCCACTTTCCTGCAGAGTTTAACTCCAACCCTAATCAAACACACCTGAATGAGCTAATCAACAGGTGTGTTAGACTTGAAGCAGTGCTGCACAGACCGATTGGTGTTTGACATCAATGGTGTATGACGCAGTACTTTGATGTCATACACTAATCAGTCTGCGCAGCGCCGCTTCAAGTCAAACACACCTAAGGTCTTCAGGATTACTACAAAGTTGCAGGTAGGTGTGTTTAATGTCGGAGCTAATCTCTGCAGGAAAGTGGATCTCAACGTCCAGACTTGAGGACTCCTGCAATAAGGAAAGGAGCTGTTCATATAGTATGCATTATTGCACTCAAAAAACACTACTGGGTCTTTAAGCAAAACATAACCTTTATCATTTCTTATTTGAAGAATAGAGGCAGCTGTTTTTCTTGAACAATGAAGATAAAGCATCCTCACTTCATGAAACAACACATCCTCATCCACACTAAACACTAGAAAATTGCTGCTACATTCATACCGTCATACAACAACAAGGACAAAAGCTCTTAGTCATCACAGAGTCTGTGACCTCACAGTTTTAAAGCCCTCCTAAACATGTCATACGGTGTATGAAAACCGCACAGCATTAAAGATAGCTTCAGAAACTGACCTTTTGAAGGATGTTTCAAACTAAGTAGTCCAGTTCAGCATTCATTATGGAATACATTTCATAAATGGCATCTACAGTTGCAGTGAAGTTTATCAAGAACTGATGAATTTTTGCTAAGCAATCCTCCTCTGCAACGTCTTGATCCTTGGATAAAGCTTTAAGAAAATCTGACCGGCACGGTGCAGCGAATAATGCAGCCTACAGCAGAACCAAACAAAATGCTGGATAAACAATCACTGTCTCAAAAAAGCCATACCTTTTACATACCACTAGCTAATGACATTTCTAATTGTTTGTGATAACCGTTTTTTTTTTTAAATAATTTTATACACAGAGTAGACAATGCATTAACAAGATAATTCTCTACAAGACTTTTCCAGGCATCATAACATGCAAAACAAATCGACATGCCCATATTGCCATGCTCGCAAAAGCTACAGAAAACACTCACCTTGAAAACCTTCTGGACTATCCAGCCGTGGTACGTCTTGAGGGCTTGGTCATAGGCTTTAGTGATATTGATGCGAATAAGATTGGGATTTTGCTCATCTCTTTCCCCATCCACTAGACTTTGCAGTAAAATCTGAATGAACCGCAGGCCTCTACGGAAAAGACCAACATAGGTGAAAACCATAAACTGTACATAATATAACAATATGCACAAATAACGGTTACATTATCTTGTTCCTTAATGATGACTCACTATTAAAATCCAAAACTCCATTTGCGCCGTTAGAGCTCATTCGCATCTCTTCAGAAACACCCATTGAACAGGTGGGCTGTTTTTTTTTTAAAGCATAGCCCTTAAAGCTCTTGCTACATTTTAATGTAAACAATCCCGCACATAACACAGGTAATGCGACATCCAGTGTAGACAGTATCATTGATTGCAATGGATTCTACTTGGTTTGGTTTTGACCCGTCGCACTTAAGTATTTAAATATTTTCATCTGCATGCTTACTACTTTTTCTTGATTGCATTTTATAAATAAAATTAAACATTTTGTCAGTACATCTAGCAAATTGCATTTTGTTTAGCAATCTGAAGTTCAGGTTTTGTTAATCATAGAAATAAACCTTTTCATGATCTATAATACAAATGTGATTGTGCAGTTCTAGTTTCTATTAATGTGATTTGTTGTAAGCATTTTAGATTATTTTAAAGATATGGACATGGAAGACACATACTAAAAAAAATGAGATTGTATTTATTTTGAGATTGTGTTATATTTTGAACAAAAGACATGAAGAAAGTGTTACTAGGTGAACAAATTACCTCTTTAACCACATAAGCGCCAGTGTGGCTCCAACTTTAGGCCACTCTGAGCCATAGGTGCCTTTCTCGATTAACAGAATCTGCTGAAGAGTCTCATATTTCACTGGATCCGAGTCATAGACAGCTTTAATTTTCTTGTGAGAATTGGGAGGAATTCAGAAAACACTTCAATACATCTTCAAAGAAATTTGATGGAAATTATCCTTAAAAACTGACAAAACATGAATAATGCATAACTTCATTCTCAGACTTACTGTGATGTTTCCATTAATGTCAGCCTTAATCGGTGCAAAAACCTTGGAACCAAGGCAATCTGAAAAATAATTTAATAAAACTTATATATATATATATATATATATATTTCCGACCATTATAGAGGGCATAGAGTGTTACATAAAAAAATAATAATTAAAAGAATCAAATCTATACATATAGAGAAACAAATAGGTCTTTTTTTTTTTGTAAATGTACTGTTAAAAGCACCCAGTTATACTGAAATTCTACTAAACTACCAATACTATACTATACTAAAACTATAACTAGACAAGCCTCGAATAAAATACTTTACAATACACCAAACGTTAAATAACAGGAATTAACTAAAGCAACATTTTTGTACCCACATTTTAAATACGTGGGACATTTTGCCCAGGTTAACGCAGTGATAACAGCGCAATGGTCATTTGGTGCCACCGTGTGGTATAACTATCGAAAACATCCATTAACTCCCGCTGCTGGAAGAGAACGGTTGTGTCCATTCAATATTCAATGACCTTATTGTTGTTCATTACACAGGTTTGGACAATTTAGACATGCAGAAGTCCAAAAAAAAAATGTTAAAAGGCACTGGCATATGAAAAATATGCTGTAGCCTACTAAACGCTTTTACTGCTGCTTCCAGTTTCCATTTAAAATCAACTTATTTGATCTATAGGCTTAATCAGGCCTTAAAGGAGTTAAAACATACATACTTTTTTGTAACTTCCGACAGTGAAATCACATGTAGAAGTTAACGACTCACCGAAGAAAGGTGGCAGATGAGAAACTGACTCCAGAAATGTTTTCGTAGCGATCTCGTTGGTGTCAGGCAGCGGCGCAAACTGCTGATCTAGCAAAAGTGCCATCATCTAAATAAAATATAAATTGTTGAAAATAGTATGGATTTTTTTATTGCACGCTTCGTGCGTAATTCGTCCGTAGTATCGTGGAAAAAAACGTTCCACAGGCGTTAAGAGCCGCTGACAAAAGTGACCGACTGAAGGAAACAAGACCGAAACGAGTTCAGTGAAGCCACGTTAATAAATCATGCCAGCATTTTAAATACCCTTCCTGGAAACAATTATAGTTACATATAACACTTGTGACAACACCTTGCATTCAGACAGAGCAGTTTAAAAAATGTCATACTACAGTATGGGAAAGTATAATTATTTAATGCAAATAACAATGGAAATGCATTAAAACATGACACGTTTAAGCTTGAGTACAGTTCAAATGTATTATATTTAGTAAGACTTGATTGCATTGAAGCAGCATCAACTGCATGATGCATATCCCATATGAAGGCCAACATGACCTTCTGAACTGAGCAGGTAAGTGCATGTGTACACATCCGGCAGATATTAGAGCAGGAAATCTGACAAACTTGCACCATAACTTGTATATAAATATAATACATGTACTGAATAATACAAAGCGATACCACACATTACCGGAATCACTAACACAGCAGCTGGTGGCCTTAGGCAATTGTTTGTGTTATTTGTATCATTTCAGACAAGGCAACAGATAAACACATCATTTGGACACGCAAATTAACACAAGAGCATCCCTAAAACATCAGGCGGAGTGAATTCATAGAAACAGGATTTCATTTTGCAGTTGGCTATGAATAAACTCTGACATTCTCTGATGACCTGGATGAATGAAAACCTTCACACACATGCCTAGGATTTAACCGCAAAGAGCACAGAAACTAAAAAGGAGTACATTTGGACTAGATAGGGTTGAGGAACAATGAGTGAAAAAAAACACACACACACACACACTACTTATAATGAAAATGACAAACATGACATTGTAAAATCTAGAGTGACATGTCTCCATTTGTGAGGGACTATATATTTAAGTGTAGAACAGACACGCTCGCACACACACACACGTGAGGTATAACAGCTCATATACCAAAGCACTCCATAATAATACTATACACTCTGAATACTTAATACAATGGCAACACCAGGACAGGTAAGGTAGGATTTTGCAGCGAGGCTTAAGTTATTTATTGCACAAGAAATGAGGCATTGTGTGTCCTGACATCTACATCACGGTCACATGTTGTGTGAGCTGGTTTTCAAGACAAAGAAACACTTAACACACCAGCTGAATTTCAGCAATAACAGCTATATATGATTTCCGGTTTTGTTTCACTTCAACTTTGTATGTGGTATATTTGAAATGTGCAGGTATTAAATGAGTAAAGGCCTTGTTCTGTTTATCCACAAACAGGAGCAATACAGACATAAATCAGTTAATTAGCACCATGGGAAGCAAAACAAATATTAGTTTACATTTAAAAATGGCACCATAAAGCTAGGACAAAAAAAAAAAACGGTGTTATCAAGGCTTAGTGCCCCAAAAGTTATGTTAGTGTATGTATGCATAAAGTTCAAAAACAAATTCATTATTTGCAGTAATACAAACCAAACTGTGCTGTGTTGATCTTCAATAATACTGGACAATATAAGAGCAAATAAAAATACATGGTGAAACACTGAACAGGAAAGGCGCTCACTTGTACTGTAACTCAGTTACTGTCTTTGGTAGTCACAGTAACTAGCTGCTTAGCCGCCTTGGCAATGTCGTAGGCACACTGAATAACCTGCTGGGAGCCGTGTGGTGTGGCCTTTTGACATTCGCCCTGCAGACGGCTGGCACTGGAGGTCAAGAGGCGCAAGGACCCGCGAACGGTCTCAGAGGATGGCCTCTGTAATGAGAGACAATTTCAAAACCTTATTAACCATTTAGTGCTTGCTGTGGATGCAACAATATTAGCGAAGGCTATAAATAGATATATTCTTCATTAAAGGGGTGGTAAACTGTTTTTTTTTTCTAGGCTTGATTGTGTTTATGGGGTGCAGTCTAACGTGTTAATGCTTAATTTAAAAAAATATATATATTTTTCACATAATTTACCTTTATTCTACACCGCTCTGTCCCTTCTCCTATACATGCTCTGATGATTTCCTGTTTTTATGAAGCCCCTCCCTCAGAAATACGCAATGGGCTCAGATTGGTTAGCTGGCCCAGTGTGTTGTGATTCTCTAAACCACCAGTGTGTGTCTAAAGGTCATGCCCCTCGCCTCAGCGGCATGTGCTCCGGTTGTATTGTAAACAATGACGTCGTCAATATTGCTTATCAGTTTGAGAATATTAGTGAAGAGGATCACGCAGAACCTGTGCAAGCACAGCTCTTACAGGACGTTTCAGAATGGTATGTTTTTTGTTTGTTGTTGTCTCATACTTTTAGATACGTTGCTATTTTGTAAATGCTACTGCTTATGTTAGCTTTTAATATACGGTTTTATCCTGATTAAAGCTTTAATACAGCAGAATACATGACTGCGTTGTAGCATTTTTGTAAAGTAATTGTTTATTTTGTAACAGTAAGAAGTGTTTGCCAGCAAGTTTAACGCCCATGTTTAACGCTTCTCATAGCTATGTGAAAAATATCTGTCTGTCTATACACAAAGTGTATGATTGGAACACAGTTCATGGATGGAGCTGATGAGCTGATGATCTGAATCAGGTGAGAGAGAGAGAGAGAGCGACAGATGCAGAGCAGGGGGACTTGAGGAACAGTATTAAGAACCGCTGCTTTAGAACATTGATTTTGAAACTTGTGAATCCATTAGAATCATTAGAAGACAGAATCGTGATTCATATGTTGTTCCCGGTTGGTGATGTAACCAACCTGGGAAGATGCTTGTTGTAGTCCCTACAAGCCCTAACTGTAGGCATTAAACTGGCATAATTTTAAAAGACAATATATGTTTGCATTGAACTTTCAGCATCGTAACTTTGCAGATATTGTTTATGCTCAAACAACAACATTACACACAAACTAAAGTTAAAAAAGTGAAAAAGTTTCACTAAAGTTTCCTTGTTGACTCAAAGCTTACCTTAGGGAATAATGTAGCCATTTCTGTTACTGCTACAAGAATTCTCTCTGAACACAGGACAAAGCTTTGACAAAGAAATACAATGAAAAATGTTATTTTTTCTTATTAAATTGATAAAAAGGATCATTTAAATTATGATTCAAATATTACCATTTTAAAATATTATTTTAATTTATGATTACAAAAAAATCTAAAAATGTAGAGAAGCAGAACCAAACATGCATCTAATCATCCAAACAAACTTGATTCACACTCACAGCCTTAAATAAAGAAAACATGCAAGCATCCATCATATTTAGAAATGCAAATTTAAAACAAGGGTAAGAAAAGCCTTTTTTTTTTTTTTAAATGAGTGGTTCTTGGTGGTAAAAACCACGTAGAACACCACAGCAAACTCACAGCGACTTTTTTTACATTGTGAAAGGAGAGCTGAAGTGCAGATCTGGGTGAGTGAAATGCTAACCTATGGTCTCATTCTCCCATGAATGCATAATGATCGGCACTGACCGGAGACTCAATACCAGCACAAGTCAAGCAACAAAAGCTCAGTGTTCAGAATATTACATCCAAATGACTGTTCCTGATACTTATGTGAATACTGAACACACTGCATGGTGTAAACTCTTGGTGAAGCATGAGCCATTTGTGAATCTACATGCGTGTCCTTCCAGCTTGGTCATGTGTTGTTATATCCCAGCTGTGTTGACACAATTCCATCCCTTGCTTAACAAACAAAGGAGACACTGTGTCCCCAGGGCTGATTGCCATTGGAGTTTCCGACTGGAGACTGGAAGACCATTTTACGCCACTAAACCTACCCACGCTGTCGCCCAAAATTTCTTACCTCTCATGTTTATTCTCTTGCGCAGCTCTTAATAATTCCTGGATGTTCTTAGTGATCAGCTCCGTTTTGCTGATGACGTCCTCTGTGCACGGTAGAGACGAGTCACACTCACCCTCAGACGAGGTTTCTGATTGTGGCACTGTACCATCACCCAGCCAGCCGCTCGCCCTGGAAAAGTTACTCTGCATTGACCTGTGGGTAAAGTGGACAGGTTCCGTGTCAAAAAAAAAAAAGAAACATTTGAATATATGTTTTTTAAAACAACAAGAGGTGCAAAGACAAACCCAGATTCGTCCATCTCAACGGGGTTCAGTGCATTATCATAGTCACTTTCTGGCATGCCGCTCTGGGAGTCTAATGTGGATCCCTGTAACAGGAATAGAATCATAGTGAGCTTTCTGCAGAAACAAGGGATGCTACCTGTTACTGACAACTGGTGCTCACTCAGCTTAAAGCTTGAAGACACAGCAAACCATCATGCTTTTGGTGTAGAATCAAAACTTCAGCATAACAGAGCTGTAAAGTAAAGCCAGATACATACTCCATGCAAGCAGTCACAACGCAGGCGCTTGGCCAACACGCTGTAAAAACATGTTCTCGCATTACCGATCCAATAACAAACCCTCAAGACTCGAGGGGGCGATAGAGTTACCTTCAAACATCTGCCTTATTTATCTACCCTACCTTATTATTCAAATAGCTAGGTATAAACATGTTAACAGTTTAACTAACTTTAACTTGCTCTACAAGACTCTCTTCAAACCATTGCATGGCACTAGCAACACCAAGGTCATGGGTTCAACTGAGTATGAAGGAACTGAGAAAATGTATACATTTAATGTAAGTTGATTTAGATAAAACATCTGCCAAAACGTAAAATGTAAATGCATGGATTGCATTCTGATACATTTCAAAACGATGGACGACATCAAACTTGTGTAGCTAGAAGCATCTGCATTCACGTACTTGCGTAGAGTATGTTTTGGGTCTGAGATATCAGAGAGCCAGTGACTGCTTTACACATCAAGCAGAGTTGTGAGTAATGTTAATGGCTGGCATCTCTCGCTGTGCATACGGTTTAACGTTAGTAGTCCAGCTGAGGAACATGTTGTCCATTGGTTGGACAGATCTGTGGTTCATGCACTGAGTGAATGGGGACAGATAGAAGAGAAGCCCTTTCAACAGCCTGTTCACTGAGCAGGTACTTCACCCTTTGGGTTATCTCATCCCAGGACCAGGACAGAGTTGAGGGGAACGTGGGAAGGGAGGAGAAGGCAGTCACCGAGGGACCCTTCCCAATCTAGAAAGGGTTTAGATTATGTTTTGAGTGGGCAAAGGGATTTTTTTTTAAATATGAATGCATAAAAAGAGAATAGGGGCTATCAAAGCATACCTCAAGTGATGATTCACTGGGTTACCAAATGAGTTAAAACCAAGGAAATAATGAAACAGGAGTGCCACAACCAATTCCGGATTTGGTTTGGTTTGTACTTACATTTGACGGCAGTGGTTGAAGAGTCAGGGTTGTGTCAGGGCAGACGGTTTCTCCTCTAGGGTGGTATTGCCTTAGACCCGAGCCAGTCTCATACATCGACATGGCCCTACAGCCACGTGGAGGTGCCCTGTGCGGGAGGTCCTGCGGTCTTGCCAAACAGTTAGGAGTCTGCCATTTCAGAGTGCTGTTCTCATTCTGGAGGGAGTTCAACTAAAACGAAGGTTTGCAGCAAAGATGGAAGTGTTGAGCAGGGCTGGGTGATATGGCAAAAAATGAAATTGTTTTGAGGTGTGATCTGACTGCTTACCTTGCTCTGCATGAGTCTCAACTCCTCACCAAGATGGCAGTTGACCTTGAGGAGCTGATGGATCTTTACTTCGGAGGCAGTGAGGGCACTTTTCACTTCCATGAACTCCTGCACAGTGATGGGGCTGTCCGACAAGTCTGAAGATTCTGAGCTCTGAGAGGAGAGATCACAGTTAAATTTGATCCCACACACACTACTGTATACCCAGTGAAACTCCTGATGTACCTTGGTCCGCTCGTCTTTTCCAGATGTTGGTTCTTGCTCCGTATCCTCATCGGACGCGACACTGTCATAATCAGGCTGATCCATCTCTGGACTTTCACTGCCATGACGGTTCCCAATGTCCTTCAGAATTAACTCCACATTATCTGGGCAGAAACAGAGTGGAAGTTAAACTTTATGCATTATACAGTCCACGATAAAAGAAAAACCCAAGACCCCCTTTAATCACCTTTGAAATTATCAGGAGAATTTCCTTGCTGACGGCGCTTGGCATCAGTTAAAATATCAACAACCAGTGTCGCAAACTCATGTGCGTTGAACCTTGCGAGCTTCTGACGTCCCTGCACAAACAGCGGGAAACTCAAACATTATCAAACAAACTCAATCGTTTTAGATGGTGATCTTTGTCAATGTACCTGATTCCTAGTGGAAGAATATTCAGGGTTGACAGGGAGGAATGGTACTACTGTGGTGTCCGTTACCAAGGTGCTGTGGTTCTGAGTCGCAAGCCAGACTATAACCGCAAAAGAAGAATTACACCATTCAAAATGTTAGGATCAAATCTGAGTTTATATTTTAAGAGAAAAATGGACAGACTTCTAACCTCCATCCGTTTCTCTTCTGTCAACTTCATCATAAACATCCATGGCTAGTTCTTCAAACTGATGATTACTGAGCTGAGAGCAGCACAACAAGGTTATTATACAAACAGCAAATCTCAGGTGTCAAATAGTTGTCGTAATAATAAAAATTTAATAAACAACCCAGAATGTGTGGAGACAAATTAAGGTTGAAATCCAAAAACCGCAGACTCCTGTACTACTTACCGATTGAAGCTTTTTCTTAGCTGCTTTGGCCAATTCTGACAAGTCAAGACTGCTGTATGTAAAATAAAATTAAAAAAATATAAGAGCTATTATCATCTGATCAAAACTTACTCTAACAAGACCAACAAGTCCTGTTTCCATACTTACACATTTCTTATCCAAATGGAGCCAGCAAGGAAAACAAATGATGCAATTAAGTATTATAATCAAAAACAGATCAAGAGAGGTGTGATACAAAAGGGAGCTTATCCTACCTGTCTGCTATCTGAGGAATTATAAAGTGTTGACCATTTTTATGATCTGAGAAAAAAGAAACATCTTTTCAGGCTCTCAAGTCTTTGAGGTACATGCTATATACTGTCATTACAGAGATACTTATGACTGACCTGGCTTTCTTCCACACAGATAGAACGCTAGTCTGTCTGTCAGCTCAAACTGGATCTCCACCAGTCTGTCTGCAAGTTCCTGGTGTCCTGCCTGCCTATAGTGGGACATAACAGATATGTCAAACATAACTGAAAATGCTGAATCTTTGTATTGTTGCTCCCTCAGATCTGCTTCTCTCTCACCTGGCGTTGTCAATAGGAGTCTTCCCAGAACTGTCTGGTGCTCCGGGATCTGCTCCATACACAGTGAGCAGCTCCGCCTGTAGCAGCTGGCCTGCTTTAGCAGCCACATGTAATGGAGTATTTCCTTTCTCCTGAAGAAAACAAGTGACGTGGTAATTCAGTTAAAGACAATACAAATTAATAACTTCTATGGAGCGCTTTGATTAATATATATATTTATATATAGTCATGTAGAATACAGTATTTACATATTTGGTCAAAACTGATCAGGTATCTTATACTACAAACTGTCCTTTGGCAGACCGATTTGGCTCAACTATGCTCAGATTTTTTAGTTTCAGTGTTGGTACAGATACTGTTTTTAATATGATGTTTTAATATTACATTACCTAGAGCAGAAAATTTTGCAATAACATTGAAACTTACTGGATGGAAAAAGTTAGCCTGGGCTCCCAACGACAACAGCCTCAGACACGTTTCCAAATTGCCGGTTCGAACACTAGAGTGAAGTTGCTGAAAACAAGGGTGAATTCATGGTTTATTTGATGGTTTTGGTCTCACAAACTTGAAGATCACATCAGACATAGATCTTTGATAGTCTTTGTCATCTCAGAGGTTCTTGTCCACTCATATTATTATGATTATTACATTCTTACCTTGCTGAGGTCTTTGGCGGTAACACTATCATCTTCACGGCACGGCATTCGATGAACAAATGCCAGCATTTGATATTTAGCCTTTATGAAATCCGTTTTGTTGGGGCTGAGAGAGAAGATAAACAAAGTGAGCATGTTTATGCTGAGAGACTCATTTGGTTCTACACATGATATATATATATGGGACTCACTGGACTCTGTCTTGAGGATTGGCTTTGCGTTTTCCACTCATGATGGAACATGGATCCAGAAGACTGTGTTCCCAGATTGAATTTGCTCCATTATTGTACAGGGACTTCACCATCTGTGGATAAACACCAAGAACTTCACCTCAACTTTCACTTTGAGACAGAAAATGAAAAAAAAACAGGGATGTCAAACTCAGCTCCTGGAGGGAGGGAGTGCTACAGAGTTTAGTTCCAACCCTGCTCCACCACACATACCTGTAGTTTTTAAATAAGCGTTAAGTATTTGATTAGCTGGATGAGGCCCGTTTTTAATTAAGGCTGAAGCTAAATTCTGCATAGCTGTGGCCCTCCAGGAACTGATGCTGCCTCCATGAGCTATCTGAATTATCGTAAACATGAGTGTCCTACCCAGAAATCGGACATTAATGGCCTCTCAAGTCGTATTTACAACTGGGAAACTCTAAGATAACATGTGAAGGCAGCATGACTTGCTCTAGACAGATGTTGTGGCAGCTCTTGCAATTAACCATAGGTCTGAATTTAACCTAATGCAGTATGTTTTAATATGACTTGTTTGGTTCTACTAATAGTTCAAGATGCTGGACGTAATTTCTAACGACATTATCTTGAAGTGTGGAGCAAAAAAAACAAAGCCAGAATAGAAACAGAATAAAAGAAGAGGCTGATGAGGGAAGCTGTGCAAACCGCGGCATTCTATTCCTGTCTGAGGAACTGAGATACAATGCCCCGTTTCCTTTTAATGAACCTCAGGAAATGCAAAGCTAAGCAGCTCCCCATCAGAACATGCAGCATGGGTCTTCACCTGGAGCTGTGAGGAGGGCCACGGAGTTTGGGTCAGGTGTCGGACCTGAGAACTGTGGCGGCCCAGGCCTCGGTGAATACTACAGCATTCGTCACAGATCAGAACTCCACGATTGATCGATGCCCAACGAGAATCTGAGAGGGAGAAAGAAAAGCTTTGTGAGTCACCAAGTATTGCACAACACAGTTACAAATTCCCTTCAAAAGGCAGATCCTGACATTATTTTCTAGACATTCTTCCTCCTTAGCCGCATAATGACCCTTACAAAACTTGTTTGAGCATATGAGAAATTTATACTGTATAAGCTTTCATTTGTGACATTAAGCACGTGTCTTCTTTGTACAAATGGCCATATGTGCTTGTTTCCAATAATACTGAAGAACAACATCACCAGGATTCAGAGCTTTTGTCATTAAAGTAAAGGATCTACAGTAACTCATGTAATGCATTTTTTTTCATAATAACCCAAATTTTTACTGACAATCATTTTTATGTGAGCAACAAATAGCATTTTAAACTGAACAGTCAAATTGGTCCAAAATAAAGATGGAAGTAGATCATTTAGACCTGCTGTATCGCAAAACAATGCTATATAAATATAATATCATAAATACAAATGTATTATTAATGTATATTATAATGCGTTTCATTGCTGATGAATTATTATTGTGTATATAAAACAAAAAAACAGACAGTTCTGCATATTGATCTACGGAAAACTAAAACAAATATAATACGTGTAGTGTGTCGTATTGGTTGTGGGGGAAATAAATCTATATATAAAGGGATTAAATGATGAATAAATATATATTTATTTGCCTTTTGGCCGAGCATTGGCTAATATATTGGTTTATCACTATATTTATTTTTATATATGTATTTATTTATTTGATGACAGCTTTGGCTGAAACCAAGTTATTTATGTTGCATTTTATTTATTTATTTTTATAATAACAATAACTGTTATGATAATAGCAACCACATATTCTGATGGAAACTGGTCTCCACATATTGTCTGGTCTTCCCTTTGTCTTATTCAAATTAAGATGGGGTTTTGCTTCGCAGAGAAATTAACGTTATATAAAAAATAAAATAAAAAACCCGAGGGCCTGAACATCATCAGTTAGCGCTATTTTCCATTGAGAATATCAGGATTGTCATTTAACCGCGAACCGTTTTATTCAAACTCCATATCATCCGTAAGGATTATTACTGTGTTTGCTTGACAATAATCTAAGATAAATTAGTGTTATAAGCATCTGGCTGAATAAACATCTGTCTGTTTGCGTTTGTTTCATGTTTGTTTTGTTTGTCTTACCGGGCGCGCTGCAGTCCGCGCAGATCTCTCTGTTTCGCGCTCTAATGGACATCATACAGCTGCGTTACACGACAGTCTAAAACATTAATGTGAATAACGCATTAATGAGGGAAAGGGGCAGATATGAGGAGGACGCGTTTCCCTTGTTCCTCCTTATTTGACGCCTTTTATCACTTCCTGGAAGAGGCGGAGATCAGCAGTCATGGGCGGGTGATCTTAAACATGACGCTCTGCAGGCGAGCGACGCGACGCGACCACTATCAACTGACCAATAGCGTGTTAGTTTGTCGCGTCGTATCGCTTTTAGTTTTACCTTCATAAATACAAACTAGAGGGGGGAAAAGAAGAAGAACTCATTTTGTAAATATGAGGGATTTTTGTCACTTTCTGTGGGATTTTTTCCCTGGTAAATTTTTTTTCCCTGGTTTGTTGTTGTTGTTGTTGTTGTTGTTGTTTTTAATGAAAAACCCCCCCCGGAAAGTACTGTGTGTTCACAAGAAGGCTTGTTTGAATGTCACTAATTTTAATAAATAGTGATTGGCTAAAATATTTGGAGAAAATAAGAAGAATGTAAACCATTTGGCCACTTGATTTCTGGTCATAAATTACAATTTGACATTTACTTACATCAATGTTGTTTTACACAGAAATCTTTTAACATCTGTAGCAACCTTTCTTTGTTCTGTTCATTAGTTATATGGGTCATTCTGGTGAGTCTAGGAGGAATTATTCTCAATGAAAAACTGAGATTAATTGGGGCATTTAGAAGAAAGGGCCCTAGAGATCTCCAAGTAGAGCATGTCTGTAAATGAGCAATTACTGCAATTTACCTTCTATGCCTTCAAAGTCTTCTTTGTGGATAAATTACAATCAAATAATTATTCATTAAAACATTATGGGATAAAAGGAGTACCAATTTTGGAGTTAATTCAGGTAAACTGGGACACTTTGACACGGGTAAATGTCAAAAATAGCACAGTTTACATAGGTTAATGGTAATAAAATTAATTAAAAAAAATTACAGTATGTGATATCAGCCACAAGGTGGAGAACACTAACAAGCAATAAAATGACAAACTGGAGTAAAGGTTATTTTAGTCCATTTAACATCTTTTTTGATATTTTCTGTCTTCCACTTTATTCAATGTATAAATATTGTTGAGAGGAAATAATAAAAAAAGGTAAAATGCAGAAAATGTAGCAAGTAATAACATGCAATAAAAATCTCTTTTAAATACTTTTATTCATTCCGCCTATTTCTTGACAACACAAACTGTATAGTTTTTTTGTTGTTTTTTTCTGTTTCTCAGGGATCCCACAATGCGGCCAGCGCATGTAGGATGTGCACTGACTGTACACAACATATACATACATTGCAGTATACTTGTGTGTATATACATTTTGTAAATAAACATTTAAATAATTTAAAAAAGCCTCTTTGTTGTAATTACAATACATACTCATTTTTCTTTCTTTCAATGTTTCAGGGAAAGAAAAATAAACAAAGAATAACCCGGTGTGTTTTTATCTCAGTGTTTTGCTCCTGGATTTGACATGGCCTTAAAAAATACCATATATGAATTTCCAAACCATCTGGACCATAACAGTCATGGCCATAGAAAAGCAACCATCCTGTCTGTGCACATAGGCTACAGTAAAAAATAACACTGTTAGCAGAACATGAAAAATAATACTTTTAGGGCCTGACAGTGAGCAATGTGGCACCATTGCTGTGGCCTCCCAGTGCTTGACATCAAAAGACATTATGCCTTCTAAATCACCCGTGCTTCCAAAACCAGCAGGTTATGTCCAAATGAAAGATCGTCTTTCAGCTAGAAAATACATTCACACATATGGTTCATGTGGAGTTTCAGCAGTACTTACACACTCTACTTGAACACACATTGCACATTTAATACTGCATATTGGTTTAATGAGGATGAATACAGACATGAATGAACTGTAGTCCCTGTTCTGGATTGATTTTTAGGAACATAACCATCATGAAAAATGCATTTTGTGTGCGTCTATTCTTAACAGCTAACTGACCCCTTAACATAAACAGTGCAAGTTGATCACTACGGCCCGCAGGTGCTATTTTTACATTTCCTAATTGGCCTTGTTGCTATAAAATAGGATAAGAGGTCTGCCACTAAAGCCAATATAGCAGAATAGCAGAAGCTCCAAAAGTCATGCACAAGACCTCACAGGACAAAATGGTCAAAGATCCAGTTGTTTTGAACAAATTGGACTGGTTCATATCCATCTGAGAAGTTTCACATCTATCACATGTTCTGGACTAAGACAGCCATCAGCTCTGTTTCTTTACATCAGTTCATACATTGGTTTAAACAATGCCAGAGACAACTGGACTTATTAATGAACTTAAAACAAGTTGATTCCATGGCAAAATCTACATTAATCAGAAACTAGGACTCTATGATGTATAATTTGTGAAAGACTCCACAAAAACCACTTGATATTTAAATATTCAAACCAGAACTTTAGATTGTGAAATTGCTGCTAAGAAATAGAACAACTCCAGTAAATACATTTCTAGTTTTTGGCCTTTTAGGATTAAGAATTAAAATGAATCTTGATGAGGAGGAAAGGGGGGGGGGGGGGGGGGGGGGGTGTCAGGAAATTAGCTAGACTCAAACCCATGTCGTCCACATGAGCACCATGGCTCAATATCAATACAGGCCACTCTAGGATCGCAGCTCCTACTATAAATACATAATCTACTTGTGTGTTGGAATTTTGTATGAGAAAACACAAGTTTTTGCGTATGTCACCTTTGTCAGGTTTTAGTCAATTTGACCATTTTCATGATTGAGGTTGATTTTTTATTATATTGCCAAAGTTTCTAGACAGTTTCTCTTTGTAAATTCAAGCATAACCTGGATTTTTCACAGTTCAGTCTTAACACACCCACTGCTGGTCTCTCTGTAAGGACACATCAAGATAAATGTCCGTCCAGCTCGACAACGCTAATAAAAACAATGTTAAATACTTTCTGACATCACATGACCAATGTGCATCTCTCACCCGTCCAGCAGCTGGTTCAGCATCAAAACACAAAAACAACATACAACATGAAAAGAAAAAGAAAAAATCATGGAATGGCTTTAAAATCAAAGCTTGGCAATTTGAAGTTGTTTACAGCTGCCCACAGGATATAAATGAACTCTGAGGGAGAACAGAAACACAATCATGTAACAATAACTCATTCACAAATGAATGGATGCTATTGGCTGCGGTGGACCTGCTGTAGTTGACCACTGCATGAGAGGTTTGGTTGATTTGATGGCTGCATCCCAATTCTCTTCCTCATAATAGAGCACTGAAGTGATGGCATATTTTTGCAGGCCAGAAGTTTGCATCACCCTGGTTTCCTCGACAAAAACCCAAAAGGATTTTTCCACTGGCTTTTGGTTTATTGCAGAAAGAATGCTCTGTGACCAATAATGCTTTATGATTCTTGCACGTTTTGTTCATCATGATATATTCACCAATGAACAAAATTTTATGACTTTTGAATCCTAATTGCCAAAGTAAAAATCGAAATGTGAGCTACTGTAGAAACAAACTGGAATGCAGCCGATGACGCTTAGTAGATGGAAACTTAGAGACCATGGCTCTTTTGCCATTGCAAATCAACCAAGAGGAGGAAGTCATTCCTCCAAACAGGGGAGGATATACCTGTTGCATATAGTTGATGCACCATGGCGCAAGCTATCAAGGAGCCAGCCTTGATTCTCCATGGAAGCCTGTTACAAATGAACTCTGGCAACAAATATAGCTCTACATAGAAATTATATATTTTCATGTGTATCATAATATCATTCAATTCCATATTTTGTTTTTATAAATAAATGTGTACATGTCCACGTAACACTTTCTGATAGTAACCCCGTATTTTCTTTATCTGGTCCCAGACACCAAAAAGGTTTAAAAAAGGGATGCTGCCGAGTTCCAACATCCGCTCAAGATTTCCGAGTGTTTAAACCAGAGAGTCTGTATCTGTTTTGAAGTGACAGTTGAATTGTTTTGGTGCGTTTGTTTTAGCCCTGGGTGAACAGACCGATTCCATGATCACGGGACTGCATTCCTTCATTTTTTCAGCTCTTTCATCGCAGAGAAGATAGAGAAATTACAGTACTGGGTTTCCTTCAGCGTCTGTTGTCAGAAATGCCTCACAGCGCTGCAGCCGGACCGTGAGAGCAGTTCAGTCAGTGCCGCGCACTTACCATGCCCCGGCCCAGCTCATCTGGTCGCTTACATGTGGAGATGTTCATTACATTGGCTGAGCCAGGACTCTGTTCGTCAGTGATAGTGACTTCTCCTTTCTTCACTGTCTGAATCATAGTCTCTCAACCCACTACCTTTCTGTAGCTTCATTAGAGACTCTCTCATCTGTAAACACACAAATACATCTTTGAAATTCTTTAATGACAGCAGCTTAAAGAAATAGTTCATTTTAAAGATTTAGGATATAATCATATATGGCACAATTTCAAGCAAAGTTCTTCCAGGTTTCACATTTTGTATTCTACTGAAGAAAGCAAGGCTATTGATTTAGAATTACATAAAAATGAGTAATTTTTGGGTTAATAGGATGCAGTTATAAAAGTTCCCCATTTTTTAAACTTGTGCTTGATCTTACCTCATCTAATAACAGCACAGATGACTTTATTATTTCCCTCCATTTTTCCAGCTCGTTTTCATGGTAACGCTGCTGAGATTCCAAAAGTTGAGCCCATTCAATCTGTGTCTGTGGAAGTTTACTGCAACACACAGAGCCAAAAACATTCCTCACACAAGTATCAATCAAGTTCATCTGCTGCAAAAATCAGTTTATTAATCAATATTTCTTCTTCTTATGTTCTGGTAAAAATGTAAAAAAAAAAGACATGAAAAGCAAAAAGAGTTAGGTTTATATATACTGTATATATAAAACATTTGGGTAATGAAGTAAGAACTTAAGGAATACTGCTCAATTAATTTGATGTTGTAATTAAAAAACAGAACAAAACAAAAAAAGATTAAAAAGATTTTATGCAGTGGCACAAACGGTGCAGGACGAGTTATGTGCCAAAGTTATGTGCCAAAAGTCTAGTTACTGTACCTTTCATGAGACCCGAGACCCTGCCAGGCGGTCAAACTCTGAGCCGTGTATTCCAGCATCCATAGCTTATAAAACAGCATCATGTTCAAAAAGACCAGTAGCACCAGACTGAAGAGCAGAAGAGGACAATCTCAGATCAGCTCATGAGCCGCAACACTTAAATCCTTGTGTAGCTAAACAAGTTCACGTTCATACAGATGAAAACATTGAATACCTTACACAAATCCTGCAGGATGCAATGAAAACAGGAGAGAGAAAAGACATGAAGCCAAAGAACAACAGACTGTAACGAATTCCAGCTGTTCAACATTGTGAGTTACTTATACAGTCACTAAGAAATGTGAACTAAACAGAGAAACCTTTTAATCCTCTAAAAATATAACAAGAGGGTGCGTGACCAAAGACCAAAGTAGACACTGAATGAAACGTGCAGTGAAGACTTCAAAGGGGCCTATTCAACACTTTTATAGCATGGTATAGTATGTATACATCATGTTCTTCATTTCATAATGGTAAAGTTCCTTCATATGGCACCTTTAAATGAGATACATGTGTCATTCTCAGTTTCATATTGCAGTTAGATATTATTTGCTAAAATGAGCAATTCATGAGAAACGGAGTAGAGAAAAGAAGTCCTGTGATTTGGTTTCTCACTACAAATACTCACACAGAGCTGATTATAAGCAGAAGTTTAGAAACGCTGTAGAGAGCCAGGCCTTCAGATCCGTGGTCTGGGATGTGTCTGGTCTGGGTGGATCCTGCGGCAGCACATACATTATAATCAATAACACAAAAACAACAATACTGCCCAGGTACGCTAGGAGAGATTTGGCTAATGTCGCACCTGCCACGTGTTTGATGCGATGGATGATACTCTTCTCATCCTCAGGTGTGGTGACGGGGCTGAGGGCCTCGTCCAGGTGCTGCTGCCTCATGTGCGTCAGCGGCCGTTTCCTCCGCCTCACTGTAGCTGTGCGTAGAGCTTTGGATTTGGGAGAATGTTTGTGAGATTCAGATAGCACCAGCTGTACCTTACTCAACTCCAGCTCTACACACACACACAGAAGAGAGAGAGAGAAACAGATATTATGTTCATCTTTATTTATTTTTATCCTGCTCTATGCATTTATTTTTATTTTGTTATTTTATTATAGTTTGCATTGTTAGCATTACTATTTTTATCTTTAACTTTTACAACAAAATTAAATACAATTAAACATTTAATGTTTCAAATTTAGATTTTAGTTAATTAAGTACATTATTGGTATAAATATTATCTTTATACTTTATTCTGCGGTTTTATTTTATTAGTCCCTGCTCTGCCAAAACTTACCTAAATATCTAAAATATTCATCCAGGCCACTCCAGAAGTTTCGCTCAATGAAGCACTTGACCAATCCCCATGGCTGCTTCCTGTAGCGTAGTTCAGCTGACACCCTTTTAGATTCATAAGCATTTTACCCTCACATGCTATAAAATGTTTTTGTATAGTACAGAGCATTACACAGTATAATGCCATTTATTGGATTAAAATAGAATTAATAAATACAGAGCACAAGCTTTACCTTAGACGGCACTTGTTCTTGGCGACTCTAGTGAGCATGTAGCGGTTGAACGTGTAAAAGTAATCGTGATATGGGACATCGTGAGCAATCACCTCAGCGTCGATGATGTAGCACTCGCTCACTTGACTGGCCTTGTGCAAAGTCTAGAAGAAAAACAAAGAAACTACAGCTTTTCATAGTATTGTCATTAAGACAAAACTACATTAAACATGTCCCATGTACTGTATGCAGCTTGTTTGTCTCCTCTGGAGAGCTCACCTGCGTCTCTGTGACTGTGGCCGTCTTTGGGGCCAGTGGGTTGGAGAGGGAGATGGTGTACATGATCTCTCTGGTTTGATTACCAGTGTCTTCTTTCCTCCACGGGTGATAGACCACATCTGCAAGAGGTCAAATCAATAAAAAGGTCAAATCAATAAAAGTCAGATAGACAGACAGATAGCTGGATAAATACTACTAGATAGAGTTGGTCAACCTGAGAAGCGTCTCTGCTCCAGAAACTCTCTCATGAACTGGGATTCAGTGAAGAGGATGTCATACAGTTTATCCACACTGAACTTATACACTTCATTAATGTACAGTTTTCCATTCAGATCTTCCTGGAAAGCCTGCACTTCCCCTGCTAAGAACACAGAAACAGGAAGAGGCCGTGTGTCAAACAGAAATTGTTTGATATAGAAATCAGTTTTGGGAGAGAGTACACACCCTCATCATGTGTTTCTGAGGAGTCGCTGAGTTCTGTGGGGAGGTCCTCATTGTCGTTGAAGTCAAGGGAAGGTGAGGGGACGGGGACAGGGGCGGAGCCACTGGTCTCTGACAGCTTGTTGTCAGGTAACGACAGGGGTAGGAGGTCTTCTGGGATGCAGTAACTGAAGTCCTCCACTGGGGGCACGTCAAACTACACATACAGAAAGATTGTTTGTGAATATTTTTCATGAATAAAACATTAAACACTCAAAACATGAGTTTGCCATCCTAACATTATGCTGCAGTGGTCAGGTACGGCAACCTTAACCACCCGGTAAAGCATTACTGTCATACAAACTATTATTCCCACAGTAACGCAGTGATGTGTTGTGTGAAGAGATCTGGTGCTTACGTTGACCGGAGCGTCTGTGCTGTCTGTGGAATTCAGACTGCTGTTGGGGAAAACCTTCCTGTGGAGCTGGGGGCTGATGTCCATTTTGGCGTCTGGGGTTTTAGGGCAGTTGTCATTGGCCTCGATTTCTTCAGCAGGAATTTCCTCACAGTACCTGCACCAGGGAGAGGGGCAACAGCTGCAGGTCAAGATTACCAGCTCGGGCAGCAGAATAGACCATCTCCCAAAGATAGCAATGGGATGGACCGATGGATAGTGGAGGAGAAATTAAGATGTCTACCGCAAATTAATGATCATCTGAATTCAATGTTCCAAGTTTGACTAGTTACTGTATATCTGATTGGACACTTTTGACTTGCTGTATTTGATTTATTGTATAGGATTATATATAAACAATTCTATATGTATTTAAATGCATTTGATGAGGATAAGAGACTTGTTTGGGTCTGATTGGGTACTTTTGACTTGCTGTATTTGATTTATTGTATCTGATAGGATTTTATATATATATATATATATATATATAAACAAGTCTCTTATCCTCATCAAATGCATTTATTTGATCAAAAATACAGTAAAACAGTAGTAAAACAGTAATATTGTGAAATATTATTACAATTTAAAATAACTGATTTATTTTTCTTTTTTTTTAAGAACTTGTTCCTGTGGTGCAAAGCTGAATTTTCAACAGCCATTACTCCAGTCTTCTACTCCAGTGTCACATGATAATTTAGGAATCCTTAAAATTACAAATGAACATCTGTTTTCTGGATCTTTTCTAATGAAGCTATGAGAGAGATTTGTAAAGTATGAATCAGCTAAATGGTTGAACATTCATGATGGGGGAAAACTCACCCCATGGTGTTGAAGTCATCATCAGGAGGTACGTAATCCTCATCATCACTGGTTAGACCCAGTTCATTCCCATAACACTGATGGACAAAGTGCCACAGCTCCTTGGGACACAATGGCTAGATAAAAACAAGACACACCGTGGGTGAACATGGCACCAAACATTTGTTTTCAGCCGATCATTGAATGTAATGCCATGTCTTGTCCAACCTTGTCCATTAGAGCATTTTGCCAGAGTCTGAACATCATCATGTACGTCCGATCTCTTGCCCCGAATGAGGTAAAAAAGTGCTGGAGGAGAATATGTGAATGTTTAGTGTTGGTACACTACTGGTGATATGTAGAAGTCAAAGGCCTGTGTTTACCTTTTCACTGTCTGTGCACAGCTGGATGGCATTGGGGATGAGTCTAGCCGTCTTCTCTTTTGTCATGGAGCAAACATCTTTCAACCTCACAGTCAGCTACACACAAGACAAAAAAACTCAACAAGCCAGCAGCAGCCACATCTCAACACAGTATATTCACTGTATATCACTCTAATTCCAGAGCTAGAAAGACACATTTTTGTGCAAAATTAGCTGCTTTCCCTCAAACAGCTTTGCTGATCCAGCTGTGCAAGAATATGGCATGAGAGAATGATGCCCTCTGCGATGAGAGTAATTCATCAACTCACCAGCGTTTCCCAGCGGAATATGTTGCTATAGAAACAGATCCAGTTTTCGGAGAGGTAGAGGCGACCCTGCAGGAGGATATCTCTCTGCAGGGCACAGGAGTAGTCTGTCAGGATGAGGCGAGAGGTCAGAGGTTAAGATACACCAGCCTCTTTCATACATATTCTACTTATTGTTTCCAATCCCACATCAAAAATATAATAGGCTATCACTAGTTTGAAAAAATAAATAAATAGTGGATCAAATTTTTTTTATAAAAGTTGGGAAAATCGTAATACCTATTCTATCGTAGCATAAAGATCAAATATAAGACTCACCCACAATGAGGCGCTCTGTGTCAGGCAGCTGCTTAAAGAGCTTCCTGAAGTCTACATTTCGCTGTTTGTATGTGGGGCTCAAAACCTGTGAGACAAGAGAAGAGAGAGAGAATGAGACCAGCATTACACATACAACACACATAAACACACATACAGCCACAAACATCCAAACAGAGACAGTCAAAACAATCAGCATTTCCGAGAGGGTTCAAAGACCTCATACATTGTTAGAGACAAAAAAAGAAAGAAATGGTCATTCTACAAAGCGGGTGCCATTTGTGGTTTTTAGATGTTTTTACAAAAGAAAAAAAAAATACAATAAAAAATACAAAAAAATATTTTAATTTCATTAAAAAACTAAATAAAACTTATATATAATATATATATATTTTTTCAATGCTCTATTGGCTACGTCATCTACACAAAGGTACTGAACAGTATTTCAATCCCTCTGCAGTACTGTCCTGACTGAAACAGCTTTCTTCTCTTTTGCTCTCTGATTGTTTGCTTACAGCAGGAACACTTTCAGAATCCCAGTCCCAGTCTGTCCAATCACACGCGGGCACTTCGGGCTGTAGGACTGCCTCCCAGTCGTAGAGCCAATCAGTCTCTGCCTCAAAACTGAGGACTTCCATCGCTGCTGTCCAGTTGTGGAGACTTTGCCACTTATTGTCTCAGCTCCTGACAGTGGTGCAATGCTTCACAGCATGCGTGCTGACCTCCAGTCCAGCTTCACCAGGCCACGCTCTGAAATGACTTGGAGTAACCTCAGCAACTATACTTTGGCATTACCTTTTTTGTTGTTTAAGTGAGTCTCAGCACCTCAACACCAGCCAAACAATCCTCCACAGACAGCAGGAGAACTCCTCACATTGAGAGACACACATCGCTCTTGACAATGAAAATGGAGTATGTTTTCCTCAGGAAATGAGTCAAATTTTTAACAAGACACAGAAGATAGTTATGGGTAACATGTAGCAATGTTCGTCCCTTGGAATTGATCACCTGATGCTTTCAAAATGGAAATGTTCCTTGCAGCTGCTCTCTTCTTGTTTTAGGGTTTACTCCTGCTGATCCACCAAATTTACAAAATACAAGAAGCAGTTCCAGATCCAGCCAATAACTGAGGAACGTTGCCACTTTACAATGTTTCAGATCCAAATGGTTCATGAAGGTTTTCCAATACGGTTATCTAATAGGAACATTTGCATGTTTGGCGAGAAAAAATAAATTCTGCCAAGAAAAACAAAATTGTGAGATTGTTGTCCTAGAAATATCCAGAGGCAAACATCTATTTACACAAGTCCAAAACAGAAAAGTGCTTGAGGAACCCCCCAAAAAACAACCACCTGTTGGGAAAAAAAACTCTCTTCTCTTCAGACAAAATTTTTTTTTTCTCTCAAAATTCTTTCTTCGGCATGCATAGTCAAAATTACACACATTAATATCCTTGCAAGCCAAGATGCGTTCATCAGTCACTTTTGAGTAAATTTCTTCCCAGAGGCTGTGAATTTTTTCTCAATAAATCTCACAGAATATCCAACTTGAGCTGAAGCAACCCTTTACTACGGCAGGAAAGAGTTCAGTATGAGACTTTCTACAAAACAATTCTGCCAAGAGGAGTGGGAGTGGCCTGAGGGAATGTTTGTGTGTGAGAAACAGGGAGGGGGAGGAGCTAAGAAAGCCAGCTGGCCAATAGAATGCCAAGGAGAGGAGAGAGGAGGGGCCGTGTCAGATGTAGTAACCTCTTTGCTTCAGGCTGTACATTTTTCTCACTCATGATCGAAGAGCTGGGAGATTTATATGCTTCCCCTAGGACTGTCATTACACCCCTCCCCATCCCAGGTCAACCTAGATTTCATGTCTATCCAGAAATAATGCAAAAACACCATTCATACTGCAGTGATAGCTGCTGTTGTCAGATTCCTGAAGACCCTGAGGGGCTTAATGCCTGAACAAGACACTTCAGGTTTCACAAATGTTTTCATTTTATTGCGAAACCCAAAAAAGTAGCATGAAAAGCAGAGGGTTTTTTTGTTTCATGAGGTGGGAGTAAGAGATCAAAACAGTGGGAGCTGGAGAAACATATAGGATGGAGAGATAAAGAAAGGTTGAGAGAGAATCACAGAGGCCCCCATTGTGCACAAGTCATTTTATGGTGTTAGTGTTGAGGCACGGCCAAGGACAACGCCTCAGTCTTCCTTCTCTCCCTCGTACTCGCACTCTCACGGGGTGAACGAACTCTAGTTAACTTCCTGCGCTGGAGGAAGGGGGGACGTTGAGGAGATGCCAAATGGGTGAATCATCTCTGTTTCTGGCCTCTCCGCCAATTCCCTCTCAAGCAAAACATCTGAGGCCACGACTGAGGCAGACTCATTGTTCAGCTCAGGAGCAAGACACTCGGTAGAACCATCTCATAGCATTTGTTTTGGAAGCTCTAAGAAAGTCCCTTATTTGAAAAAATTTGGTTCTATGTCGAGTTGTCACTTGATACCCAATGTCAAGGCTGGGTCAATATCAGTAAATTTGAGCAAAGTAATGGAATTGAAATTTATTTCAATTGAAACAGTCACTAAAATGTAACCAGATTTGGTCGTTGGAGATGTAGGAGGATGAGTCCGGTTATTCTCAAGGTTTTCCTTCTGCTGGCTTAGCGTGGAGTTTTTTCCCCCTGCTACAGTTGCTCTTTGCTTGTTAACTCAGGGTTTAAAGGACTAATGCATTTTCTGTAAAGCTGCTTTGAAATGTAATGGATTGTAAAATGTGCCACACAAATAAAAATGACTTGACTTGACCCTCCTCGCGACCACACGGGATGTGATTATTTACAGTCCTGTGGTGAAAATGCATTTTCTTCACTGACGCCATACTGGAATGGACATTTGAAGAGTGTTTACAGCTGACATCTTACAGCTTGCGGTCATCTGTCCACCCAGGAAAAACAAAAATGAGCAAAGTTTAATATTTTCTGATAAGCTCACACTTGGAGAGAGTCCGAGCATCATTGTTTCCTGCTGATCTTTATAAACAGGCACTGTTATCTGCACACAGATGCTGGTGTCCACATGTCCCGTTTTCTTCTGTTTATGGAGACATGCAGAAGCTTCATGCCCATTCAGACTGCCCTTGTATCTGCCTTACATTTTTGAGCCATCACCCATTCACATGACAAAATGCGGTCAGTTCAACTGAGTCGAGTGCAGATCATTTGCTTCAAACTGAAAATGTATGTTTTCACTTTATTTTATCAGTGGAATTCAGGCAATGAAAATGCATTAAATAAAACAATATAATATAATATAATATAATAAAAGGATTTGTCCATTGAAAAAAAAACCTGCAAAAAATACTGTGCATTATTTAAACATTTTTTTATAAACATTAATTTTAATGTAAATATAAAATTTAGGGATAATATGTAGACAATATGAGAACTTCTCTTAAGTTTCCTGCTTCTCAGATTTTTCTCTCAAGAGAGAGAGAGAAAAAAACAGTAATCTGACTGGTTAGAACCAAATTATCTGAGCTATACTATGCATTTATAGCCTGATCCATGACAGAAACAGAAACACTGTTTATTTGAGAGAAAGAACACTGCAGTCTTTGTTCTGCAGTGCACTTTCATCGAGATGGCCCAGAGGTTATGACCGACCATAACACATTGACAAAACATCACAAAGGCACTTGTAAAACGATGAAAAATATAATTAAGAGCTGGCTGACCCGAAGAAGAAAAAAATTAATTATTTCCCACAGGAAGACAAATTCTGGGAAATGCCAGGTCAAACATCCAGCCTTACAGAAGAAAGAGGTAATCATTTCCAACATGAAATGTCTGTGAAAGCAGTTTACATCAAACACTGGGAGGCGACAAGCTCCCAGATTCACATGATTCTCATCATCCTACAACTGATAAAGCCTTGTGGATGAGCAAATAAATAGTATTTAAATAAAGAAGAACAGCATACATTTCCTAAAGAATGACCCCAATATCATACAAACACACAACACAACATTCAGTATCAAAAATCTCTGATACGAGCAGAACATAATGAAGAATAAAAAACAGACTTACGTTATACCAGCTTTGACTCTTCTGTGAGTTTAAAGAATCCGATTTTGATGTTGAAAGAAACGAGAGAGGAACAGAGAAACATTAGAGTGAGTTTTTAAGGGAATATACAAACATTTATATTAGACTATGTATAGGCCTACGTATTATACACACACACCACAGGGTTTAATTCAAAATCTGCAGGCATACCTGTATTTTCCATAAAGAATATTATCTATCTATCTATCTATCAAAAATGTATGATCAGCACAGGTATACATACAATTCATTTGAGTATACCATAAAACAAGGGATTATGGGAAAGCTCTGTTTGTGTATGGGATTTCGTCGGTGCTTGTATCATATTTCTCATACACAAAGCTACCACATGGGGGCAGTCTTTACACTAAATCAAAGCTTTTCTTTCAAATGTTGCAAAACGTATTGAACATTTTATAGAGGACTGATCTGCAAAACCACAACTACTTCAATTTAGACTTAGCAGCGATTATGATACAGTTTTATGATACATATACACAAATATAAAGACCTAAGAGAAATCTCTGCAAAACTCTCTTTCTCTGACTCCAAACAACAGCAGAATGGAGACAGAAAAGCATTGGGACTCTACAGTTCTCTACTGCGGACTCTTCTCACAGGACGGGGCAGGACTCAAGTTCACAAATATTGATTTCTTACTTTAATCAGTTTTAATCTGTCATACTGGAGAGAAAGTTCATCAAGAGTAAAAGGTCAGGTGTGAGATGTTTTACTAATATATATATATGTTTTTCTGCCTCTGCGACATGAGTAATGCATCTCTATATGGCATGGGTAACTAAAAACTGCTTTGGTGTGATGCTGCATCGGATTGTTGTCAAGATTACATTTTTTTCAGTTTATCAGACACAATTCATAACATTCAACTTGGCATTACTAGCTAGTTTCGCACAGGGTTTGCTTAGCATGTACTATAGGTTTAACTTAGCACAGACAGGTGAAGCAGAGCATAATGGGAAGGCTCACAGGCAGGGTGGAGGTACAGTAGAGCAGAAAAGAGTGATGCTTACTTTAGACAGTCTCTTGTGTGACTAGCATGCATGAGAGGAAGAACAGATATCAGAAAACAAGCAAAAACAGAACTGAATGAATAAGTGCAGAGAAATGAAAAAAAAAAAAAACACTGTTGGGTTGCAAAGCTTCTTCACATAGCAGAAGTGTGTGATTAACTCCTGTACATAAGGTGCTGAGGAATATGAAATGATTATGCAATGATTACTGACTTCAGACCAGAATGAAATGTGCCTCAAAATTTTTCTAGGTAGGCAGCTCACTGGGTTTTGAAGTCAGTTTACTGGAAAGCTAAACTGTAAACATTGTTATCATATAAGAACACGTGGACAATAATCGCTATGGGTATAAATCATCTGCAATTTTAGAATATGATTAAGAATTGATTATAAAACCTGCACTGATATGAAATTTGATCCCACAGTAGCAATAAGTGTGCAAGACATGCAGTATATGAAAACGGAGAGAGCGGAAGTACAGTAAGCACAATCACACACTTTACCTTGGAGTTTTTCCCTCCGTGGCGGGTGGTGTGAAGCGACTGGCTGTAGGTGCGCTGGACGGCTTGTTCCGGGGTGGAGGGGGATTTATCAGAGGAATGATCAGAGCTCTTTTCCACCATGTTCTCTCCCTCTGGACTCTGGGGCGTTGGGGAGCGTGAGCGTTTATGCAGGACGGGTGAGCAGGCCGGCGAGCTGCGGTTCGAGTTACTGGCAGTGCTACAGAAACAAGAAAAATATCCAGTAAAAAACAGATTCTGTACTTCCAAAGGAATACAAATGTTTGTTGGATCATGGCCGGACACTTTGAGCACACGAGTTCCAGACACACTGATCTGCAGTGCTAATGTGTCAGATGAAGGTTCAAGTTTTCTTTAAAGCTTTAAAGTTAGGTTCAGGTAAATAAAAAGCCACTGGCTCAGTTTAAAAACAACAGAAGTCAACCACCAAAACAAACATGTGCACACACACATTTTCCCAGGAGGCCACTCATTGGCCGTTCACCTCTGCCCTGTCAGCTTCTAGGAATGTATTCAGACTGACATCTCACAACTCTGACCAAAACACAGCAGCGGGGGTCACATCAAAAAATGCCGCAGTTCTGCTGGGAACTTCCACATCACTGATAATATCACATTATCTTTAGAAGAAATCATGAATGCAAATTCATAAGGTGTTTTTTCAGATCAGAAGGTCAAAATACAGGAACTAAACATCTGATAATCTTTCTGAAGCACAAAACTGAGAAAAAAAAGGAAGAAAGAAAGAAAAACCGAAATTAAACAGAGAGCAATAAAGAGATCTTTACTTTAGTCTCCCGCTTCTCATGTTTTTCTCCTGAGGCCATAATATCCAAAAAGTTCACAACACATGCTTATATTTTTCAATCAATTCTATATGCAATCAAAAATCTCAGTATGAACTCAAATACATCTCTAAAATGTACAGTACCAAATGAATGAATGAGTCATACTGCGCATGTTAATTTAGTTATTGTCTCTTTTATTTCTTCAAAGGGCTTTTCGGCGAAACATCTCAGGCAAAGTTGATACTTAAAATAAAGCATCACTGAGAACTCCATTAATTCTTCTAGGCTAATGAAGAGTAACCTCAAGACGATAAAGTCATCTTCTGGGAAGAACCATCAGAATGACACTCACTAGCCGACCTCAAACACACAGAATCTCTTAATCAGGCAATTTGCTTATGAAGGTCATGCTGATGTAGATAATACAGAAAATGAAAAGGTTTTTTTTCAATCAAAAGGGGAACCACTCCATCTATCTGTGTCTCAATCTCTCTATGCAGCAATCCTCCATCTTCCTGCTGTCAGCCATTCATCTGTCCCTCAGAAAGGGCACCAAGCTCTATCTTAATTATTAATGTTCTGTACCTGAGCTAAGAGCTGCCCGTCTGGAAAAACAAACACAGTGTGACAAAAGAGAGATAAAGAGAGAGAGAGAGAGAGAGAGAGAGAGAGAGAGAGAGAGAGAGCAGATAAAATACAGCAACTCATAAAACACCTCACAATCTCTCTGGGTTCATGATATCAACCTAATGCACTTGTGATTTTGCCCATGCAGCAACACTCAAGCACTCAAGCAGCCGTTCCCTCCCAGAACACAAGTCCACATGTTTTAGAAGGTTCTGATGGTGAATAAATCACTGCAGATGAAACCTTCACAGAAACAGTGGCATCAAATTACCGTTGCATAGATCTACATCTGTCATGCTGTCAAGAATCTGTTAGATCAGCTGCTTAAATGTTTTCTTTTACATCATTGCATTCAATTTACAAAGTGAGGATGGGAAGCACAGCTCTGGCAAATGAACTGCTAAGTTGCTGATTTTAAATTCCATAATAAAAGTCTAAATAAGTAGTCTGAATACTAAAATAAATCATTTTAAATGCCATAAGTGAATTAAAACTGTGAAATTTAGATAATAGCAAAACATGTAAAATGTAAAAACATGCTACACAAGTATGCATAATTAAATATTCAATATCGACTGATAAATTACTGACAAATTTAAAAATATATATATATTATAAGTCTATATGCTACTCTCCAGGATTACTATAGTTAACTAAATCTAAAACCATAAAAAAAATTAATAACCTGAAATAAAAGAAACATTAACTATAATAATATAAAATATACAAAAACAGCTAGTTGACAAGGCCACATTTCTAATTTGCATTTAGTTTAACTAAACTAAAATAATTTAAACTAAAAATGAATACACATAACACAATGAAAACACCACATAATTACTAGGAATATCATAATTTTATAATTCTCTTTACATTGAATATTCTCTTTTGTACTCATCTTCATCTTTTTTTATTATGTATTAAGTATTGATTGCTTCTATTGTCCTCATTTGTAAGTTGCTTAGGATAAAAGCATCTGCTAAATGATTAAATAAATAAGTATTCATTTCTTACCAATCTGAGCTATGTGTGTATCTTTTTTTTTTGTTGAGAGTTCCTTGTTATATTTGTGCTATAATTACAATTCAAGAAACATAATTATAAAAAAAAAAAACTAAAATTCAAGACATTAATTAAAAAAACTATAATAGTATCTTGATGATACTAATATAAAACTGCTATCCCACTATATGTGCACAACATAGTACATATATTATGCAAAGTGCGTGAATTAAAAAAAGCTAGTAATCCATTCAAACCATGTCTTTTACAAAAGCCTCATCCATCATGTCCAGCATCTGATGTTAGCGTGAGCTTCAAGCACACACATGCCAAAGAGATTCTCTCTCTTCACGCCTATAAAGTGCTAAAAGGTCTTTATCAAACACTCTATAGAAAAAAGCTGGTGTTGTGGGCGGCCGTCCGGCTCTCCTCATATCGGCGCTCGTGAGGGGCCTAATGACAGGCCACAGAGGCGTCTTCATATGTGTGAATGCAGTTTTCTCACTTCTGCTTAAATGTTGAGACCAAAAAAGCAACACACATGGTCTAAGACATTTTCTCAAACCACCAGTTGGAGGATACGGCTCTCTCACGCTAGCCCACGTCACAGAAAGCAAAAAGCAGAGATAAACATCTATCTCACACTCGTTGAAGGGGTGAAAACACTCCTATGTGACGCAAAAAAACGCTTGCTGCATGCTGCAAATGCGATGCATTGCCCTGATCAAATGGCGCATATCAGATACTCTTCTAAAAACATCCAGCTCACGGATGCTTTTGCCACTTTGCAATATTTAATAGAGTAATTGATAAAAAAATAACTGCTTGGAATTGGATGAAAAATGTTTTTATTTGCTGGTAATATCAAAGAAATTACTCTATTAAATATTTCAAGGTGGCAAAAGCATTTGTGAGAACTAAAATACTGGAAATTGTTGCTAATGGACATGTCAAGTGCGACTGCCCATCATGCAAATGCAAAAATAACGACTTCTCTTCATGATTTTCATGCAAAAACCACACACAGACAAACCTGGTGGCCATGAGGGGCTACGGGAAAGCGTTGGGCTCTGCTTCATTCATTCAGTGCGGCTGCGGTGTGAGGATGGAGTGATGTGACGAGAGAGGAGGAAAAGAGGAGGCGGAGCTTATCATCTCTGAATCCAGCATCCCTGTTTTTTCGAGCAAGCTTTCTCCTTTTTTGGCTCTTCTGCATGGCCGTTTCCTCTGAGGTCCCATTAGTCGTTCACTATCATTAAGTCAGGGTCAGCGGGGGCAGGAGGATGGTGAGCTGGCGTGAAAACGGCTGCTGTGCGGCGCAGTGTGGCGGCTGGGGTTGATTTAATATTCATTGGTTTCTTGAATGAAGCCACTAACGTCAGCAGCCTGAACGTCAACAAGCCAGTCTCTGGCTCTCTACCCCTCCCCCTGTCCAATCACACCACTCTCCTCTCTCACTCTTATTCGCTCGCTCTCTGTCCGCTCCTGCGATGCGTATGCCAGCATATTCTGCACACATACATTCTGGACTGTATAACTTGTATTGTTACCAATATTACTAGTGCATATTGCATGATGCCTCAAATCCTGTGCCTTGTTGAAGAGCAATGTGCTGTTATTTTTCTTAACAATGAGACTTACAGTTTTTTGGTGGATGATAAAAGAGGCAAAATATGGATTCCTGTGATGACAAAGCTGAATTTTCAGCAGTCGTTCATTACTCCAGTCTTCAGTGTCACATGATCCTTCAGAAATCATTCTAATATGCTGATTTGGTGTTCAGTTATGATCAAATATAACTGGTGCTCAGTTACTTTAGCGAAACAGTTTTCGCTACTTATTTTTGTGAAAATAATACATTTTTTCAGGATTCTTTGATGAATAGAAACTTGAAAACAGCATTTATTTAAAATAGAAATCTTTTTTAACACTGATAATAATAAGAAATGTTTCTCTAGCAGCAAATCAGCATATCAGAATGATTTCAGAAGCATCATGTTACACTGAAGTCTGGGGTAATGATGCTGAAAATTCAGCTTTGCACCACAGGAATAAATTACACTTCAAAATATATTAAAATAGAAAGCAGTTATGTTAGAACTGCAATACTATTTCACAATATTACTATTTTTACTGTATTTTTGATCAAATAAATGCAGCCTTGGTGAGACTTTCAAAAACTTTAAAAAATCTTAATTACTCTAAAAATTTGACTGCATTGATTTCATATTAGACCAGAGTCGAAATAAGGTTATGATTAGATGAGAGTCTAATAAGATCAGAACAGTCTTCTGTCCAGTTCAAGGTGATAATATTGCATCAGATCATGATTCAGTTAGATCACTCAAATCAGATCAGTGTCAGATGAGATCAAACTTATATCAGATGAGAATTAAATACAAATTTGAGTAAAATCAGTGCAAAATCAGATCAGCTGTAAACATCTACATTAAATGAGATCAAATATGAGTCACATCAGATTGTAATCATAATTTAAGAATAATTCACAATCACAACATAGCAGAAACAGAGAGACATAAAAAGACCTAGATCAAATCAAACCATGAATGTGTGAATAAAATCAAACTAGTCTGATCTACACTGAATCAGAGAAAGAGAGAGAGAGAGAGAGACTCTCTGCTTAAAATAGGCCTGTAATCTGCTCAGTCGGGGCAGTGTAATACATGGCAACGCTCTTCAGCTGGGCTACTGCAAAACAAATCACCAAAGAGAATAAAACACAAACATAACTGGAACAAACAGCCCATCTTTACTGTAAGAAAAGCTTTATAACAAACAGTATGTACACTGTGAAAAACATGAAAAATTTTGTATGCATAGAATACCCAGAAAACCTACTATTGTGCAACTGCCAAAATGTACAGTATACATCACAGCACCCTGCTTGGAATAGCGTATCCCACAATGCAATGCACCTGACCTCTATTTCCCATGAGATAAATGAACTATTAGGAATCAACCATAATAAAAATATATTTTTATTTGTGCTGTATGTAATTTTTTGTCTTACTAGAGCATAAAAAACTTAAAAGTGTTTGCAGATATTTAGGAATCATGCTAAGAACATTTCAGAATGTCTGTTTATGTTGCTGAGAGCAAGAGCCCCACCGGAGGACACAGCAGCACACAGATGCTGAGACTGTCCACTCTGTTACCGCAGAGTGGCTAATGAGCAGAAATCTGTACAGATACACCAGTAAAGGGAAAAACTGAAGATAAACCACCTACAAAAAATACAGTTATTCCATGTTTTTATAGCACATATTATGGTAATATCTTGTCTCTTTTGACATGTTCTATGGTCATTTTTAACGTAAGAGCAGGCGTAGCTATTATAACTTGAATGTGCGCGGCTTTCTATGTCATCTGCTACCAATTATTTTAGCTGTACAAAACAGCTCGTTATACTGTTTGATATTGCATACTGGTATTTCTTATCATATTGTTTTAATGTATTGTCATAATCATAAACACACTGGTTTGCAACAAATAGTTAAACTGCTTACTGCACTTGTTATTCTTCAAGTTATTTATTTAAGCCCGAGACACTGCACGATTTTAGCAAGCCTATAAGATCATTGCATGTCACACTGTGCGACATGGATCTAATGAACTTGTAAACACAATACGATACGACGCACGTTACTATAGAAGAATAAAACGTCATCAGCATGTGCTAGTGGTAAACAAAAAGAGGATGATAAATCATACTTTAGCAGTTGTAGTTTTTATGTGTGCTGAAAAAAAGTGGAAGCGGCGAAAGAGGAAGGGATAAGAGCTTGAGGTAAGCAGTTTAATGTTTTAGTGCCATGTCGCGTTGATTTCACGTCGCATTTTTATTGGTTGGTGAGTAAACGTGGATCGTAGCAGCAAACACACTGTGTAATGATCATGCTGTATCGTAGGCTATCTTTGGTCACAAGACCGTGACAACGGCCATCATTGAGCTTCTCTCACTGTACGACACAGGACCACCGATTAGGAGCCACGATCACAGAAATCGCCACGATTGTTTCACGATGGCAATTTTTGTCTGGGACAGCCGAAAATCGTGCAGCGTGTTTCAGGCTTTACAGCGGCAAATGAATCAGAAATCTCACACATTCACAGAAAATACTTCAGTGTTGCAAAAGAAGATGGATATGATATGACTCATTCAATACCATGGTATATATAAGAAAACCAAGGCATTGGTCTAATTTCCATCAACTGATGATATGAGTCTGGGGTGGGACTGTTTATTTTTTGACCAATGGCAGACAGGGGGAATGTCTGGGAAACCTCAGAACTAGTGGTCAAGCTATTTAATGGCATTTTAATGAACTAAATAATAACTAAACATAGTTTTAATGTACATATATATTATTATTAATCAACAAATATTACATTTAATATAAAACCAGCAGCACATTTCTTGCAAATTCTCTTTACGATAAAGATGTCTTGATGACCTGTGTTTGAGGTTTTGTCACCTTTAATTTGTCAGAAATAGATCTTATTTTTTTTCCTGTGGAGATTTTTTTCTTTTTTCTTATGTCATTTTTAAATGTCTCAAGACAACAAGATTGAGACACAAGCTCAGATAAGACATCTCAACACCAAGGTCTTTATAACCAAGCTTTATCAACTTCTGATCTGATATGGAACAGATTTTCACCATAACATAATTGCCAAAGATTTGCATTTAGCATGTTTGCGACTTTAAACACACAGTACTGCATTAAAAATTACAAAAATGTGTTCAAGATACAGTTCAATGTTAAAACACAGTTTAAATTAAAACTTTTTAATCAAGTGACTGCTTCATAATAAAAACATGACATAAATGTCAGTTTTCCACATTTTTTAAATTTCATTTCACCAGTTAGCACCTTTATCACAAATAACTTTGAAGACACTACGACATTTTGTTTTGTTCACATGTAGCAGTGTATATAATTATGAAACGAGAAAAGAATATGAAAAAGAATATGAAATTATCACATGAAAACTGCACTGTCACTTCAAAGACTAATCTGTTCTGAACTGAGAGCTCCTAAATAAGCTTCCACTATCCAACACTATCTAATCATTCTGCCATCTGAGAGGGCACTGTTACATAACCATTAAAAGTTTAATATTAAAGTCAACCATCTCGGCCTCAGCTGTGAGACTGCCAATCGCTTGGAGCTATGAAGAATGAATTCAGTCATCAGACCAAGTCGACGCTGTTCTTGGTTGATGTAAACAAGTGGACACTAATACGTCATTGCAGATCTCTGACAGCGACAGATTCAGAGCGCATACCACACAATGCAGGTGTTTAGAATGAGCACGGCAAGCCGAAATCTCTTTCCTACAACACTAAAATAAGTCGTACACACAAACGAGCACTGCACAGAGAGGAGAGGACCAAGACAGACCGGTTGGCATCTGCCCATCTATCTTACCAGGCGAGCTTGAAGCCTTTCATTAGTGCAGTACAGGCTGTCCTGATCCCACAGTGTCATCTTCCCATTTCACGTGCCGCCTTTCCCAAGGCATCCCGAGCTGGATGTTAATCCGGGTGGGTTCGGGTGATCCCAAGCACAGGCGATCAGCCCGACTCAGAATGCCTCATTCTGCATGAAAGTGCCGGGCCAGCCATAATTCCACATCCTGTGTGTGAAGCGCTCATGTGCACCTCTCTGAAATGCAGCAGCCTCTCTCTCTCTCTTCCTGCAGATGAGGGCATGAGCGGCTCTCGTCTCAATCCGGTGCTCACTGAGCATGCTCAGATCCTTCAGGCCACTCCCCCCTGCTTCCATCCTGATTCAAAGAGATTCCTGTCCGGTCTCACTGCTGCTCTGTGTGTAAGGGACTGAGGCAGTTGACAGCTGGTCCTCTAATCTCTTAATACAGATGGACGGTAAACACTGCGAACAGAGTGTGCATGTGTGTGAGGATTAGAGAAATTTATTGTTTGGTGTCTTGTTCTATTCCAGTTTGAGCTGCTATATGCCACACACTCACACACACACACACACACTGCTGATATTATGGCAAATATCTAGTTTTGTGTACAGGCCAGCAGCGCTTCCCTGATCCCATCGACACAGAGGTCACCGAAACATTCACAAGCTGTCTGAACACATAAACGTTTGTTAAATTTTGATATGCGTTTAGGCTGTATTTGCCAGTAAAGAGCAATGGAAGTGTTCACTGCAGAGGGATGTGTCGTTCAGATTTGACTGAGTATAAAAGACAAGACACTGCTGAGTCACTGTCTCCAACTACTCTTAAATACAGTGATTTTGCAAAGTATGACGTGTTCCTGAATCAACATCCTTGTTGGTCCTAGAACAACATATATACCAACCAATACAATTTTAGGGTTCAAATTGAGTTTTTTGAGCATGAATATATTCTAACTTATCATTTCCCTCTTATTTTAGTGGTTAGGAAAGTTGTTTCTGTACCAACAAAATGTGTTGCTTCAAGTCCTACTCGACACAATCGCAGTCAAATATGAACAAAAATACAAAAGGAGTAGGGATGAAATGATTCGCTCAACTCACAATGCAATATAATTCACGATACTGATTTCACATTATGATTTTCTCACTATTTTTTTTACAAATTATAAATGAAAGATTTAAGACAAATTGTAACTGGAAAGGTGTCCTTTTATTATTGCTTGGACAAAATGCTGAACATTTCTTTGTTAAATTGAAATGCGTCAAATGAGAAAACTAATTTGAAATTTTAAAACAAATCAAATAACACAAATGAAAGAAATCTCTTCATATAAACAAACTAAGGCTTTGCCTGTGTTCTTTCCCTTTAAAATTACAGGCAACCACTGTATTTTAATCGCAATCCAAACAATGTTTTTAAT
The DNA here is from genome assembly GCA_027422415.1 of Schizothorax lantsangensis. Taxonomy (NCBI): domain Eukaryota; kingdom Metazoa; phylum Chordata; class Actinopteri; order Cypriniformes; family Cyprinidae; genus Schizothorax; species Schizothorax lantsangensis. Next base: position 22,737,550 of record CM049856.1, on the reverse strand, counting down.
CTAAATTGAATTGTATAATTTCAAAACTTGGAGCAAAAACAGAATGGTCTGACTTTTTGTGTAACTATACTACATAAAACATCTGCATGAAACAAAAACAGCAAGACGGGCTAAAAATGCAAATTCACTCTCTGACAGCAGGTGGAACAGCGGCAATATAGTGTTTTCTTGATTGCCACTGTAAACAAAGCAGAGCTGCGCTTATGAACACTACTTTAATATGCATTATAAAGAGGCAATGTGAAAAGAAAATACCATCTAAACTTCTTATGTACATTCACATAAACTCCCACCCCAAACTGTATCGCGATTTGTTTAACATTTCAACTGACTTAAATCGTCACATATTTGTATCGATTTTCAACCGGCTGAGGGTGCATCATTGCATCCCTAACAAGGAGTGTTTAAACTGACAGTGCAGCATCAGCATAACCAGAAGTGAATTTCAATGAGAGTTAGTGATTTGAGGCAAGACCAGGGACAGCAATTGTTGGCAATGTAACAAAATGTATGCAAATACATTGGAAGTGCAGACAGTAAAGCATTTGATTGTCAGCCAGTAACACACAATAGGACTCTGACTTAATCACTGTCAGTGTGAACACACCTACACTGAAAAGAAAGGTGTAGGAATAATTTTCATTCAGAAATGATTAGTAAATTTCACAAATTGCAAAGAAATGGCAAGTAACACATTTAATTAAATGTGAAATTCTTAAGTAGAAAGATACACAAGAGAGACATAAAAAGAATGAGGACACCTCTGACTACTACTTCCAAATACTATGATACTTCTTAAACGACCAGCACACATGCCCATTTACAAAGATTGCTAAACACATCCATTAAACCTCAAAAACAGCCATATAATTCCCATTTTCCAATCATGCAGAGGATTGGTCAATCAGAATGAGTCCCTGTAAAAGCATTAGCCAATCAGAGTGAGTGCATGCCACCGTGGTGCTGAATGGACAGCTCCATCACAGGCCCTGAATGTGAACACACCGCATGCTGTCTAAAACACAGTTTTATCTGGAAATAAAAAGTACGATATAGGTTTGTGAGGACAAAATTAGACAAAATTAAAAACGGGCAATGTTCACTCCACCTTGGGATTAAATTATATAATGTGGCACAACCTATATCCTCTCATAAATCCATATTCTGATTTTTATATGATCTGAGACGTGATATTACTTGTCCCAAAGGCGGTTGAAGTTCAAATAAGGAATTTGTTCAAATATGGAAAAATCTTTTTAAATTGTATTGTTTCATCGACAGTGCTTCTAGAATTTCCCAGCATCAGTGGAGGTCAGAGCTGATGTGACATATCAGCATTGCACATGTAATCAGTTGCGTCATCGGTTGCACATGCTCCTTTGCCCTTGCTGGGTCCCTGGGGTCTGAGTGGGGAAGCGCAGACGAGGATCTCTGGCTCCGGCGGGCCTGCGGAACCGGGCCAGTGGAGGCTGGAGTTTATTTCTGCGGGTCCAGTCCTGCTATGTTTAGCCCCGCAGCCCAACGGCCTCCAAGATCTGCCACATAGCCCCGCCCCCTCGGCATCACCGAGCTCACTGCCACATGAAGGCTGACAGGAGCCAGCCAATGAGAAGAGAGCGTGAGGAGTCAGGTGATGAGGTGACTGTCAGGCTCGGTTAGTGAGTGTACTGGAGATGTGAAGTGAGGCAGCTAATCCCTGAATGCACACACACACAGAAACAAACACAAGCACTGCACACAACCCTGACTAGTAAAAACAACACAGATTATTATCTGAAAACATTTCAGAGGGTTAGAAGATATTACTTATTTCCAATATGAGGGCAAAAATTATTAAAATGAACACTTATTTTTAGGGATGCACCGAAATGGAAATTCTTGTCTGAAGCCGAACAAAATGAAACACTGGGCCAAAGGCCGAATACCGAACACGGTTTTCCGCATTTTTTCCCCCATGTAGGCCTATTTTGCCATTTTTTTTCACCATAGCATAAATTAAATAGCCAAAATGTACTTTGTACTGTTTTGTCCTGCTTTTCAAATAAAAATAAAAAATCAATTACAAAACAACAATTTAAAAATATTTACTTAACACTGAACATTTTTAAACATTCTATCAGACATTATACCAACAAAGCACAATTAACTTAAAATTAATAAGTTAGTAAAATAATATTCTTTGGCCATTTTAGAGACCCCTTTCTTGAATCAGGCATGCATTTTTTTACTGTACAAATAAATGCAGCCTTGCTGAGCAGAAGAGACTTCTTTTAAAACATTAGAATATATTACAGGTCCCAATTGGAACACTTATGGTGAATGTTATAGAAAATGTATTAATACAGCTGTTGTAAGGTAATTATTATTATCATTATTATTGTCTTACTTTTTATTTTATTTTACAGAACAACAGTAAAATTACAATACTAACATTTCTGAATGTTGATGGAGCTTTTATGTTGGCGGAAACCCGCAGGAAGGACTCGGTGCTTCTTTTTGTTGACAACAGCATGCAGATATTTAAATGATTCTCATTACGAATTTGGGAAGATGGTTGTCGTACGTATCACATTGTCACATACCTTTAAATAAATTATAAAAAATTGACTGAGCAAATGATGAGTAACAGTGTTTCAGCACAGAATTTCCTTGCGCTTTGGACTTTGAACCCTGGCGCAGCGAGCTTGTGCAGTTTGAATGCATGCAATTCGTGCATGTTTTAGAAACATAACATTCTGCAGTTTATTTACTAATCGTTTGAGGCCATTTCGTGATTTCAATCATCACAATAACCAGCAACAACCACCCCTTCCTCTTCTCATCGGAGACATGAGATGCAGCACTAAGCAGTCTCTCGCCGTCGGTGCTTGTAATGATTTTTGTGTCTTTCTCAGACAGTTTTAAATACTTCCACACTGCAGACGTGTTTGCTGCATTAGTGCACGCCTCTATTTGATCGCGTCACATCATTGTTCGGTACAATTTATTCGGTCTTTTCGCTTATTCGGCCGGACGTTTTTTCCTATTTTCAGTCGAACAATTTCGGTTGCCGAACATTCGGTGCATCCCTTCTTATTTTATACAGTTTTTACTGAAAATGTACACAAAAATGTATATTATTATTATTATGCATTGACAAGGCTGTGGGTAGTTTTACGCTGAAGGGGGAACAACAACTGGCCAAACTGAAACAGTTATTAGCTGATGCCAAGGCAAAATATTGGCCTAATAATTGGCCTGGAATATCAGTTTGTGACTCATAACATATCTTTTTTTTTTTTTTTTTTCATTGATTGTTGAGAAAAATAAGAGGAAAATATAACTATGGCAAACTAGCTGAAAATACACTATTACTGGAAGCTAAAACTCATTTATTTAAAAAATGCTTTAAAATACTAAATTATGAAATATGTACAGTTATGATTATATATGCAGAAAGCTCCACAGATTCACAGTACTACATTCTTATTCATAATTGTAACTAAATATGATCAGATTTACAGATGTGTACAACTTTATTAATGAATTATTGAATTGTGCTCAAAATCTATGGAACTCTGTGGAATTCAGTGCAGATTCCATGCAAATCTACTCATACCTCACAGATTACTGAGGAGATGATTTATGATGCAAAAACTGAGGTCGCTGGTGTTTTACTGAGATTTATACAGCAGCACTGGTGAATCCCACACAGGAAGGAGAACTCAATCAGTCGCTCATGACCTACTTTCACTGGCTCTATACGGCCCACTCTTCCAGACAAAGAACCCAAAAGACTCTGAGAGTTAGTTTAATCTGCAAGTAAAGCAACTCCGTGTCCACAGACGGACAGACAGATGTCCAGACAGGACTCAGTTTATATATGGCTGAGGAAAGAGTCTGTTTAACAGTAAGTCAGAAGTGCACATGAGCTTACTATGAGACTCTGTTTACAGCTCAGTGGAAAAGAAAGAGTGAGGTAGAGAGAGAAAGAGTGAGAGAGCAGTATCTGATTGGGGTGTTAGATAACATCAGTCTGCATTTCTCTGATGAATCATCAGCTCTGGTAACAGGACACTGCTACTGCAGGTTTCTGTCTAATCTCAGATGAAAGATGGCCTGCACATCTTTCACAGGGATCTGGCCAATTAAATAAGAACACAAGAACAAATGAGGCAACCAGAGCATGTTGAGCACATTGACACATTATTACAGGAACAATTTCAAGCAATAATGTGTTTTCACATCCTACAACAATTTTGACAGCTACCATGTTGATGGCACTGAGAAAACAGTCTGAGCTTAAATTAAAGTGTGTATTTTCCAAAAAAAAAAAAAAAAACAGTTTCCTGCTATTATCTAATATGGAAAGACAGATCAAGCCGAAACTCAACACTGAACAAATCTGAACCACTTGATCTACTATAAGTTTTGATATACAGTATGTACAGTGGCCCGATCAAGTATTTGATGCAAATGATTCAAACAAACCAATGACCACAGGTTAACGGTTCAACATATGAACTATGAACATGTTCCACTAACATGACAACCAGAATTTGTCCAAATACTGTGTTCGTTTCAAATATAACTAGTGTTAAATCATTTCAGACCCAACAAACCTAAAAGTTTTTTCTTTAAAAGTGTGCGTGTGCAATCACTTTTTAAAATAATGCCAGCTGGCTTGTTATCTAGTTACCTAGAGCCACATTTACACTGCAAAGATGACACAGAAGCACTTCTGAAGTGGAATTTAGGTGTCTTTACACAGACAACACTGTTTAATGCTGCTCAGAGGTGGCATTAATGTATTTACAACAATTACAACTGTATAACTTGATACTAGGAGCTGAGGTGGGTCTGAGCAGGCATAATTTAGTCTGGCTTTGATGCGGTATAGCACATTTACAATGAATTTTGAGCAGGCACAGAGCAGCCTTAACTCAGCTGCGTAAAGACGCCAACTGACAAATTTACACTGCAAAGGTGGCACAAAAGTGCTTCTGTATTGGCATTTAGGTGTTTTTACACAGATTGTTTAATGCTGCTTAGAGGTGGCATGAATGCATTTACATAGTAATTAAAACCGTATATATTTTGATACTAATGAGGTGGGACAGAACAGGTATAATTCAGTCTGGCTTTAATGCATTGCACTTTTATACCGAATTTTGAGCAGGCGCTGAGCAGTCCTAACTCAACTATGTAAAAATGCCTATAACATTCAGACATTTTAAAAGCTTAGCATGCAAACACCTTTTGTGGCCATGGTATCTGTAAACTACATGGATGTTGTTAGGAAATATGAAATGTTAAATATAGAAATAATTTTTTTTTTAGGGAGAGAAAGCACTGAATAATGTATGCTTCCTGTTATAGGCTCGCTGCACTTTTCTTTTGCAGCATAAGCATTTCCTAAAAAACTATAGCAAAAAGGGCAACTCAGAATGTTGCTGATCATGACAAAACAAAAACCCTGTCCAATGTACAAGGTCTGATCTCACCTTAAATACACAGAGGAATAGAGAGTGAGGCGAGCAGAGTGATTTCCTTGTTAATAAGTCTGCCTTGAACAACTGCTAATTAAAGAACAGCACTCTCTCACACACACACATCTGTGTTCATCAAAGCTTTGTGCCTGAAGCGAAACAGATCTAGTTAGTCTAGTTACTGTGACAGGGACACAGTGACCCTGAGCTCATGTTGACCAGAAGAACATGACATGACTCTTTCACTCTCTCATCCTCTCACTCAATTGTCTTGTGTGTGTGTGTGTGTGTGTATGACGTTCATTCTGTATAGCATCACTTTGTTAAAGGGCTACTTCAACCAAAAATGAACGTTCTGTCTTCACTGACTCAATCTCATGTCATTCTAAACCTGTAGAACACAAAAGCAGAGTTTCTGAAGAATATACTGGCTGCTCTTTTCAATTTAATGAAAGTGAAGAAGACATGGGCTGTTAAGCTCCAAAATGCCAAAAATGCACCGTAAAACAACTTACAAGCAGTCCATATGAATTGTGCATTAGGCTATATTCCAAGTTTTCTGACTAATTTTAAGTCTGTATCAGAAAAGCTTGATATTCACCCATGCTTTCCTTGGAATAAGAATTTACGAGAGAAGCCGCGATGCTCAATTTATTAATGAATCATGAATTTGAATCAGATTATTTTCAATGAACCCAGTTCATAAAACAGACTGCATGATTGGTTCACAAAACAGACTGATTTCAACTCACTGATTCAATCATTCATTCACAAAGGTCAATCATTTACAATGGTACACTCTTAAAAATAAAGGTTCTTTATTGGCATCAATGGTTCCATGAAGAACCTTGAACATCCATGGAACCTTGCAAATGCAGAAAAAATTATTTGTAGTGGAAAAAGATTCTTGTAGATTTTTTAAATATTCTTCAAAATGGTTCATTTAGAAACTGTTAACTGAAAGGTTCTTTGGGGAACCAAAAATGGTTCTTGTATGGCATCACTGCAAAAACACCCTTTTAAAGCCTTTATTTTTAAGAATGTATTGCATGACTTCAGAAATTCTCATAGTCATATGGACTACTTTATGGTAATTCTGCATCCTTTTTGAAGCTTAAAAGCTTCTGTGCCGATTCACTGTAACTGCATGGAATAAAGTGTCCAGTACATTATGTTAAATTGCTCTTTTTATGTTGCTCAGAAGACAAACAGATTTGGAACAACACAAATAGAACACGCTGAGAGAATAATTCATTATTTTTTTGGGTGAACCATTGAAAACTCATGCATAAGTCTAACCACATACATTATAACATATTACACCTTTAAAGTCTGCTCACATGCTTTTAATGCATTTAACATTTAAAAGGCATAGCAAGAATAAGAATGTATTATAATTATTTGTAATAATGCATTTTCCAGTTATTTGAGAACTTAAAACATTACAAAACATTATAAAACAATGTGTATTAAAAGGCATTATAAATGCAAATAATTCACAAATATGTGACTTTCGGTTCAAAACTGCTGAAAAACAAATTATTCATGTATCAATACATTAAATAATCAGGAGTTCTGTTCAACTTTCTGCCCTCTTGAGGTCTCTACTGTAAAAGATTGAAGCGTAATTCAATAGATCACAGGAAACCGTATCTGCTACAGTAATTCAGGCTGGATCAACTGACCATGAATTTCTGCCTGCCAATTACAGTCTGTACACAAAACCTTTCAGGAGCCGTTTTAGAGGCAAAAACACAAAAAGTACTCACGGATCCCGGCGAAAGTGCAGTCTTTTCCTGAGCGTGGACACCCGCGGGTGACAGCCCAGTTTGACGGGTGAGGTGCATGATAAAGTCCTGCTCTGAACCATGATGCTCTAAACTCATGTAGAACTGCACACGGTTCACACAAACCCTAGTGGGATGAGGACTCCCTCATTACTGAACTCACTTCACCCCCTCCTCTCCTCTCTTCTCCCTCGCTCTCTCTCTTTCTCTGCGCGGCCCGTGTCTTGTCCTGCGGTGACCTAGATCCTGCGTTTTCTCAGTATGTGTGCTGTGGATCAGTACAGCTTGTTTCCTCACCTGAGGTGTGGCAGTGGTGAGACCACCAGCAGAGACGCTAATATGACCATCAGAGTCTCAGAGACACACAAGAGATTGCATGCTACCGGCCAAAAATGCATATAAATACAGTATCTCACAGAAGTGAGTAAACCCCTCACATTTTTGTAAATATTTTATTATATCTTTTCATGTGACAACACTGAAGAAATGACACTTTGCTACAATGTAAAGTAGTGAGTGTACAGCTTGTACAACAGTGTAAATTTGCTGTCCCCTCAAAATAACTCAACACACAGCCATTAATGTCTAAACCGCTGGCCACAAAAGTGAGTACACCCTTAAGTGAAAATGTCCAAATTGGGCCCAAAGTGTCAATATTTTGTGTGGCCACCATTATTTTCCAGCACTGCCTTAACCCTCTTGGTCATGGAGTTCACCAGAGCTTCACAGGTTGCCACTGGAGTCCTCTTCCACTCCTCCATGACGACATCACGGAGCTGCTGGATGTTAGAGACCTTGCGCTCCTCCACCTTCCGTTTGAGGATGCCTCACAGATGCTCAATAGTGTCAGGGTTCTGTCACTTCGGTCTAGTGTTATTCATGGTTTTGTGACAGAGCCCTGACACTCCCATCATGTCCTGTTTTCATGTGAGCGCGCGGCTTCGAGCTTGTTCTCATTAGCTGCGTGTTCGTGTCCTGTTAAGAAAATGGCTGGTGATTTGTTTTGCTGGCCATGTGCTTGTGTTTTTGTTTTGTGTGAGCACATGGCTTTTGTCTCGGTTTTCTGTGTGCCATGTGCTCTCATGTCAATTGTCTTGACCCCACCCATCTTGTTTCCTGATTATTGGTTATTTGCCCCACCTGTGTTTTCCTCGTTACCCTCCTCATTTGCTCCCTTTATAATCTCCTTGTGTTTGCAGTCCTGGGCCAGTTCGTCATCACTGGCTACGTTTACATGGACATCAGTAATCTAATTATTTACCTTATTCTGAATAAGACAATATTATGATTAAGGTGTTTACATGATTTGCTTTTAGAATAATACTTTCATGTTCCCGTTTTACATGTTATAGTACATAGATCGATTAATGGCATGCATCATTACGTCACCACACGACGCCATCTGACGTCCCCTCAAGAATTTCACATATAAACATATAGTTTGTCTTCGTGATGATGCCATATACAGTTTTGGGTGTTTCATTTTTCATTTTATGAAAGTATCAAGTGCAGTTAATTATTTTCGTGCATACAGACGACGGCGGTGTTGAAGCTCTTTTATTTGCCGTCAAACGGTTGATCATCACTGCCGTGTGTGTGTCCTGTCGCAAAATGCGGCGAAAAGTCCTACGCGACGGTAATAGTTTGATTAAGGTGTTTACATGTCTGTACTGCACTTCAGTAATGCGACTAAAATCGGAATACTCCATATGTCTTAATTCGATTTGTTTACTTCGATTATGACTTTAGCCGGATTAAGTAATCAAAATACTCTCAGTATGAGAGAGTGAGAGCGATAACACCAAATTGAACACACCTGCTCCCCATTCACACCTGAGACCTTGTAACACTAACAAGTCACATGACACTGGGGAGAGAAAATGGCTAATTGGGCCCAATTTGGACATTTTCACTTAGGGGTGTACTCACTTTTGTGGCCAGCGGTTTAGACATTAATGGCTGTGTGTTGAGTTATATTGAGGGGAAATTTACACTGTTATACAAGCTGTACACTCACTACTTTACATTGTAGCAAAGTGTCATTTCTTCAGTGTTGTCACATGAAAAGATATATTAAAATATTTACAAAAATGTGAGGGGTGTACTCACTTCTGTATATAAAAACCAGAGAAACACAGATGTGATGAGGTGAGTACATTTGGCTGTTGATTCGGCTAAACCTGAATCAAACTGGCAAGTAGGATGCAGAATTGTAATTTAAATTTTAGGAAGTAGAATTCAAACAATATGACATTCAAGTAGTTTATAGGGTTTGGTTTATTAGGTTTCCATACCTTTTGACTCATTCATTTTCTTTTAATTTTTTCCTAAATTTTCCTAGTCTTTTCTGATTAATGGGGAAAAAACACATTGTATAGAGACTGCACGTAAAACAGCTTCAAGGCAATTAAAAATTAGACTAATAAACTAGCAACAACAACAACAAAAAGTACCTTGTACATTCACTACAGAAATGTCCAGGAAGTAATCAGAATTGTTTTTCATAACCAGGCCTGGAAATCACAAATTCCCTGATATTTCTGATACACATACTGAGGCATTTCCAGAAACATTTGATGAAATTACTGAACATAATTAGCATCTTAAATTTAATGTCTATATTTGTGTTTAATTCACCTATATTTTATTATATTAATTATTTTTAACTAAATTAAATATTAACACACTAATTTAAAACAAATATTTTTAACATTTCTATAGGCAGTGAAAATCATGTGACCAACTTAAATTCTGGTAAACTTAAATTCTGTAATTATCGATGTTAAAGGGATAGTTAATTCAAAAATTAAAATTTTGTCACCATTTACTATCCCTTTAATTATTTTAACAGTATTTAAAGTTTTATAGTTCGGATCAGAAATAATGTATATTCCATGAAAAAATAAAAATATAAATAAAAAATAATAATGACATAACTCATGTTTTGTCATAAAACACTTGCAAATTCAAATTTGAATTCAAAGTTCTGGCCAATTTGATTTAAATTCACACTGGCGAACTAAAAGGGAGCCTGTACTGTATATGCATGTGTGTAAATGAGAGTTGAGAGACTTTGCTGTGATCAATTCAGCCTAACGGGACACAAACAGGCTGAACATTCATCACCTTTAATGAGCATTAGCTGCTTTGCGTCACAACACAAAACTGATTTAAAAATAAGCTCAGGAATCAGCTGAAATCAGGTTGCTGAGTGCACAAAAATGAGCTGCTGGCGACTGCGTGCATACTGACTTTAACAAACTGACTTTAGCAGGTGTGAAGATGCACACACACTTCTGCAAAAAACACACAAATGACCTCTTTTCAGACAAACACATGTTAAATAATGCTCATGAATGTTAATAGCAACAATACACAAAATCAATTAATGTACAAGCAGTGATGTTCACAAGACACATTTCATAAATACAGAAGAAAGAACACAGTGTTCCAATAGGTTCAATAAAAGCACCAAAGAGCAAGCGCCTGAAGCCTGGAGATGAAAAAACTCTCATATGATATTCCAGCCAAGGATCGGCGTGTTCTCTGACCAGCTGGGCTCAACAAGAACATTTGAGTGCAGCTAAAAAGCTGAGCTTTCACTACAAAACTTGCTTAGCTGATTCAAAATGTGTAGCACCTGGTTTAGTTCATGCTATTTCTGAGATGATGACAAAAAGATATGGTCTCAGAAGAAGCCATGGGCTGTTCTACAGTTCTACTGTCATGGGAAAGTGAAACATGCAAGAGTTGTTTTTGAGATGGCACAATACAGACAGTGAGATCTGTGGTCAGACTCAAAACCAGACAACAGATGCAGAACTTGACACGGAAAGAAGAACAACTTCATAAGCAAAACATGAACCACCAAAAACAGATACTTCTCAACCACACTTTAGAACCGACATGGAGATTAACTGCCAGCAGGAAGTTCACATCATGTCAACATTTTCAGCATCTGCTGAAATGGCAAAGATTGAAATGAGAAAAAAAAGCCAAGTGACAGAGGCTGAATCCCTGAATTCGCAAACTGTGTGTCATATAAAATACCCCAGTTTAGCATGTTTCCAACTCACAGTAAAAAATAAAAAAAAGGAAATTAAATATTAAATAAAATAATATTGTGGAATATAAAACACTAAGATAATCAAATGTGAGATATAAAGTCCCATCGTGAGACAGTTACAATTATCAGAAAATAAAGAGATAATTAAAACAATTAGGAAATAATTCCTTATTAAATAAGAGAAAGTCACATTGCATGAATTAAAGTAACAACTGATAAACTTGCAATGGACTATTTTTACAGACTGTAATGACATCACAAACCTAATAAAGCATTTTATATTTATTTTTATTTTTTTAAACATTTAATGTATACTTATAGACTAGAGGGTGTCATGGCAAATGTGACATCTTTCTCTGTTCTAACCACAGCAATCAATCTCTTAATTTATTTATTTTTTAATCTTTTGGACAATCATAGAAATGCTATTGTGGATTTCTTTTTTCTTTTGCTATTGGAGCAAATGGGAATGCAAAAAACACATTTGTGGTAGTTTCCATTCATCACTATAGAAGTTCACTCAACTACGACAACTTCCATTTCTGAGAACCGTGCAAATGTGAAAAGGGTCCATCATGAGAAATAAGGTAGCAATTATAAGAAGTAAAATCAAAATGACCTTTTTAGGTTTCTTGTTTTTTAGGCAGAAACAGGCAATCACACAAAGTACATTTACAGTACACTGAACACAGTATATCAAGAGTGCACAGATGACATTCTTTTTTTAAGAAATATCACATATGATACATATTTTCCCATCACAAGTGAATAGTTATAAGCATACGAATTCAGCTAGATTGTGAGCTGACCAACCACTGAACCCATAAGGAAATGGTGAGAGCAGCATAATATAAATTAGTGCTGTCAAACGATTAATCGCAATTAATCGCATACAAAATAAAAGTTTTTGTTCGCATAATATATGTGTGTGTTCTGCGCTTGTTGTTTGTCATTTCTCTGATCACAAATGCAGACATGGTAATATTTACGTGGCACGATGCAACGCGATGCGTAAAAAGACAGTATAAGTCATTATAATCAGTAATTATGTCCCCACTGGATGCAACAAATGCCTTGTTTATAATGGGTTTTATTGTTTTCGTGTCATTGTGCCGGGACACGGCATCACAATACGGTAAGGGGGCGTAACATTTCCGTTACACGCTTGAGGTATTCGGCCAATCACAACACACTGGATAGCTGGCCAATCAGAGCAGGCCTCGCTTCTCAGAACGATGAGCTTTGTAAAAATCAATGCGTTTCAGAAAGGTGGGGCATAGAGGAGCAACAATAATGTACAGTATGTGGAAAATAATGTGTTTTTTGAACCTTAAACCGCATAAACACATTGCATTACACCAAATACACAAAATAATGTTCTTTTTAGCAACATCATATGACCCCTTTAATCGTTTGACAGCACTAATATAAATATAAGACAAGTGAAATAAATGCCTCAATTAATCAGCTTCCAGATACTTTAACATGTAAAACCCACTGACAATGACATCCAAAGCAGCTCAGAGTGTGTACCTGTCGTCGCGGGTGTTGGGGCTCAGGTAGCGCGTGGACTCTTCCTCATGGCTGCTCTGCAGACTGCTCTGCTGACTGCTGTAACACAGAGCGTCACATTACAATCACAACATGCACTCCAGATGTCCACTCATACTGAGAATGAGACAACAGAAGGTGAGTTTGGACACACAGTGATGTCTTTTAATCAAATGTCTTTTAGTGATGTTTCTTTTACAGTAACAAAAAATGCTAAACAAAACATACAAGATCAACACACAATGTGCACATAGTTTGACAGTTTAGTGTTTCTCAGTTTACAAATGTCCATCAAGTGTCATAAACAGATATTATAAGGATACTGTTTAGTCTTTTCCACTAGAGGACAGCAGAGAGTGTCCTATTTGACAATAGTGTTATAAAACTGAAACAACACAATACATGCATTTATCCAGTTAACCTAGACATGATTATCAAGTACAGTGTGCAAAGTGCACTTAAGAAAATAAATGATAGAAAAACATCCTGTGCATTCAACCACAGAAGTGGTTCCCTGAGTTCTTTCATATTGCATGAAAAGGAAGCAGGTGAGAAAACAACCTAACAGATCAACATAGCAGAGCCCTACATTGGTAAACACTGGTGTATTTAAAAGGGTTTTCTACCAGCAAACACCTGACAGCTTACAGTACACAGCTGATAAATGATTCATGCCAGTCATGTCAAACATCTAACCTTAAATTCCATGTACACTACCAGTTAAAAGCTTGCACACACCCACTCATTCTTCATTAGAAGTATTTTCAACATTTTAGAATGATAGTAAAGTCATGCAATTTCTGAAATGACAATTTCAGTGATCAGACAAAACACTTTTTTTTAAAGAAATTAACAATTTTATTCAAGGATGAATTAAATTGATCAAAAGTGACAGTAAATACTTTTACAGTTACAAATCTATTTCAAACAAATGTTTTTTTTAATTTACTTTCTTTTCATTAAAGAATAAAAAAAACACACAAAAACATTAAACACAAAAACATTAAACAGCACAACTGTTTTCAACATTGATAATAATAAAACATGTTTCTTGAGCACCAAAAAAGCATATTAGAATGATTTCTGAAGGATCACGTGACACTGAAGACTGGAATAATGATGCTGAAAATTAAACTTTGTCAAATGGAAAACAGTTATTTTAAATTGAAATAATATTTCACGGTAATACATTTTACTGGATTTTTGATCAAATAAATGCTGCCTTGGTGAGCAGAAGGGACTTCTTTCAAAAAAAAAGGGGGGATGCAATGGATGCACAAAAAAAAAATCATACACTTGATTGAGGAGGATAATCTTTTATTCTGTAAGAATAAAATGCCTGGGTATTTTTTTATAAGTCTTATGAGTGCCTTAACAAGTGACATGACTGAATAGTTCACTGGATTTTTGCACGGCATCTTAAATGTTGCTCCAGCTATTTCTATTTAATAAATGAATAATTTATAAATAATCAAGATCATAAATCAGAAATTCAGTCAAGAGTGTCCATACTTTTGGCTGGTAGTGTACTTCAAGTCTAATTTCAGGTATTGTTAAGGGTGTTGAAGTAAATGTTTAGGTCTTAGCAGATACATATATACTGCATGTTGTATTTTTGTCTATTAAAAGCCAGTGAGAGTCATGAATATTTAAGACGTCCCCAGACAAACTCCTGTCAGCATTCCTGGCAGTAGCAGGCGGCCGCTTGTTCTTCCCTCCAGCCTATAAATGTCACAGCAGAGACTTCAGTCCCTCCAGAGAAAACGGGGAAAAACACACTCACGCACACACAAACACAAAGGTTTTCTGCTACGATTAATGTACCAGAGCAAGCTCACATGAAGACTCAAATGAAGTGGTGCACATTAATCATGATGGACAGCGGGAATGGAGAATGGATGTGTTTGTGTGCTGAGATCAGGCAGTGCAGGAGGGTTCGGTCTCGTGCTCATACAGACCTGCTCTCACTGCCGTGCTCTTTTTTCTCGCCTCCTCTCAGCCACTTGCGTAGGAGGAAGCGTCTGCGTTGGGGCGAGGCGCTGGGGGTGGAACAACTCGACCACGCTGCGTCCTCGTCGCTGGACGGCGTGATCTCAATGGACGGAAGCTGCAGGTACTCCTTACTCCCGGAACGCTGAAGTGGTTCCTTCTCCAGTTGCTCCTTCTCGCTCATAACGTTCTTCATCCGGCGCATTTTAAAGCGCTTGCGCCGCAGAGAGGGGCTGGACGAGCTGGACAGGGCCGGATCCACCGCGCATCCGTTGCACTCCCCATCTGCCGGGCCCTGGATCTGCAGCACAGGCAGCTGGAGGGTTTCTGACATGGTTCTGCTTCTGCTCAGTCTTACATGAGTCCAGAACCAAGTACAGATGCAGATCAAAGAGCTCAGTGAGTCCACACCTGGGCTGAGCTAAGTTCAGCACTTCCTGTGAGATGGCTCAGTGCTGACATGTTAGGACTTATAGAAGATTTCCTTTAAAAACCTTCTGTCCAGAAAACCAGCATAGCTCCCTAGAGGTCAGAGGAAGGTCATAGGATCTACTAGGATAGCAGTTCTCAAACACTGGAAAATTGCAATAATTAAAAACATAAAAAGTATGTTTAATTTTAAATGAATTTATTTAAATTATTATTTTTTTTTTTAAATAAAGATTTGTGCAGTTAAGAGTTTATTAACACACATTAGTACATTAGGATGGCCAGAAGTACATAAATAATTTGTTTATTTGTTTGATAATAGCTTGTTTTGATTTAATCAGGTGTGTTTGAGAACTACTGTGCTAGGTGGACAGAGCCTATACATGCATATATATATATATAAAAAAATTAGGACTTTACAGAAAAGACTACACAGAAAGGACAACATGCAAAACAAATCAAGACACTATTAGGTAACAAAAAATGACATATTTTGCTCTCTCACACACATGGTCTTTCCTGCTCTGCTCTGGAGTATTACTGGAAACCCATTGTGAAACGAAAATAAATAATCATACCTTTGTGATTTCACCCTACAATTCTCCCACATTACATTCACACCTTTAACTAGGTCGCAGAAGTGCTAACATGACTATATATATATATATATATATATATATATATACACACATTTCTGAAAGTTAAAAAACTTTTGCTGCATAATATATATATATACATATATATATGTTGTTTGTTTTTGTTTTTAAAACAGTGATGCACCACAATTTAAAAGGTGTTCTTTTGAATTTTCTAACCTGAAAAAAATATCACAAAAAAATATTTATCAGCAAAAACTCAACATCGATAATAAGAGACACTTTTAATAACTCAATAGTAACTGATAATAAGTGATCACCAAATTAGCATATTATAATGATTTCCGAAGGATCATATGACAGTAAAGACTATAATTATGCTGAAAGTTCACTGGAATAAATTACATTTTATAATATATTAAAACAGAAAACTATTCTTTTAAATTGTAATAATATTTTACAATATATATATATATTTTTTTTTTATCAAATAAATAAACCATTTGTGAGCATAAGGGACTTCTTTCAAAAACATTTAAGAAATCCTAATTATTCCAAACCGGTAGTGCATATTTATGTATTTTGTTTCTTCCCATGAAATCCACTAAGTTACAAAAAAAAAGCTTTTATCACTTTGGAGGAAGTTTTGAGTTCTGACAGTTACAGTATGTTTTCATAGTACAATGACCCTTATCTCAAAAATCTAGGAAGCTTGATTCCTCAGAATATGGCCCAAATTAAAAAAAAATAAAAAAAAATAGAGCCAGCCATGCATGTCAGTGTTAATATAACAGGCGTCATGTAGCGCTGCACTTCAGGCGTGTGTAAGGAAGTCAGGCGTAAACATGCGAGCGAGTTCATTTTACAGGAGGAAGTGCAGTAAGCCGCAGCCCACTGAGAGCAGACACACACTCACGGGCTGCCCATCTGCCTGCTCAACACATCACACAATCTGCTGACTGACCCCACACACTGTTAGATCACTCCTGTTACTGCTCCACTGGAGATGGCCAGTGATTTTTTGTTTAATATAAATAAGTCCCTGTTGTCCTGTCTTTAGCAGCTAAATGCCAAATATATGAGTTCTGCATTCTTAGACTTCTTAGATTATATACAAAACAAATCCTACCATGTGCCCCACGTGAAGGGCTCCAGAAGGTGCACACTGTACCACAATGCATAACCTGTACGGTACATATCTGACTTTAAACTTCCTGTAAGAAAGTAAGGCTCTGAAATGAGGCCATTAACTTTAAGAAACCACAATGCATTAAAAATGCATATAAATCCCATTTTGGTGTGAAATGTATTATATTTTATGACTGTATCTATGCCTGTCTTCACTTATAAAATGCACCATGGCACTACCAAGGGTTACTGGACCTGGTACCATAGTAATACCAGGGTATTCATGGCCATTTTATTAAAAAATATGGTAAACAAATTTCAGTGCCATAGCTTATATCAAATTACCATGGTATTATGAAAGTACCATGGCACTACAATATATTACCATCATTATACTTTAGTACTGCCGCAGTACTTTTTGTAAGACTTATGTCATTATTTATGACACATTTGATACTCAATAAAACAAGTCATAAGCATAAGAGAAAGACTGTATCAGAAAGCTTAAAAGTTGAACGTTTAAAAGTCATTCTGCAACCCCAAAGTGCATAACAATATTTAATGTAAAATATCCTATACTTTATTGTTTTAAGTGGAAAAAAATACGATTTCAAATTCTCTTTAAAATGGTAGGCTATTGAGCTGTTAACAATCCTTAACGGTACAAATAAAAAGTTGAAAACATGCACAAAACAGAAATGAGGAAAATCTTACCTTTTACATTTCAAATAACCAAAACCTTCGTTTTTAATATGCAGTCGTTGTCTTTAAGTTTTAAATAGCCGGAATGAATGAGGAACTGATGCGGCGTTTTTTCCCACACTGTTCCGTTATGATCTTCGTTTCCTTTTCCCCGGAGGAATCCACTCCGATTGAAGGGGAGAGTTTTCTCGCAGAAACAAATTAAATGTTGTTTTACAGAACAATGTGAACGGGGTTTGTTATAAGCGAAATAAATGCAAAAAGGCTTGTTATTAAAATATTTGTGTGGTAAAAGAAAACGATCGGATGTGTCATATACGCAGATTGAGCTCTGACCATCCCCCCTCTTTCTGAAATTTAGACGCCCCGAATCTCTCAGCATAAAAGCAGCCGGTACAGGCTCGTCGTTTAAAAGATGTTGCCGCAGCAGTCAAGTGAAACATATTAACGCAGAATATGCAACACTGTCGTGCTTGTAAAAAACAAACAAAAAAATAGCTTCCTTCTCAAAACGAACTACTTTTAACGTTAAAACGTCGTTTATTGTTATCTGGAACCAGGAGTCAGAATGTTCAACTTACTGAGGTAAAATCTAGTACACCTTGACAGCAGTAAATACGTCTGAGAAATATACAACCATCTTAATTAATGACGAAAAATTATGACAAACACATTTTTTACGGAAATACTCGTCAAAAACGCACTACAACCATTTATAACTGAGGTAAAAACATGAGAAGCACATCTTGACAGCCAGAAATAGGAAATGTGCCCCCCTAAAAGCGCAGTTATCTTGCCAGCGGGAAATGACAATCAAAATGTACAACCACCTTCATTACTGAGGTAAAATCATAAGAAGCACCTTGACAGCAGAATATACTGTACAATCATCTATAACCAAGGTAAAACATATTACATATCTTGCATGAAGAAAATACCTAGATAGCACTAATCCATTTTGTTATTTTAACTTAATCTTCATTCAGTAGGCCTGAGATTATTTAATTATCTGCCCTATTTAATTTTATGCAAATGAAGACTAAAGTAAAGTGCATTAAATAAATTACACATGACTAAGATATATTAATCAAGATAGCTCAATGTTATTTGATTCAGCATCATTTAGTGGAACTTCACAGTAGGCTACATAAAAAGATGACAAATCTGTAAACAAATCTTCCTACCATCAGTTATGAGTTTTGAAGTTTTTCATACTGTCATCATTATTTTATGAGCTACACAAAACCTTAAAAAATACACCAGCAAATCTAACATCATTCCCAAGAGTGTCAATAGATCCTGCTTCTTTTCATTACATTGTTTACTCTGTTGCACTACAAGTCGTTGACTTATTTATAGTATGCCAATATTTTCTAACAAACTCTTAGTAATGTGCTTCAAAGCTTTATCTTTGGGGAGTTTCTTTAACTGGCGGAGGAACATCATGCCACAGGATGCTGGATTTATTTGGCAGATGGCTGCTCCAGTCTGTTTTGTGTGTGACAGTTTTCCCTCACCACACCATAACGTTCCTGATGTATTCATTCACTACACTGGAGTGAAAGTATGCGCCAACTGGCCTTCCTTTTGATTCTGAATGAGAATGTTGCGCTATTAAACGTCACTGATGAATGATCAACCGCTCAAGCAGACTGACAACACCTGTCTGTGAGTCATGCCATACAAGTGTGTCTGTAATTAACACCTTTGGCCAGCTGTATTCACATCCTGTCTTCTAAAAATAAAACTAAAAAAACACTTCTTGTTTCGTAGTGTAAATTAAACACCAAACTGTATGCTCCTTATGGCCACATTGAGAAATGGAAGAGTTTGTATATATATATATATATATATATATGGAATACTTAGTTTATATTGTAAACAAAAGATGTTTCCTTAGAATATTGTCATTTCCTTAAAGGCTTAATGGGACGGTTCACCCCATTTTTTTTGTCTTTTCTTGTCTATACAATGAAAGTCAGTGGGGTCCAATGTTGTTCGGACTCACATTCTGCACAATATCTTCTAAGCATACACATGTTTTAGTTACAGAGTTCAATAGGTACTGGCAGGAATAGCCCACACATTCATCTTCAGCATCAAACTGTGCTTTTTTGCAGCTCTCGCTCACTCTGCTATTAAAGGTTATGTAAGGTCTTACATAAAAACTACGTCCAAGTGCAGTGGACGTGGGTGTTCAAGTTCATTCAACCCAATGGCTTTTACAGTTTTGTTCATTACTTACAGAAACATCCTCCACCACTACAAAATAACTGGAATACATGCTCAGTGAAATGAAATAGAAACAATCCCTAATCTGCTCTTAGAGCTTGTGAAGTACATGCTGAAAGGAATCTTTTTAAATAAATATATAATCAAGGTTTAAAAGAAAAATGGTGTATAACCATCAACAGACCTTTTTTAACATTAATTATCTGTAACCTACGTATGTGAATTCAAACATCTACCCTGATGTCGTTTAATAAAAGTAATGAAACTTACCACAAAATATTATTAACGCCAGAGTATCAGCATTTAAATGAAATATGACCAATGTTAAATGAAAAACACGGAAATCGACACACAATGTCAGGTGCCCTTTGAAACCCATTGAAATGTAACCTGAGCGGTTAAAAAGAGGGAAATGATGCCCAGAGGCTCTTCCTGAGTAATCAAAATAGGTTTGTGTGAATAATTTAGCAGTAACAACCACAAAAAAGGACCCAAGTCACCGCATCCGGAAGACTGGACAAGAACTGAAACACTGTATAAATACAACAACAACAAAAAATAAATAAAAGTGAGCTCACAATGTTTAAGACAGAAGATAATGAAGTGTGCATTGCATTTTGTATGATAGTATGAGCTGATGCACTGAACAGAGAAAAGAAAAATAGGAATCATCTAATAAGGTAAATGCTCCTGACAGCATGTGCACTGAGTGGGAAGTCACTGCCAGTTCACATGTCATATCCTGTCATAGACATGCCAGTCACTGTGTCATCATGTCATAGATGTGCCAGACGAAGAAAATTTGAGTTAGAAATGTTTCCAGGGGTTTCTGACTGCTCAACCATTATATGTCTTACTTACACACCCTGAAAACTACAAGCAACATGTTATATTATCCTTCATCTAAAAATATTTTAACCCTGCAATACATGATTTTTTTTTACATTACAAAAATACAAAATCATCAGCATTGTTTTTTGTATTATTTATTTTATATACACACACACATACATATATATATATATAAGCTTTTATTTTAATTTTTGTGGTTTCAGTCATTTTAGTTTTAGTAATTTTGTTCGTTTGTCATTTGTCATTTAATTTACATATTTTAGTTTTAGTAATTTTAGTACTTTGATTTCAATTAGTTGCCAAGGTAACGTTTCTAATTTTTAAGTTTTAGTTTTTCATTTAATATGCTTATTTAATTTTATTTCAGCTTTATTTTAAATAACACCAGCTATTTTGATTAGTTGTAATTTTAGTTAACACTCATTTTATTTATTTATTTATTTTAAAAACTTCAAAACAAAAACATAATGATTCCATCTTTAGTAATACGGAATTAATAATTCAAAATTATTAGTTCTGAGAGTTACACATCTGTAGTGGTCAATTAAACAGCCATTTTTAGATTAAGGTTAAAAACAGTTAACATTGATCACGTGACCCTTCAACTTCGATGCACGCGTAGTCTTTCGCTCTGCTGACTTTGTCAGATATTTTATTATCCTGTCAGTAAATTTTGAACCACTTTGCATCAGACCCATCATGAATACTTCAACAGTCAAAGGCGATCGGAAAAGAGAGATCGGGCAATCGCCAATAAAGAAAAAATTCAAAGATTCCACCATCTCCAGAGAGGATCTCGATGATGCTATTGCTAACGGTGTTAAGCTAGCACGTAAAGAACAGCAAAGCACTTTGAATTCGGTTGTGACTTCGGCAGTAAGAGATGCGGTGGACTCGGTGCTGATTCCAGCATTGCGTGAACTGCGTGAGGACATACAAGCGACCAACAAGTCTGTTAAAGAGATAAGAGAGGAGCTAGAGGCGATAGATACCGCGGCGAAGCAGACACGTGACCGGGTTGATTCTGTTCAAGCGGCTGCACGTGAGGATAGGAGGACAGTCACGGACTTAAGAAATCAGATGGAGCGACTCACCGAGAAGATGACGGATATTGAGGACAGAAGCAGAAGGAATAACGTACGACTGGTGGGGTTACCAGAGGGGGTAGAGGGCTCCGACATGGCTGGTTTCCTCAGAGTTAATCTTTCCAAGTGGATTCCTTCCCTGAAAGGTCGTAACATCGAGATTGACCGGGCGCATCGCGTGTATGACGGAGGGAGGGGCTCCGATCGATCGGCCGCTTACTCTCATCTTCAGTGTACTAAGATGGCATGACAGATCGGAGATCCTGAAAGGTGCTCGGCAGGCTTATCCGGTGAAATGCACACAGGACAATGTCACGCTACTGTTTTTTCCTGACTTTAGTCCAGCCACAGCCGTCAAGAGAAAAAGCTTGGTTCCGGTTTTGAGGTCGATGACGGCGCTTGGTCTCCAGCCCTTCCTCGCTTATCCGGCGGTAATTAAGCTACGGCACGGGGGTGAGCAGAGGAGTTTCGATTCTCTTCGGAAGGCGGAGGATTTTGTCAGCTCCCTGTCACAGAAGAGGGCATTTGCTGCAACTCCACAAGACAGCGGGAAGGCGGCGGCCGCCTTCTCTTCGGCCCGGCGGGAGGGGCTTGATGGCCAGGATAGAGGAGATGCCGGCTGCCCGGAAGAAGATGGTGGTGGGAGGGATATGGATGCTTGCTAGATCTCTTTTTTCCTTTCTTCTTTCCTCTCTCCTCCTGGGATAGTGTTCATATATATTCGATACAACTGTCTCTTTGCTGGTAAGACTAACTTTTTTTTTTTTTTCTTTCTTTCTCTTTTTCTGGAGGGGACTGATGGAGAGTAGGTTTAATTAAAATAATTTTTTGGTTATGTGAGCCTTTTGGGAGGCTCGTTTTGCGCTGAAGTGGATCGGTCACGGATCATCACAATTTTTTGTTGCTCAATCAGACCTATGTTCTTGGTAATGTGCGGCCTGAGTTGTTTTTTGTCTATAGTTGTTGGTTATTTCTGTCTGTGTTGCTTTTATTTTTTACAACAGATATTCATACTTTTATTTACTTTACCTTATTTCTAAAAGGATTTTTCATATAGGTGGTTTGATATCTAGAATGCACACCAGTGATTACATCTCATTTGCAGAATGGGAGTGCTTTTGCTTTTCTTCATTTACTGAATACAATTTTGGGTTTATGAATATTCAATGCATGCTCTAAATATTTTGTCACTGAATGTGAATGGTTTGGATTCTGCCGTTAAACGAGCCCGTGTGTTGGAATATTTGCACCGTGGATCTATTTTCTGTGCCCTAATACAAGAGGCATACTTAATATGCGTGACTGGATTGTGCCATCTTCTGGTCGGCTATCTGTTTGTAACGCTGCATTCGCAATGTTTTTTTTTCTTTAACGTACATGACTATATAAAGGAATGACTTGTTTTGTTTTTTCTTTTTCCCTCCCTCTCTCTCTTCCTTTTGACTGGACTTTTGGGGTGTTGAGTATGTGTCTGTTGTTTTGTTTTGTTTGTTATGAGTGGATGTTATGTTGTGATGTTGTGTGTTAAAAGAAAAAAAAAAATGTTGATCACAAAAAAACAGTTAACATTCATTTTACACTGCAAGACTATTGCAATATTGCAAAACTGAAAAAGGAAGCAAATGGTGATTATCTAAAATGACAGATTTTCTCCTATATATTTATATAAACTTCAACCTAAAAAAATGTCCATTCTATCTATCAACTAGCCCTGCCCACTTATATAAATTCTACAGCTGCAAATACATCCATGCACATCCTGATCCTGATTCCTGATGACAAGCTCAACAAACTTACACAACATTTTTGTGGGGACAGACTGAGTTTTTGCCTCTTTGCAACCAAGCTCCGTCCAATCTTATAAGAAAACATACTACTCAATGCAATGTTACCATGACAACAGTTCTCAAAGTCTGATGTGATGTTTTGGGAACCTAAAAAAAGGAAACTTTGGGAGTCTCTGACCATATGCGCGAATAACACATTAGAAGGGGAATGTGTGAGCATGAACCTAAAAATGTCCCAGCATGAGCTGCAAAAGAGCAATGGTCTGCAATGCAATTCTTTGTTTAGTATTCGACAAGCCAACCTTGAATTACAAAACAAAGCAGCCTCGCTCTGGAATACATGATTGCTGGGAGCTGAAGTGCATTTGATTGACAGCGCTTACTGAATACGTTTGTCAATTCTGAGTCACGCTTGAAAAGACCAGGCTCACTTTAGAAAGCCGCTAGTTGGTAAAATGCTGTGACATTTAATCATTAACTTTTAATGAAAATATGCAACTACAATGCAAAAATCATCAGAAATGCCATTTGTCTGATGTCATTTTATAAATGAGCTAACCTGGAGCACTTAACAGCAACAGTATTGTGAAAAATCAGTGTTAATTTAACACAAAGCACATCATAGGCAAGAAGAGAATGTAAAAATATTGTCAGCGTGAAATATAATTCAACCGTTACAGGTGTGTGACGTCTAAATGTTATGAAACGGTCCCTCTGTAGAGAAATCCAGGTCTAGTCATTGACTGCGCAATAGCACTATTTTTAACAGTTTTTGCCCATAAAATTAAATGCAGAGGGGGTCAAAACAACACTGGACAAAATGGAGAGTGGAAAACAAATATTCCATAGAAACAAGAAAGTCATACAGGTTTGAAACAACATGAGGGTGAGTAAATGATGACAGAACTTAAAATTTTGTGTGAATTAAAAAAAAAATGTCTTTAAAGAAATAAGTTTAAATAAATAAATTGAACCCTATAGATATTTAAATAAATGTGTCAGGTTCAATACAAGCTAAGGTCTTCTGAACAAAAAGAGTCCATTTAACTTCTGTTAGAACTATTTAAAACCTGTAAAGTTTTGCACAATTTGCACAAGGATACCATAAAAGTGTTTAATGTACAGGAACCTTACGCAAAGAGAAATCATGTCAGAAATGCATAACTAGACATTCATATGACTAGAATAGTCTCACCAATTAAAGAATCATTTAGACAAATTTAGCTCAAATAACCTGAACTATTAATATATGTATTTATTTATCATTGAAAAATGTAAACTATATTATCGCCCAGCTATATATTAAAAGTTGGATATACATTAAATGAAACTTTGTCCACATACACTGCCGTTTAAAAGTTTGGGATCAGTAAGATTTGTAATGTTTTTTAAAGAAGTTTCATATGCTCAACAAGGTTGTATCTATTTGATCAAAAATACTACTACTAATAATAATAATAATGTTGTGAAATATTATTTTAATATACTTTAAAATGTAATTTATTTCTGTGATGCAAAGCTGAATTTTCAGCATCATTACTCCAGTCTTCAGTGTCACGATCCTTCAGAAATCATACTAATATGCTGATATCTATTAATGTTGAAAACAGTGGGACCTGTGATACTTTTTCAGGATTCTTTGATAAATAGAAAGTTAAAGAGAACAGAGTTTATTCAAAATAGAAATTCTGTTACAATATACATTCAGAAGTTTGGGTAGGTACATTTTCTCTTTCTTTCTCTTTTTTTCTTTCTTTCTTTCTTTCTTTTAAAGAATTAATACTTTTATTCAGCAAGGATGTGTTAAATCGATAAAAAATTATAGAAAAGACTTATATTCTTAGAAAAGATTTCTATTTTGAATAAATGCTATTCTTTTTAACTTTTTATTGATCAAAGAATCAATGAAAAATGTATCACAGGTTCCAAAAAATATTAAGCAGCACAAAATATATCAGCATATACAAATTATTTTCTGAAGGATCATGTGACACTGAAGACTGCAGTAATGACTGATACAAATTCAGCAATGCATCACAGAAATAAATTATATTTTACAGTATATTAAAATAGGAAACCAATATTAGAAATTGCAATAAAATTTCACAATATTACTGTTTTTTTGATCAAACAAAAACAGCCTCGATGAGCATAAGAGACTCCATTAAAAAGTCATATATACTGCTTAATGCTTGTATCTTTGTAAATGTTAACTATATTATCCGCCATACCTTATCTGCTAAGACATGAAGATATTCTAAACATTAATGTCATGATTTTTTGTAAACCTGATTTAAAATAATGTATACTGTACAAAGCACTGTATGAATAAACATTTCTGCACATTTAAAGCCCTCCAGAAGGCCCTTCTGTTGAATGTCACATCACCAGACTTCCATCATTGAAAACATCCTTTGAGTAAACAAAACGATAACGATATGAAGGGGCATTATCAAAATGATAAGCAATGTCAGAGGAGCAGTGATATCTATCTCAGGTCAACTCATCTGCATGGACGCAGGACCGTCCCTGTCTCCGACAGCTGGGCAGCCGAGACGTGGACACAATGACCTCAGCGGGAGGCCACAGATATTAGCCCTGCATTTCAGGGACAGAAACATGAGATCTCATGAATATGGAAGAAGAAGCTGCCAGAGGGTTTGAAATGTGTTTGCCCAGCATGATGCTGAATAACGCAGAGTCTCAAATGGCTGAAGAGAGACGGAGAGAGAGGTAACGAGCCGAACAATAAAGTCCATCAGAACAATACGATGCTTTTTATGGATACAAGACTTCACATGGCATCGGACGGATTCTTGACACTGTCTAAAAAAAAAAGAGGACAACATCCTCTTCCTCCTCAGGCAGTTGAACTAACATGTTCCATTCCTGAGCCAGCAGAGGACGGTTCAAAACATGCACTTCATTAAACATATGCATGAATTTTTAAGTGCTATAGACAGATTGCACTCCAGAGCAGTGGAGGAATTCACTCTGAAGTCATGCTCCATCACACACACACACACACACAGAAGTGAAAGTGAACTGAGTTCCACAGCGACATGCATGTCAATACAAAACCCTATAAGATTTATTTACATGCATACAGTAACCTGGACATGCACAGCATTTGGATAAAAAGGCTTTACCATTACCTGACCCCAACCGCGTGAAACACCACGTCAATGTGTGTGCCAACAGCCTCCACTTTCCTCTCCGCACAACTGAGAGGTCGCCGTCAAACTGCATTAAGCCCACACGGAAAGAAACGGTGCAGCACTTATTCACGAGACACTGAGCACACGTCACGCTGCTGCCCAGTCAGCGCAGCAATCTCTCCTCTCTCTCTCTCTCTCTCTCTCCCTCTCTCTCTTTCCTTCCCTCTCCAGGTGCTCTGTTCTCCTTCCGTTACTTCTCTCATAAACACACTTAAACCTGCTGGGCTCTGTCTCTCTTTTATGGTTGCACAGCTGCCACTCAGGAAGTTCACAGACATTTAGAACACGCACAAAATTGATTTTATTTGTTTTTATTTTTTGTTTTGTTTTTTAGTAAGAAAAAAAATCATACATTTAAGACAACTTGTAATTTATTTAAAAAAATTAATTCTATTTTTTTTTTTTTTTCTTAATTCATTGCCAATTGTTTTTCTTTTTTCTTGTTTTTGGAATAAACCTAATAAATATTTGTGAGTTTTGTGTTTTAAACAATTTGCCAATACATAAAAATAAATTAATAAAAATTAAATGTTAGTAAATACAATATTAATACATTAAATATATTAAATATTATTTGAAAATATATATTTTCATAAATATATATTATACATTTATTTTAATATATATAACTAATAACTAATTTATATATTAGAGAAATATATTTATTCTAATAATATTATGCACTGTTTTTCACATCTTGTTGTAAAGGTCCACTCAGTAATAACTATTAATATTTATATATTAGAGTAATATTATTATTCTAATAATATTATGCACTGTTTTTCACATCTTGTTGTAAAGGTCCACTCAGTAATTTTTTGTTTATGTTATTGCTGCCAGTCCAATGTATAAATGTTGAATTTATACTGTCCTCTGCTGATTTTTTATGTGTAACTCTTGAACTTTTAATTATTTTTATTTCTGGAATTAAAAAAAAGTAGATATTTTAAAAATACTGTTTATTTAAATGAAGTTTGTAATGTGTTGTTTTTCGAGAGAGCGTCAAGATCTAAACCATCAAAGACAGAAATCTCTCATAAATGAATTCACCTAACAGAGGCATTGACTCCAGAATCCCAAACCGAAGCCAAAAGTCTTCACACAGCTCTAAATCGTTCTCACCGGTTTGGTTGGAATTGGTTCATTTCTGTGATGTGGGTAGACTGACTCTTCAGGGTGAGACAGAAATAAGTTGGCACCATTTAAAAGAGTTTCAAGTATCTGGGGATTCGACTGACATATTCAATCGAGCTGAAGTAACATTAGGATGCAGATCACACAACATCAGTGTTGAAAATAAAGACATGAGCATCTCTGAGAAATTCCTTGAAAATCTCCCAGCTCCCAATGGGACTAAAGATCTAAAGTGGATCACAAACACACAGTAAGCCCTTTTAAGATTTAGTTCACCCATCATTTACTCACCCTCATGTTGATGACTTGCTTTCTTCCATGGAATACAAAAGGAGATGTCTAGTAGATTGTTCAGCATATTTTTTTCTATACAGTGCACTGGAATGTGGATTAGCACCATCAAGCTCCAAAAATGACTGACGGAGGAACAGATAGTTTTCATTTTAGCCTACATTGAATCCCTATTCATGCCACAGTATATTATACAGCTACAGATGGTGAGTTAGAGGTTTACAGTGAGCTTGACTTTATATTGAGGACCACCAAGACGGGATTGTGAGCGTGCTAAAAATAGCAGTCTGTTGTTGTAGGGTGTTACAGATTTTGTGCAGAGCTGTCACTTCTGGGTTGACAGTAAACTCAGGAGATCCTGGAGCAAAGCTTTAACTGAAACCCTTTATTGCTTTATTTAAGAGCATTTCTCTATCAAAAGGAACATGTTCTGATATTAAGAAGATGCTCTGATGTTCACACATTGACTCTGAAGGCCAGGATCTCCCCAGTGAACTCAAAACTGGTGTCACAGTCACAAGAGTCGCATTTACTGTAGAAACCGCTCAGTGAAGGACTAGGTTTATTTTTGCCTCCGACCAAGAGTTTCTCTTCAGATGTTGCTGAAGCTTGTTGATATTTCCATTGTGTAAATAAGGAAAGTGTAACTGACTTCAGGCTCTACGGTTCAACCTTATTTCCACCATTAGCATATTATGATAAACAGAAGCCCACACAACATTCCTTCTGCAGCTCAGAGGCGGACAAACCTTCCTCTGCCTTCACTTCTGCCAAAAAACCTACTGTTGGCAGGTAATTAAAGTGGCATTTATTATGCACAAAAGAAAAGAAGCCCATTAAAAGATCACAGTGTTTAGGAGCTTCACCGAGGGTGGATATTTCTCTCTCTGTCTCTCTGATCGAGAGAAAATAACAGTTTTTTCTCATCCTGTGCCTGGTGGCTTTTACCTACATGTACAAAATCACACAACAGCCCAATAAAAATGAAACCATAGTGTAGGAGCAATGCATTCTCAATCTGTTTCTCTCAAATTTAAGAAAGTTTCTCTTAAAGGGGTCATCGGATGCCCATTTACCACAAGTTGATAGATTCTTTAGGGTCTTAATGAAAAGTCTATAACATACTTTGGTTAAAATTTCTCAATGGTAGTGTAAAACAACACCTTTTTTACCATGTCAAAATCAGCTCTGTTTTTAGCAAGCCATTCTAGTCCATGTTTCTTTAAATGCTAATGAGCTCTGCTGACCCCACCCCTCTCTTCCATGGAGTGACCAGCAGTACTGTTTACTTTAGCTGAGAAACTGGCTAACTAGCACATTATTAGGAAAGGTGATTTGCAAAGATTCATAAAAAACCCTTATACTCACTTCTTCTGTAGATGAAGCTGGATAACGAATGATTCGCGCAAACATAGATGCATTTAGGCAGATTGGGGATCGGTGCATTCCTTTCAAAAACAAATGTAATCCTCTGCGTCTTCAGCGGCTCAGATGTCGGGAGTAAATGACGACTGCTATATTCATTATTACATCCAACAACAAATCGCTTAATTGGAGACATCTTGTCTTCCCCTGCACCGGAGTCGACACAATGGCGGACTGATGACGGTTCACTCAGGGCAGGTCTAAGGTAAGACGGTCTTGTCAATCAACTATCGTGGGCGAGGCCTGAGCAGAACTACGTTATTCTGACAGGAACCTCAGAACAGCCTGATTTGAGAAAGGGGATTTTAAAATAGGGATTTAAAAAAAACACTGGGTGGATTTTTATCATTATAGGATGGATGTGTACACACACTTCCAACACACATTTATGTTCAAATAACTTGGAAAGTGAATTTTGCATCCGATTACCCCTTTAACTGTCTAAAGGTCATGAATATTTAATGAGGCAATTACCGCATTGTTTGTGATCGGCTATCTGTTGTTAAACAACTTCCAATAACATTCAAGCACTGCACTGTTTCACAAAGAATACCTTTGGTGCCACAATATGAGGTTCATAACAGCACCAACAATCCTAAAACCAAAATTACTGTACATGTGTGAAGCACTTACGTGTTAAAGTGTTGAAAAGGACATATAAATCATAATTCTAAAAAAGATAAATAAAAACAGTATTGTTCAAAAGTTTGTGGTCGAAAATGTTTCTGAAAGATGTCTCCTCTACCCACCAAAGCAACATTTATTTGATCAAAAATACAGTAAAATCATGAGTTATATTGTGAAATATTATTACAAATTAAAAGAACTTTTCTATTTTAATATATTTTTAAATGTAATTTATTCATTTTTTATTATTTTCAAAATGTATATTATAAAGCATGATTAATGTTTTTCAGTTTAACGTGTTAAAGTATTTAACGTAATTAACACAGCATCCATTTTTTCCTGGCATCCCTTTGGATAGCGTTACAGTATATGAACAATATTTAGTATGACAAGCTGCAAAAAAGGGCTTAAAAGAGAATAAAAATTTAAAAGAGAATATAAATGTACTATATTAATATACAATTATTCGTGGTCAGTTACAGAGAAATGTGCGATTAATTAGTTATTTTATAATAGACTGTTGTCTTATTATTTCTTGTATGATTTTTTTTAAATAAAAAATTGTGATACA